>JALIGW010000076.1:1184630-1767130 GCA_023053685.1 Diadophis punctatus similis
ATTGCCAGGCACCATCCTGAAAATAGGTGCAAGCGCCCTGAGTGGCGCTGCCGTCAGCAAAAACAGTGACCGCTGACGAAATAGGAAACAAAGTGCAAGGTGAGTGCCATCAAAGGGGCATGATCTGTACTAAGGTTAATCGTGGGTCAGCTGGAAGGTGATATTGAATGTCACCATGCCAATCGGCAAGAGCCATTTGGAGTTCTTCCGACTCACGGAAGAACAAGTCCCACAATGGAAGACGTATGGGAACAAAAAGGGAAATGGGTTCCGTGCCCGTGAGGTGGCGACAACGAGCATGGCCTCTAAACAAAAGTGTGGAAAACAGAGAAGACCGAGAAGAAATGGTCTTACGGGGTGTGTGAGGCAAATGGAGCCACTCAGTAATTAATAAAGAGGGAGTAGAAGTTATTTGACAAATCAACAAAGTAGGCAAAGACAGGGTGTTAAGTAAGATTAAAGAAAAAGGGGTGTCAGGTTGGATGCGGTCTACCCATTTCACAGACAAAGAGTCTGTAATGAGTGACAACACCGCCATCTGCTGGTCATTAAGTTGAATAAGGTCCGAAGGAGAGGTGGGCCCATGCAATGCAGAAAAAAGGGGGGCTAGTTGGGCAGTGGTGAGGCCCATATAAGGACGGGCCCAGTTAATAGTGCCCAAAAACTGCTGAAGCTTTACAAGCGTCAAGGGATTTGGTAAGGTCAATTTTGGCAAAAACGGCTGAGAAGTAGAAGGCTAACAATTTATGGCCAAGATATGAAAAGGGTTCCTTGACCTGTATCTTTTCGGGTGCCATCCTCATGCCATGAGAGGCCATGTGGGAAATCAGCCGAGAGGCAATTGAAAAAAGATCATTGGGTGACATATCAGCTGCTAAAAGAATGTCATCCATATAATGATACAACAAAACAAGGAAATTGCAACCGAAATGGCTGCAGCAAAAGATCAACAAAATGCTGACACATGGTGGGGCTATTGAGCATACCCTGAGGCAATACAGTCCATTGATATCTCTTAGAAGGGGAAGCATTATTCAAAACAGGAACTGTAAAAGCAAAGAGTTGCCGATCACCATGGGCGAGAGGAATAGAAAAAAAGGCATCCTTTAAATCCATAACAGCAAGAGAATAGGTGCGAGGGATTAAATTTGGGTTAGGGAGACCCAACTGAAGAGCCCCCATTGGCAGAATAATCTTGTTAATGGCACGTAAATCTTGAAGAAAGTGCCAAGAGCCAGATTTTTTCTTAATGACAAATACGGGGGTGTTATATGGGCTCAAGGAAGGTTCCAAGTGCCCCTGCTGAAGCTGAGTTTCAATCAAGGAATGCAAGGCATTTAGCTTTTCCAGGGGGAGGGGCCATTGATCCACCCAGACTGGGGTGGAACTCAGCAGTGTCAGGGACAAAGGAGCGGGGGTGGAAGGAGGAGGCATCTCAAAATGTCATCACCGCCCCCAACTGTGACAAAAGATCCCGGCCCCACAAATTAACTTGTAAGGGGAGAACAACAGGTCGAATACGTGCCTGTTTGTCGGAGTCAAGGGACTTTACAGTAAGGAGGGCGGTGCTGATGCGTGCCTGTTGTATGCCTCCTACTCCTCGAACTGCAGGAGACGAGGTGGTTGGCCAGGCAGAGGGCCACTCAGAGGTCCTGATGACAGAGACGTCAGCTCCGGTTTCTAGAATACCGGAAAAGGAGCGGCCGTTAAGCAAAACGGTGACAAAAGGCTTGTGAATCTTTAAAGTGGAGGCATAAGCAAGAGAAACAGGAGGGTTAGAAGGCTCAATGTCATCATAATCGGAGGGATCAAACTCCAAAGCAACTGGGATGACAGTGGCAGCAAAATCCCCTTCATTAACAACCATGGGTGTGTCCACAATACAAATCAAAGCAAGCGAGGCAAAGTCTGAAGCATCGGTCAAGAAAGGGGAAGCAAGCATCCCGCTGAGAATGAGATCGCGGTTGGGATAACAAAGCAAAGGGAGGGAAGGAGGGAAAACATGATCGTGCATTGAGAGTGGCAGAAAGTAAGTGAGGCCGGGGGTGTGCATAGAAACAGTTTCAGAAGCAACAGCATTGATAGACATCAAGAAAGGTTCGTTGGCATATGTCTCAGCCTTTTGGGAGGGGCTAGCTGAGTGCCCCTTTAGAAGTTTCCCTGAACCAACTGCTGGGGGGGAGGATTAGAGCGACATTGAGAAGCCCAATGGTAGCCCTTTTTGCATCTGGGACATGGGGTTTTGGGGCGTGCCACAGGATTGGGCATTGCCCCCCCTCCCGGTGCACGACACTGCAATTTGAAATGTCCCAGTTTCCCACAATTAAAGCAATTCCCAGATTTTGGGGTGGTCCTGGGCAAGTTAGTAGCCGGAGTGATTGCAGCCGCAAGAGACTGCATAGCAAAAGCAGTAGTACCCACTATGCGACATGCCTGCAAATAATCTGCTATGTCCGGGGGGGGGGGGGTAGGGGAGCCTTGAAGAGGTTGCAAAATTCTTTTGCAATCTTCATTGGCATTTTGGTAAGCCAATTTTAACAATAATTCCTTCTGGGCTGTTTTGTTTTGAACCTCCCATTCAATTGCCATTTTTAACTTTCCCACAAATTCATCATAAGATTCAGTCGGACCCTGACGGACGGCCACAAAGGAAGCACGAACCGTCGACTGAGGGTCGTCCAAGCGGTCATAAGCAGACACAGCGCACTGGCCGGAAGCAGTGAAAGCTGCAGCAGGCATGGCTGCCTGTAGAGCAGAAGTATTGAATGCCCCAGTTCCCATAAGGTGGTCCAAAGTCAGGCCTTGAAGGGTGGGGAGGCGGCGCTGGCACTCACGCCAATATTCTGCCTCCCATGTAATGTATTGAGTGGTGTTTAAAATCATTCGAAATACGCAAAACCAATCAGTGGGTAACATGGTATACGCATTTGGAATGCTATGGACAAGACCTGAGCAATAAGGACTACGAAGACCATAGTCAATCACTGCCTTTTTCAGGTCCTTAACCAAAGAGAAGGGAACTGTGGTAATGGTGGGAACATTGTTGGCATCAAAGGTGACCGGGAAAGCTGCAATACTCTCCAGGTCATCAAGTTGTCCAGATTGTCGGGCCGCTGCCAAGCCCTGTTCGATGGCACCGACACAAGGGGAAGGAGAACAAGCGGCTGGCAGGACTGGATACAATTTTGGGTTGTCCTTTTGATTAGCCGGCGCGCTTGGCGCAACATCGGCTTCAGGAGGTGGCTCATAAGGAGGAGGCTTGGCAAGAGTTGCACAGTCATCCTCTGGCAACAACAAAGATCCACTTCAAGTGGGAGGAAAGGAATCATAATGACGTTGCAAACATTTAAGAATAAACTTCCATGTCATAATGATGGAAATTGGGGCACGTAGTGCAGCATGGAAATAAGTTCCCAATTTAGTCCATACTGACAATTTAATGGATCCCTTTTCGGGATATGAGGGACATTGTTGCCAAATGTATCTCAGGGTAACCAAATCCTTTTTTGTAGGGGGTTTCTCCCCTGCTGTTTTGGAATCTCTGACTATTTCTCTAAGTTCGTGGAGGTGAGCTACCTGATCCTTAGAGAAATCCACCCCCATACTCACGGAGAAGGTTGACCGTATGGGTCTTCCTGAGCGCGCGGGGTGAAATGGAGGAGTCAGGAACGCCTTCGATGAAGAGCGTTGCGACGATCAACGTCTCGGGGTCACCAGGTGTGGGGAATCTACCTCTCCTGGAGGGTAGATCTAGGCCTCCTGGAGGGCAGATCTCATGATGTGTCGAATCTAGGAAGGACGCTCCGGACACAGAGACTTCCTCGAGATGAGATTGCCCTGAGCCGGGGCCCAGGGGTCTCTTTTATTGACACACGTATGATAATCAGAAGGCAGTACATACAGTTACATGTGATTACTAAATAGCCATACAATGAATTTCATGCTGCCAAGCTGCCCCACCTCCTACATCCTGTGCATGTTGCTGTAGCCATTATGACCTACTTTGTTTCTCATGTTTACCAGCTAGCAAGCTCCTAGCATGAGCTTTTGCGGTTAACCACGTCCTCTTACAAGCTCCGTGTTCATGTTCCAAGCCGTTTGGCTCTGCATACACACCTGTCTCTAAGAGGGGTGAAAGGGGGGTGATATATGCAACAGTTGATCATCATCTTTAAAGCCCTTCATGGCTTAGGACCAGGCTATCTCTGGGACCGCATTCTGCCTCATACTTCCCTTCGACCGGTTAGGGCCCCCAGAGTTGGCCTCCTCCAGGTCCCGTCAGCCAAGCAATGCCGGCTGGCGGGCCCTAGGGGGAGGGCCTTTGCTGTGGGGGGCCCTGCGCTCTGGAACCAACTTCCCCCAGAGACCCGAACCATCCCCACCCTGCTGGCCTTCCGAAAAGCCGTCAAGACATGTCTTTTCCTGCAGGCAGGGGGTAGAGACTAACCCATCTGAGCTCTCCCCCGGGTATGTCTGGTTGATGGATATTTTTAAATTTAAATTTTTTAATTTTTGTACTTGGTTTTAATTAATGTTTATTTGCTGGTGTTCTTGTATATTGCTGTACGCCGCCCTGAGTCCCTCGGGAGTAGGGCGGCATATAAGAACCAAGAAATAAATAAATAAATAAATCTGGGACTTTGGATAGAATTGCGCCTTTGTGGCCTCTCCGCAACAGTGGATCCCGGAGACCACCTTGGTTTACCAAGGAACTCCGGGAGATGAAACGCCAGAAGAGCGACGATGGAGGGCCAGTAAATCCGAATCCGACCGAACACTACTAAGATCCTTTATTAGGACTTACCTAGTGGCGATAAGGGTGGCAAAATGTTTGCATTTTTCCGCTCCTATCGCATCCACAGATTCTCGCCCAGCCTCGCTTTTTAGGGTGACCCGCTCCCTTCTCAACAGGGTGGGGGCGGAGGAACCACTTCAAGGTAGAGCTGAGGAATTTGTACAGTTTCTGGCGGATAAAGTCACTCAGATTCGGACAGACCTGGACTCCAATTGGGCAAAGCAAGCTGAGATGACAGGGGCAGATCTTAGTCCCATTTTATGGGAAGAGTTTGACCTGGTGACCCCTGAGGAAGTGGACAAGGCCATTGGAGTGGTGAGCTCCACCACTTGTATGCTGGATCCGTGCCCCTCCTGGCTTGTTTCTGCAAGTAGGGAGGTGACACAAGGTTGGTTCCAGGAGTTAATCAACGCTTCTTTAAGAGAGGGGTTCTTCCCCCAGCCTTTAAAGGTTGCGGTGGTGAGGCCCCTCCTTAAGAAGCCATCCCTGGACCCAACTGACCTTAAAAACTATCGACCAGTCGCCAACCTCCCCTTCATGGGGAAGGTCGTGGAGAAAGTGGTGGCGCTGCAACTCCAACGGCTCTTGGATGAAACGGAGTATCTTGACCCTTTTCAGTCGGGTTTCAGGCCCGGTCACAGCACAGAAACTGCCTTGGTCACGCTGATGGATGATCTCTGGCGAGCCCGAGATGGAGATTGTTCCCCCATCTTGGTGCTACTTGACCTCTCAGCGGCTTTCGATACCATTGACCATGGTATCCTCCTGCGACGGCTCGGGGAGATGGGAGTGGGAGGCACCGTTCTGCGGTGGTTGTCCTCCTATCTCTCTGACCGGTCGCAGTTGGTGTTGGCTGGGGGACAGAGGTCGACCCCGAGACCCCTCGTATGTGGGGTTCCTCAGGGGTCGATTCTTTCCCCTATGCTTTTCAATATCTACATGAAACCGTTGGGTGAGATCATCCGTAGGCGTGGTGTGAGGTTCCAACAGTACGCTGATGATACTCAGCTGTACATGTCCACCCCATGCCAATTCAGTGAGGCAGTTGACGTGATGTGCCGGTGTCTGGACGCTGTAAGGGTCTGGATGTAGGTTAACAGGCTCAAACTCAACCCGGACAAGACCAAGTGGCTTTGGATGTTGCCTCCCAAGGACTTTGACATCTGTCCCTCCTTGGTTCTGGGGGGGGGGAATTTGATCCCCTCAGAACGGGCTCGCAACTTGGGGGTCCTTCTGGATCCACAGCTAAAATTGGACCAACGTGTAACAGCTGTGGCCAGAGGGACCTTTGCACAAGTTCGTCTTGTGTACCAGTTGCGTCCTTTCTTGGACCGGGAGGCACTACTTACAGTCACTCACGCCCTTGTTACCTCACGTCTTGACTATTGCAACGCACTCTACATGGGGCTACCCTTGAAGAACGTTCCGAGACTGCAGCTAGTGCAGAATGCGGTGGCGCGTGTGGTGATGGGTGTCCCTAGGTACACCCATGTGACACCCATCCTTCGCAAATTGCACTGGCTGCCCATAGGTCTCCGAGCGCAATTCAAGGTGTTGGTGATTACCTTTAAAGCCCTACATGGCTTAGCACCAGTTTACCTCCGAGACCGCCTTCTCCAACATACCTCCCTAAGACCGATTAGAGCCCACAGAGTTGGTCTGCTGGTGGTCCCGTCAGCCAAACAATGTCGGCTGGTGGGCCCACGAATGAGGGCCTTCTCTGTGGCAGCACCGGCTCTCTGGAATACACTACCCCCGAGATCCGCATTATTCCCACCCTGCCAGCCTTCAGAAAAGCAGTCAAAACATGGCTCTGTCGACAGGCCTGGGGCCAATGATTTTAATACAATATCGATCATTCTTGGCCCCATGAATGATTTATTATATGGGTTTTTAAATTCTGGTTTTTTTTTTTTTCCAAAAAGTTTTATTAGTACAAAATTACATAGATAATAGCTAAACATTAAATAGAAAGTACAAACATTTTTTTTAATTTTTCTCCCCCCTAACCCACCCCTTTCCCTCCCCCCTCCCCCCCAGACTTCCCAGAGAGAGTACAGGGCATAATATCAATAAAATAAATTTAAATTAAATTAAAAAATTTTGACTTCCACCTTATTTTTTTAAAACTTCAACTCCAAATTGTACACTAATAAAAATTCCTTCCTCCTCCTTTCAATCATCTACCCTTCACAACATTTCTTCACTGTTAACTAAGAATTAAATGATTATTACATAAATGATGACTAAGTATTAAATACAAAAACCTTAAACTTCATCATAAAATCAATCAGTATATAAATAACTTACTATTACTATATATCAGATTATAAGCACTAATTCCAAACTTTAAATAACCTTCCTCCCAAAAAAAAAATGTTAAATCTAATTGTAATATTTTATAACTGGATAGATAACAATTCCAAATCTTTCTCACAATTAAATAAAACTTAAATTGATATTACACAAAAAATAACTAAATAATAATACAAAAACCTTAAACTTCATCATAAATTCTACCACTCTATTAGTAACAAAATGTTACTATGTATTAAATTATTAGGTTCAAAAAAGTTCTAAATCTTTAAAAAGAATTAATAATACTTTGAATAAGCCCCCCAAAAAAAACAAAAGAAAAAAAAAAGAATGCAAGAAGTAAAGAAAAGAAAAAAAAATTAAGGAAAGAAGGGAAAAAGAAAAGTACAGTCATAATGGCAACCATTTATAATGGTTGCCATTATAAATTCTGGTTTTTAATGTTTCAATATCTACTGTTTTTAATGTTTTTTTTCATATTTGTTGTTGCATGTGAATTTTTTTTAAATTCAAAAAGTTTTATTAGTACAAAGTACAAACATTTTTCTCTTTTCTCCCCCCTTCCCCCCAAACCCCTCCCCACCCCTCCACCCCCCTTACCCTCCCCCCCTTTCACCGACCCGCCCCCCCTGACTTCCCAGAAAAAACACAGGGTATAGTGTACAATAAGCATAATATTAAAATATACTAACAAATTGTTAATTTCAAAATTTCTCTAGTTCTTTAACTCCTGATTAGTCAAAACTTTTGGAACATAATCTAAAAATTAAGTGTATAATATTGGTAATCTAACATTCCAATATATGAAATTATAACTATCGTTCAATTAAATAGTCCTTAAAACATAATATGATAATACAAAAAAAGAAAAGGAAAATTTTCTTCACCATCCAGCCAGATGCACAACCGTCGACATCAATTCCTCAATAATAAATGATCCTTTCAGCACTAAACCTCCGTGGTGGCATGCCATACCTGGCATTTAGAGTCTTGCTTAATTACAGTACAGTCCATAGTTGTTCTCAATAGGAAAAATTATGTTATAAACTTAATCTTTTCTGTAAAATATTTTAAATGGTCCACCATATTTTTATCCAAAAGGCCTAGGTTTTCTTTTCATTTTTTTCTTAATATAACCATCATATACAAAAATACATAACATCTTCATATCACCCACATTTAGGTTATAAATTTGTTCTTTCCCCATATTACCATCCTTATAGTTTCTCCGGTATTTTAACCCAATTTTCATACAGTCCTTAAACTCATTTTCTCAAAATAATTCCATTAACACTTTATACAACCTTTCTATATGCATTTAACTATTATCTTTTATTTCTATTATCAAATTGTCCTCTTAGTGCTAAATACAATTTTAAGTCTTCTCTCCATCTGGCCTACGATTACCCATACTAAAGCCAAATTCTAGTTGTTCCTTCTTCTCATTCAACTTTTAAATCCAACTCTTCCACCCGCTTGTGATTTGATAATTTCTTGAGTTGTCAACTTGATTTGTTGTTGTGTTGATTCATCCTTACATATAGCTGCTGCTCTGGTCTGACTCTGATCCTTTATCTCTCCTTGTATCACAAAGGAATCCAAATTGCAGATATCACTCTGGTTCTGTAAATCCCCCATTCTTCTTCCTTCTGGTATTTTAGATATCTCGGCCTCTAGCACTTTTTCATAAAAATCTCTTGCTTTCCATATCGTATTGAGCCAATATCTCTTTCCCAAGTATATTAACGATAAACCAACTGGGGCTTCCCATCTGTACTGTATTTGCTGTTTTTTCATTTCATCCACCAAAAAGGCATAATCCTTTCTAGCTCTCAACATTCTAGGGGGAATTTCTTTCATTGTCATCACCTCGTGTCCATTTATCTGGAGCTTGTTCTTAAAAGTCGCCTGTAGGATTTTATTACATAATGTCCTTGTAGTAAAATATATTACTATATCTCGTGGCAGATGTTTGTGTTTAGCCACCCAAGAATTGGCCCGATATATCTTGTCAATCTGCATATCCAGTTCCTCTTTTGACACCCCCAGCATTGGCACAAATGCCTCCACCATCATTGGTTTTAGGTTTTCTTGTCTGTTCTCCTGTACTCCTCTTATTCTTAAAGCAAACTCCATATTTCTATATTGTATCATTAATGTCTCAATTTCATACTTTTCAATTCTATTTTGAACCTCTTCTATGTTGTCACTCAAAGTTGTCACAGATTGCTTAATTTCTGCCACCTCCTCTTCCAAAATTTCCATATTTCCTACCAGGCCTTTAAATGCCATAAATGTATCTTCCCTTAATTGGTGGTTCCTAATTACAATCCCGAGTCCCTCGGGAGTAGGGCGGCATAGAAGAACAAACAAACAAACAAACAATAAATAAATAAATAAATAAATAAATAAATAAATAAATAAATAAAATCTCTTCTGAAACAGCCTGTATTTTTTCATTAAGATCATTAATTTTTGAAGTAAACTCCATAACCAATTCATCTTTCCTGGCTTTTAAAACTTCTTGTAACTTTTCAAGCGTTAAAGTCTGTTGGGGCGTTGAATAAACATTAGATTGCATACTTGAAATATAAGCAGGTGGACCATAAACTCCTTTGTTAGAAACAGGTTTTTAATGTTTTAATATCTACTGTTTTTAATGGGGTTTTTTTCATATTTGTTGTTGCATGTGAATTTTTATTGTTGTGAGCCGCCCAGAGTCTCTGTGGAGTGGGCGGCATACAAATGCAACTAATAAATAAATAAATAAATAAATAGATGACCGCCAAGGTCCCTTCTGTGTTATTCTGTAAGGGTCTCCTGCTTGAGCTGTGGGTCGGACTAGATGACCTCCAAGGTCCCTTCCCACTCTGTTATTCTGTCATTCTTTGCAATGGTTGCCCCTTAGGCCAAGGCTGTGCTGAGTCAAGAAAGCGGCAGCGATCACCTGGCCTTCGTGCGGGCTGTGGTGGGCTGGGAGGACATCCTGCGGCGCCGAGACAGCCGTGCTCGCGACAACTACTTGCAGGATTACTCGCTCTACGCTCCAAGTTTACGCTTCATCAACGGTGAGTGGCTCACTCTTTCGAGCAACGTAACCGCTCTCCGTCTTGTCATTCCCTTTTCCCGTTTTAGCGCTGGCAATAGCCCTTAGATCAGACACAAGGCCCGTGGACCAGATCCAGCCCGCAATGTGGTCGGATCCGGCCCGTGGGGCCGTCCTGGAAAATGTAAGGGGCCAGCCCGTGTGGCTTCGGCCTGTTCTACCCAATGCGAAGAGGAAACATGCCAGCAGTTTGGGGAATGATGTCAAGCTGGCCATGCCCACCCAGTTGGCCACACCCACCCAGTTGGCCATGCCCACCCTGCCCCCCGAGGTCAACCACAGCCCTGATGCAGCCCTCAATGAAATTGAGTTTGACACCCCTGCCTTAGATTTATGTCCTTTACAGCCCTTTCTAAGAGGTTTAGAGAGCATGTTGCGCCCCCCCCCCAACAATCTGGGTCCTCATTTTACGACCTCGGAAGGACGGAAGGCTTGAGTCCACCTTGAGCTGGTCAGGATCGAACTACTGACAGTGAGCAGAGTGGAGCTGTAATACTTGCATTCTAAGCACTGCGCTGCCACGGCTCACCTTCCAGGGCAAGGATGGATGGATGGATGGATGGAGATGGGGGAGGGAGGGAGGACGGAAGGAAGGAAGGAAAAAAGGGAAGGGAAGGAAGGAGATGGATGGGGCAAGGAAGGAAGGAGATGGGGAGTTAGGAAGAAAGGAAAGGAGAGAGGGAGGAAAGTAAAGGAGGGAGATGAGGGAGGAAGGAGATAGATGGGGGAAGGATGGATGGATGGAAGGAAAGAGATGGGGATCTCTTTCCTTCCATGGGGAAGGAAAGGAGGGAGGGAGGAGATGGATGGGGAAGGATGGTTGGAAGGAAGGAAGGAAGAAGACGGAGTTAGGAAGAAAGGAAAGAAGGAGAGGAAGAAAAGGAAGGGAGGGAGAGGGAGGAAGGAGATGGATGGGGGAAGGATAGATGGATGGAAGGAGATGAGTTAGGAAGAAAAGAAAGAAGGGAGAGAGGGAGGAAGGAGATGGTTGGGGAAGGATGGATGGTTGGATGGAAGGAAAGAGATGAATGGAAGGAAGGAAGGAGATGGGGTGTTAGGAAGAAAGGAAAGAAGGAGATAGGAAGGAAATGAAATGGTTGCCCCCCCCAACCACCTGGGTCCTCGTTTTGACCGACCTCGGAAAAGGACGGAAGTCTCTTTTTTCCCCGTGCCATTGTAACTTCAAATGGTCATAAGTCAAGGACGACCGGCATTTGGCAAGCAGCTTGTATTTACGATCTGCTTGCCAGGGAATTCTGGGAGTTGAAGTCCACCAGTCTTTTTAATGTTGCCGAGTTTGGAGACTCCCGTGCTGGATGGACACTTCCTTCCTCGGGCTCTTTACTCTTCTGTGGTTTTCTGTCGTCGTCGTCCCCGCAGGCCTTGTGAAGCAGTTTTCCGAGAACCTCTATGAAGCTTACCTGGTGCCGACCCCGTCAGATTGCCTCTTGCCGTCCGTCTGCAACCAGTACAGCGAGGAGGAGGAGCTGGTGAAGGGAGTCCTGATGGCCGGGCTGTACCCCAACCTCATCCAGGTAAGAGAGAAAGAGAGAGAGACCTTACTGAGGTTCTCGGTGCTCTCTGAGCTGGGTGGGTTTCTTGCGGACATTTCATGACCCAACTAGGGAACGTCATCAGTGCCAGAAGGGAGTCAGGTTTGCGGAAAGGAGGAGGAGGAAGGATTGTGGGGTCCTTGGTGCTGTCTGAGCTGGCAGATGTTTCATGACCCAACTAGGGAACATTGTCAGTGTGAGAAGGGAGGGAGTCTTGTGGAGAGGAGGAGGAGGAGGAATGTGGGTGCTCTCTGAGCTGGGTGGTTTTCTTGCAGACGTTTCATAACCCAACTAGGGAACATCATCAGTGTTGGGAGGAAGGGAGGGAGGAGGATGAGCGGGGGGGAGGACTGTGGGGTCCTTGGTGCTCTCTTGAGTTTGGTGGTTTTCTTGCAGACGTTTCATGACCCAAGTAGTAACATCATCAATGTTGGAAGAGAATGGGATTTGTGGGGATGAGGAGGTGGAGGTAGAAAAAGACAAAGACGGGGGGGGGGTGTCCTTGGTGCTCTCTGAATTTGGCGGTTTTATTGCAGACGTTTCACGACCCAACTAGGTAGCATCATCAGTGCTAGAGGGAGTGGAGTTTGCTCTCTGTTTATATGCAGTCACTTGCCCTGGCAGTTTTGATGGGCGTGTAGCTTTTTCCTTGGTAGTTCCTTGATCAGAGGATTGTTTTCTGCTTGATTGTTTGTCTGGTCTTAATCCCTGCTTCTCTGGGTTTCTCTTTCTGTGGTGCTCTCTGAGCTGGATGGTTTTCTTATAGTCATTTCATGACCCAATGGGGTGATACCATCAGTTCTAGGAGGGAGGGGGTTTACAGAGTGTAGGAGGAGGATGACGAAGACGAGGACTTTGGAGTCCTTGGTGCACTCTGAGCTTGGTGGTTTTCTTGCAGACATTTCATGACCCATCTAGGTAGCATCATCAGTGCTAGAGGGAGTGGAGTTTGCTCTCTGTTTATATGCAGTCACTTGCCCTGGCAGTTTTGATGGGCGTGTAGCTTTTTCCTTGGTAGTTCCTTGATCAGAGGATTGTTTTCTGCTTGATTGTTTGTTTGGTCTTAATCCCTGCTTCTCTGGGTTTCTCTTTCTGTGGTGCTCTCTGAGCTGGATGGTTTTCTTATAGTCATTTCATGACCCAATGGGGTGATACCATCAGTTCTAGGAGGGAGGGGGTTTACAGAGTGTAGGAGGAGGATGACGAAGACGAGGACTTTGGAGTCCTTGGTGCACTCTGAGCTTGGTGGTTTTCTTGCAGACATTTCATGACCCATCTAGGTTACAACATCAGTCTAGAACCATGATGGTGAACCTATGGCACGCATGCCACAGGTGGCATGCAGAGCCCTCTCTGCGGGCACGCCAGCCATCGCCCCAGCCCAGCTCCACTGCGCATGCGCGCGCGCCTCCCGCCGGCCAGCTGGTGTTTGGGTCTCTGCCGCGCATGCGCGGGGGAGGGGCCTTCACCGATCTCCGCAGTTTCCACGCCAGCGCGCCCTAGCTTTCTCCCCCCAGCGCGCCCTAGCTTTCTCCTGCATTCCTGCCGCCCATGCCTTCCCCGATCTCCACAGGTTCCACCCTCCGCAGGTGCCTCTTTGTGGCAGAAATGGAGGAGAAACAGCGTAGATTGGGGAAGGCAGGAATGGAGGAGAAAGCCTGGGCGTGCGGGGAGAAACTGCGGAGATTGGAGAAGGCAGGAATGGAGGAGAAAGCCTGGGCGCGCGGGGAGAAACTGCGGAGATTGGAGAAGACAGGAAAGCAGGAGAAAGCCTGGGTGCGCGGGGGGGGGGAGAAACTATGGAGATTACGACACACACACACACGCGCCCCATTTTGGGCCTGAAAAGCCTCCTGCACCAACCTGGAAGCCAAAACGGGGGCCAGGGTGCATGCACAGGGAACGCAGGGCCGGGGCGCATGCGCAGGGGGTGCTTGCATTGCATTTTGGGGATTGGGGCATGCACGTGTGCATTTGCGCACACGCTGTGGGCACTCGGCACCAAAAAGGTTAACCATCACTGGTGTAGAAGGATGTGAGGTGTTGCTCTTATTTTTCTGTCCTAGTGGCTTGCCCCATGAGTGGAGTCTTGTTTGTGGATGGTCCCTGTGGAATCTCATCTTTAGCTCTTGTCAACTCCAAAGTCCACCCCAGGGTGTCAGTGGCTTTGGCTAACGGGGGCCTTTGTTGTTCTCGCCAAATCTTGAGAAACAGAGTCTTCCTCTTTTCCCTTGATGTTCCTGCAGTTCCTGCAGAGAACGGCCTTCGGTGTCCTATCTGGGGAGGTCCTTCCAATGACCTGGAAAAGCCCCTAAGAAATGTCCCTTTTGTTCCAGGTCCGGCAAGGGAAGGTGACCAGGCAGGGCAAGTTCAAACCGAACAGCTACACATACCGGACCAAGGCGGGGACCGTCCTCTTGCACAAATCGACCATCAACAGGTAGGCAAGTCGGTCCCTCCTGGGATGCCTATCGGTTGGCTGGATGGCCAAAAGCTGGTGGTGAGACACTCCTCTCTCCTTGTCCCCCTGCAGGGAGTCCTCCAAGCTGTACAGCCGTTGGCTGACCTACTTCATGGCGATCAAATCCAACGGGGGCGTCTTCGTGCGCGACTCCTCGCAGGTGCATCCGCTCGCCGTGCTGCTGATGACCGATACGGACGTCTACGTGCGGGGTGAGGAATTGGACCCTTGTCCCTCAGCTCAGTTCCTTCGCTGTCACCTAGACCAGAAGGGGCCACACAGACACAGACACACATCAATAGCTGAGTCTCTCCCCCCCACCTCAGTTGGGTTGTCCAGCCCCCCCCAAGAACATTTTCATCCCTCCCTCTGGCTGAGCTTCCTCTGTCTTTCCCACCTACGGGTAGTCCTCGACTTTACAATAGTTCGTTTAGTGACCGAAGTTACAACGGCACTGAAAAAAATGACTTGTGACCGTTTTTCACACTTACAGCCATTACAGCATTCATGTGATCAGAATTTGGACGCTTCGCAACGGTCTCATATTTATGACGGTCGCAGCGTCCCAGGATTATTCTGAAAAGCAGAGTCAACAGGGAAGCCCGATTCATTTAACAACCGTGTGACGAATGTAAGTGCAGGGATTTGCTTAATAGCTGTGGCAAGAAAGGTCATACAGTGGGGCAAAATTCACTGTCTTGCTTAGCACCAGAAATGTTGGGCTCCCTTGTGGTTCTAAGTCAAGGACTATGCACGTTTTGTTAGACTTGGTTAGGGTTTTGAAGAGGCCCACTAGCTGCTTACGTGTGTCAGAAAAATCTTTTCTTAAATGAGTTTTGCCTTATTTTACAACCTTTCTCGCCATGGTTGTTAAGTGAATCGCAGTTGTTACATTAGTCACACGGTTGTTAAATAAATCTGGCTTCCCCATTGACTAACGTTCCCCATTCTGAGGACTTCCGAACCTAAAGCAAGTCCTCCCGTGGACAATTATTCCTCAACGTACGATCACAATTGAACCCCAAATTTCCATTGCTAAATGAGATGCTTGTTAAGTGACTTTTGTCCCATTTTTACGAGTTTCCTTGCCACGGTGGTTAAGTGAATCACTGCAGGTGTTAAGTTAGTAACAGCATCATTAAATGAATCCGGCTTCCCCGTTGACTATGCTTGTCAGAAGGTCACCAAAAGGGATCACATGACCCCGGGACACTGCAACCGTCATAAATATGAGTCCGTTGCCAGGCGTCAGAATTTTGATCACGTGCCCACACGGATGCTTCAACAGTCGTAAGTGTCCGAATCAGCCATAAGTCACTTTTTCAGTGTTGTTGTAAGTTCAAACGGCCACTAATTGAATTGTGTTAAGTCGATATCATACATAGCACTGCATATGATTGGATTTTTTTTAAACACATAAATTAATATATGAAGAATTCTCATCCTTATGTATCGCCTCTTCACCTCTCTGTTCTTTTCCCTAAGATGACGGCTGGCGCGCCACCATCTCCCTGGTGGATAGCGACCTGCTGGTCCTGGAAGGTGACTCGTATACCATATGGCTGCTACGCGACTTCCGGGTGGCTCTCTCCCGGATGGTGGAAACCTGCCTCTGCTACGAGATGGCGGCCATTCCTGGCGACCTCCACCACCAACATAGCCAGCTCTTGGATATCCTGGTGGACCTCCTGAAAGGCCCTTCCACCAACTTCGGCGCCTAGGATGTGGACCCGAGGACTTGTAATTTGTACAAAGATGTTGAGATATGTTTATTTAAATAAAGTTCTATTTATCCCTTGTGACACCTCTCACTTCCCAGAGCCGGCTTGACTGTGGTTGGCGTCACCCCGCCACGGTGGGAGAGGCAGCACCCCATTTCTTCCTCCAAGCCGTAAACAAAGCATGCCGGTGGCACGCCCAGACACCTCCAAAGACAGTGTGGCGGATGGTCTTGGCTTACCCCCTGGGCGTGCATGTGCCCTGGCTGCACCGGTTTCACGCGCAAGGACGGATTTTGCCCACTCCGTCGAGAACAGGGGTGCCTGGCGGTGCCCTCCAGGCGTTCGAGATGACGAAGCAAGCCAAATGTCGGGATTCAAGAACAGTGGATAGGGTTAGGCAGTGTTTGGAAGACTTTCATGCTCCTGCTTGGTTCGGAACGCTTCGTCCTGTGCTCCCTGAATCACTGCTTCACCAAGCAGGGAGGCCCTATCTCTTGCCAGGATTGTCCAAGCAGGAGAAACTCGGAGGCGGCGTCGCGCGTGTAGTCATAACTAGATTTCGGGAACTGGTTATGTTTCCCATTGAGTAGGACCAGTTCTATGGCCTAGAAGCGCCCCCTCCCCCCAAAATAGGGGTAAGAGGCTACCTAGCATTCTCGCCAGCCTGTTAACCTATCCTCTTGCATGCCAGCTCTCGGCTTCCATTTGGCGAGCCCACCAGGAGTGAGACCTGGGGTGAACGCTGCCCGTATCTCACCATATGTGGATAGTGCCTGTGTTCTGTGTTGTAGATGCATAACATCAGAAACATGGCTGGATTAAAGGCAGCAGTGGCCAATTGAAGGAGTACCTCAATGGCTTCCTGGGAGGACCCCCTTAATGAGGGAGGGGGCTTCTCTGGTTGAAGCCGGGATGGTGGCATCTACGGGAGCAAATGGGATGGCTAGTCTTGTTCTGGACGAGAGAACGAGGCTGTTTCTGATGACCGACGAGAGGTCAAACTTAACCTCTCGTTGGTCTACAGCAGGGGTGTCAAACTCGATTTCATTGAGGGCCACATCAGGGTTGTGCTTGACCTCGGGGGTGGAGGGGCATAGCCAGCTTCACATCACAAGCTCTGTTTTCAGGCGCGATGGCCTGATGCGCTCTGCCAGCAAAAATTGAGCTGGGGGGGGGTGCACGGCCTGCCCGGGCTCCGTTTTAGCTGGCAGAGGGTTACAGGAGGCCATGGTGGCCAAAAACGGAGCACAGGAGGGCGATGCAGAGGTGCACCACAGCCTGCTCCTTTGCTGTTTACAGGGCAGCCCCGCGGGCCGGCTCTAAGCACCCCGCGGGCCCAGAGTTTGACACCCCTGGTCTACAGAAGCAGCCTCGTTCTCATCCGGAATGAGCCTAACTGCCCCGTTCACTCCCATAGACGCCACCATCCCGGCTTGGGCGGGGATTTTCGTGCAAGAAAAATGGAGGCGGCATTGCCCACGCTGGGCGGGGAGGGGCGGGAGTGTGAGCCACAGGCCGTATCATGGTACCTCTGTTCCTCTCCTGAAACGGAGTGTTTGCCAAATTTTGGACGCGAATCAGCAACCTTTTTGGGAGAGCACATGTCAGCCATTTCCACCGGGACTCTCTTGAGTGCCCCAAGGGCAGCTGGGAATATCCTCAAAATGTACCTGTGACTCGATGCTCAGATAGGCCAGTGGTTGTTACTTGTCCTGCACCCTTTTTACAACCTAGATTAAAGTTAATAAATGGGGATAAAAATCACCCCCTGGCATGGCTCTTGTGTTGTGTGTGTGTGGTCTTTTCCAACAAACAAGAAACCTCATCTTTTTTTTCCCAAAATGGATGGGGCAGAGAAGATGCAAAGTGTCCTGAGATATTAGGAATTTTCCCGAGAAACAGTAGAGGTAGTCCTCGCTTTACAACTTATGATTTATGATCACGATTGAGACCGGAATTTCCGTCATAAGTTGGAAGTCGAGAGTCAGACCCGGTTTTACCAGCCTTTTTATTGTGGACGTTAAGCGAATCACCACAGTCATTAAGCCGATCGTGTCATTAACCAAATCAATGCCGTCAAGTGAATCCGGCTTCGCCAAGGGACATTTTTCTGCCAAGAATCTACACAAAAGGTCACAACATAAATGCCAAAAATCCACTCAAAACATCACAAAAATGTCAAACTACACAAAACATCACAACATAAATGCCAAAAATCTACACAAAAGGTCACAACATAAATGCCAAAAATCCACACAAAACATCACATCAATGCCAAAAATCCATGCAAAAGTCACAACATAAATGTCAAAAATTCTACACACATCACAACATAAATGCCAAAAATCACGCAAAAGTCACAACATAAATGCCAAAAATTCTACACAAAACATCACAACATGAATGTCAAAAATCCCAAAAAAAGGTCACAAAATAAATGCCAAAAATCCACACAAAACATCACAACATAAATGCCAAAAACACTACACAAAATGTCACAACAAAAATCCACACAAAACATGTTAGAGTTTGCAGCAATCCAACCAGCACACAAATAACTCAGCAGGATTAATTTATATAAGAAACTTCTTTATATACAATACCATACAGCAGAACCAGAACTCAGAATCCAGAAGTACAGAAGTAATATTCACAGAAGCAACTCATATATATATACAGATCAGTGAACCTAAGCCACGCCCAGGCTCCGAGCCGTCTAGGTCATCAAACAGTCCCCATTGGCTGACCTGTTACCATGTCTATCCCAATTCATGTTCTCACACACTGACACTCCTCCCTTCATGACTAGAATAGACATAAAACCAAATAACTTAATATTCTTCCCATGGTGCACTCCACCCAATGGCTTGGTCATTATATGGGCCAGATTGTCCTCTGAAGAACAGTGAAACAAGCTAATTAATTTACATTTTATGGCTTCCCTGACATTACAATATTTAATGTCCACATGCTTGCTTCTATTCTTTACTCTGTCACCTGTTGCCATTTTAATGCAAGCAGCATTATCCTCATACACTGTTACTGCATCATTTACCTTTACGCTTAAATCCTGTAACAGCTGTACGTACCAAGTTACCTCTGAACAAAGTTCAGATAGAGCTATAAATTCTGCCTCCGCAGTAGAAATGGCTACAGTTGTTTGTTTTCTGGACTTCCAACCAATTAAAGCCCCTCCAAACAATATCGCAATCCCAGTATTAGACTTTCTGGTTTTTACATCATTGGCATAATCACTGTCAACATAAAATTTCAATTCTTCAGATACCTGTATTTGAAGACCCAAGTTCACAGTTCCCTTCAAATACCTGAGAATCCTTTTTATACCTATCCAATGCAATTGTGTTGGTGCAGCAGTAAAGCGACTTAGGATGCTTACTCCACAAGCTATGTCTGGTCTGGACCACTGTGACAGATATAACAAGCTCCCTATTGCAGACTGATATATCTCTTGATCACAGACTTCACTTTTGTCCTCACCCAAACTGTTACAAAAATCTGTGCTTATAGGTGTTAGAGCAGAATTACAATCCTTCATGTTGTATCTCTCCAACAGCTGTTCAATTTTTCTTCTTTGACTGAGAACATAACCACCTTTCTCAGTCTTTTGTATCTCTACACCGAGATAATTTTTTTATTTCACCCAAATCTTTTAATTCAATTTTTTTCTCTACTTGATTAGCAAATTCTTTTACCTGTGACAGATCCTTTGCAATGAAACAAAGATCATCCACAAATGCTAACAATTGACAATCCCCACCTTGTAACTTTCCAGTATATATGCAACCATCAGCCTTGCAACTTTTGAACCCAAGACCCTTCAATGCAGTATCTAGACAGATATTCCAATTCCTGGCTGACTGCTTCTGCTCATAAATGGCCTTGTTCAATTTGTATACAGTGTTAGGCCTTTTGCTTTCATACCCTGGTGCTTGAACCATGTAAATTTCTTCCTCTAATTCTGCATTGAGGAATGCTGTGGTTATATCAAAATGCCAAATTTTATGGCCACGTGCCGCTGCTAACGCTAGTGCCAACCTTATGCTTTCACTCTTTACAGTAGGTGCGAATACCTCATCATAGTGCACGTTTTTCCTTTGTGAAAAACCTTGTGTCACTAATCTAGCTTTATATTGTACCTCATTATTGGGTAGTACTTTCTTTTTGTACACCCATTTACATCCCACAGCTTTGCAACCTTGTGGCAAAGTCATAGATGTGAACACTTTATGTTCACCCATGAATTTCATTTCCTTGTCCATGGCCTCTTTCCACTTTACTTGTTCAATTTTAGGTAATGCCAATACTTCCTTATAGTTCCTTGGCTCATACCATACATTACACACCTTTACTTTACTAGCAGAATACCTGTCAGGTGGAATCCCCTTGTTCCATCGCTCTGACCTGCATGGCATTGACTGCTCGTGTGTCAACCCTCTCTTGTTTCATATCTAAGTCATCTTCTGACTCCTTTACTTGTGCTTTTTCAGTTTCTCCTCCCTGAACGCTGACACAGTCACTAAGTGAGTTACCATCACTAAGTGGGTCACCGTCACTAAGTGGATCATTCCAAAAATTGTCATCAATTCTGTTCCAATTTTGCTCTGCAAAGCTAGCAGACCTCGAAATCACTATTCTTTTGCTCCCATGGCTAAAGTGATGGGAGCCAGGCTCATAACCTGTAAACCTGAGCTTTCTAGCCTTTGGTTGTCCCTTTCTCCTAATTGCTTTTGGAATATGCACCCACGCATTGCTTCCAAACACCCTTAAATGTGCCAGAGATGGCTTTCTCCCATATAGCACTGCATATGGAGTATCATTAATTGATGAACTCCACAGCCTATTGATTAAATAATTAGCAGTCAACATGGCTTCAATAGCAATAGCAATAGCACTTAGACTTATATACCGCTTCATAGTGCTTTACAGCCCTCTCTAAGCGGTTTACAGAGTTCAGCATATTGCCCCCAACAATCTGGGTCCTCATTTTACCGACCTCAGAAGGATGGAAGGCTGAGTCAACCTTGAGCCGGTGAGATTTGAACAGCTGAACTGCTGAACTAGCAGTAGCCTGCAGTGCTGCATTTAACCACTGTGCCATCTCGGCTCTTCACCCCAATATGACCTGCTCAGACCAGAATCCTCCAGCAGTGAGTCCTTCATCATTTGTAAGACTCCATTCCGCTTCTCAGCAACACCATTCTCAGCTGCTGTGTACGGATTTGTGCGTCTGTGTTTTATTCCTAACTGTCCCAACCACTGTTGAAAACTTGCTGACGTGAATTCTGAACCTCTGTCAGTTTGCAGCTGACATACCTGTTGTTTATACTGTATCTCCTTTCTACCAAGCTTACACATTACTTAAATTTCTGTAGCACCTCTATTTTACTCTTTAGTAAATAGCAGAACCCAAATCTGCTGTAGTCATCTACAATGACCAGCGCATACTTTGCTCCTCCCAAACTGGCTTGCATTGGCCCCACCAAATCTGCATGTACCAGCTCTAGAGCTCTTGTTCTCTGCCTTGCTTACTGGAAATGCCTTGGACTTTGAAGTTTTACATACTGCACAGTCCAAGTATGTCTTACACCCCTTTAAGTTTAACCCTTCTCCAAACTGTTGCATCTTTTGTAAAACTCTGAAGGCCAAGCTTTCTATGCAAAAGATGAACACAAGAATCATGTGCCACATTCCCAAATATTTGTGCACATTGAACCTTTTGTCCCTTCAACACATAAAGATTATCCTGCTTTATGCCCTGTGCACATACACTCCCATTTCTCTTTATGAGACACTTCCCATTTACAAACGTGGTCTCAAATCCTTTCTGGTCTAGACTAGAGACACTCAGTAAATTATGCTCCATTTCAGGCACACATAATATGTTACTAAACTTTTCTCCCAGACATGGAATCGCCACACTGCCTTTTCCAATGACTTTAGCCTTCTGGCCATTTGCCAAGATTACTGCATCTCCTCCAGCTGGATCCATTCTGAAAAACAATTTTGAATTGTTAACAATTGTTTGACTAGCCCCACTGTCTATTAACCATTTGTCTCTGCTATTACAATAGCTAACTTTTGCAACAGCAGCTTGTCCATCTGTTGTATCTTTTCTTAGCAAACAGTCTTTCTTCAAATGAGTCTTATCATCATGTAGGAAGTTAGCACCCACCCCTCCTAGAAAAATGAAATATTTTGGGAAATATTAAAAAGGCAGAATATTATATTTCTCTGGATGAGAAAATGGAGAAACATGTTTTTAGGCAGGAAACAGACTCACTCTTAATAGCCCCCACCATCCTCAATAGCCCATAGCAAATGTTCACACTTAAGAGATAAAGAGATACCTAGGTCTATTCATAGGCAAATGCCCTCTACCCATCTAGCAACAGAACTCACCACATGGCACCTGGGAAAATTACATCACCCAGCAGGCTCAACCAAGCTTGGGACTCAGGACAGCCTACAGAGTTGCCCCTGCATGGCCCCATGGGAGTCTGACAACCAATCAGAATACAAGCTCAAATTCAAAAGCCCAGAGAGGGTATAAAACTCAGGCACTCTCAGCATCTCCGCCCTTTTTTTCTTTCCCTTCACCCAACATCTTCAAGGCATGTGATCCTGTCCACCATTAAAACCATCTTTCCAAACAGCCACCATGTTTCCAGTGTCTGTCTTCCCCACTTGGAACTGAACCCAGATAGACATTTCTTTCAACAACCACAAATGAAACACCTCCGTTGTTGCTGCTGTATTGTTTCTTTCTTCGTAGAAAATCTTTGCTGGGCTCTTCTGTTACTCTGGTCTCTGCAGACATGCTGTCTGTTGCTTTTCTCTCTCTGCTCCTTGGGACTCCACCTCAGGAATTTCTCCTCGTGGCTCTTTCTAAAATGGTGTTTTTCTTCTGAAATCAAACAGGCCTTTAGAGCTTCCATTTGTAGGTCCTGTTCTGGTTTGCACTCAAAAACAACTGAAACAATGTCTCACATTTCATCAAGGCTATTTAACACCAACAGTACCTTTTGAGATTCAGGAATCTTCATTCCACGCTGTTCCAACTCAATAAATAAAGTTTGCATATGCAGCAAATGCCTTTCCACACTCTCTTGTGGTTGCAAGCGGGCTCAGTATAATTGTCTTGATAATTGCACAATATTGCATCCTGACGCACTCACATGCACACTTCTTAATTTCAGCCAAACCTCTTTTGCAGTCTTTAAATCAGCTACATTCAAAAATTGTTCATCTTCTAAACCAGTGGTTCTCAACCTTTCTAATGCCGCGACCCCTTAATACAGTTCCTCATGTTGTGGTGACCCCCAACCATAAAATTATTTTTGTTGCTACTTCATAACTGTAATTTTGCTACTGTTATGGATCGTAATGTAAATATCTAATATGCAGGATGTATTTTCATTGTTACAAATTGAACATAATTAAAGCATAGTGATTAATCACAAAAACAATATGTAATTATGCCAGATCAGAAATTCTCGGGGCAGTCTTTGCAAGAGCACAAGGAATATCATCTTCCACAACAAGTCTACTTCTGTATTTAGACTTGATAACCAACAAGTGTACAGCAATATTTCTCAATCTCAGCAACTTTTAAGGTGCCTGGACTTCAACTCCCAGAATTCAAAGCAAAGCTGGCTAGGGAATTTTGGGAGTTGAAGTCCAGGTATATTCAAGTTGTTGAGGTTGAGAAATTGTGGCCTGAAGTGTGGAAAAACTAGAAATTAGATAAGCTTCCAGCAAAGTAATCCCTGTTTAGTAGCTTTCTCCCAGGACTCCAACGTTTCAGGAGGCAAACGGGGCAAAAAAAACCCATGATGGGTCAAAAAACATTGCCAGGGTCCCCAAAGCCAATTTCCTCTTTTAAGCTCTTTCTTCTTAAAACAGCCCTATATTCCTTCCTCCCCCATGGGGCCTGCTCACCCATCCTTTCCAAAACCCCTGCAAAGACAACAATTTTAATTTGCAAGGCTCTTCTTTCAATAGTTTCTTTCTTTCCCTCTCTCACTTTTTTCTCTTCCTTCCTTCCTTCCTTCCTCCCAACTTTCCTCTTCTAGCTATCTTTTTCTTTCTTTCCCTCTCTCGCTTTTTTCTCTTCCTTCCTTCCTTCCTCCCTCCCTCCCAACCTTCCTCTTCTTTCTTTCCTTCTTTCCTTCTTTCTTTCTTTCTTTCTTTCTTTCTTTCTTTTTCTTTCTTTCCCTCTCTCTTTTTTCTCTTCCTTGCTTCCTTCCTCCCACCCTCCCACCTAACATTCCTCTTCTTCCTCTTCTTCCCTTTCTCCTTCCTTCGTTCCTTCGTTCCTTCCTTTTATCTCTGGTCTTCCTTCCTGGTCTTTCTTCCTTCCTTCCTTCCTTCCTTCCTTCCTTCCTTCCTTCCTTCCTTCCTTCCTTCCTTCCTTCCTTCCTTCCTTCCTTCTTTTTTCTCTTCTTCCCTCTTTCCTAGCCCTCAGCACCGCAAGATCCGCGCGTGCCAAACTCTCTGGCAACCCGGACAAATAAGCGCATTGTGGTTATTCAGTCACTCCAGGAAAGCGGAGCGAGCAGGGAGGGGATCCTGCCCGCCCTGCCTACACTTGTAGCAAAGCCAGCCTGCCCCACAGAGCCGACCTTGGCCGGGGAACCAGCCAGCCAGCCCAACCCACCCTCTCCTTGCCTTCTCCAAAAGGCGCCCTCTGCTTGGGGGCAACCCTTTGGAGAAAGCTCCCGGTGCAAAAAAAAAAAGGCTGGCCCCAAGAGACCCGGACACGCCCCGGAGACAACAGCCCTGGAACCCCAGCCACAATTTCCTGCTTCTTCTCCACCCCTCTGCACCCCTTCCCCATTCCGATCCATACCCCACCCGGGAGATGGGGGGCTGCAAATCCCCACCAACGTGCAGCGATCCTGTCCACAACTCCTTGCTCCCCATTGCGCGTCTCCAAAAGCGCGCTTTGGAGAAGTTGCCCAACAGGAGGAGGGTAGAGCTGGAAGAAAAAGGGGGGGCTGCCAGTCATAGGGACCCCCAATTAGAAACCCTCTCCCCCTGCTCTCTCTCCCCCCTCCTCCCTCCTGGGGACCCTCCCACCCCAGCTAGGATCGCTCCCCAAGCGCGCCCAGGGGCACCCTCTCCAAAGCTAGCCGTGTGCCCCAGGCGCGCCGTTGCACACCTTTTAAACGTCACTGCAGGACCCGCGGCTTTGCTACGAGCTCATCCAGTGCATCAGCTCCGGCACTTACGGCAATGTTTACAAGGCGCGCAACAGCGCGCCCGGGGCACATGGCCAGCTTTGGAGAGGGTCCCCCCGGGCATGGGGGAGGGAAAGGCGCCGCCTCCGGGGTGGAGAGGAGCCGCAGAGGCGGCCGAGCGAGCAGGAAGGAAGGCAGGAGGATCCTGAGCCACCCAAGCCCTGCAAGCCCGCCCGGGCTCTTCCTCCGCCGCAGAAAAGGACGGCCAGCAACGCGATGGAGAGGCGGGCTCTGCAGCTGGCGGTCAGGAGTCCCTCGGCGCGTGCAGAGCGCTCCGCTGTGGAGGAAGCATGCACGCCTGTTCAGGGGAGTCCCCCAATTATGACCTCAAGGGAGCCCACCTTAGGCGACCCCTGTGAAATGGTCGTTCGACCCCCAAAGGGGTCGCGACCCCCAGGTTGAGAACCGCTGTTCTAAACTTAAGATGATGTAGGCCAGTGCCTTATCATTCTGCCTTTGCTCTGCTGCTGCTAATGGTGCCTGGGGTGACTTAACAACAATATCCCAGAGCTCCTTAGCCTTCAGGAAGCATTCCATCTTTGCAGCCCAAATAATATAATTCTTCTGTCCCAATTGAGGCAGAGAGCTCTCCTTGAACTCAACAGCCATTCTGCAAGCCTTCTCAGCCTTGTTCTCTTTTCCTAATAACACAGGCTGTCCTTCAGCTTAATTACAGTTCAGTCTTACTGTGTGCTCTGGGCCCATAACCTGTTAGAGTTTGCAGCAATCCAACCAGCACACAAGTAAATAACTCAGCAGGATTCATTTATATAAGAAACTTCTTTATGTAAGGTCTGGCAGTGCACTTAAGCCAACAGTGAGCCAAAAGAAGAATTTAAGCGGAGGCTTGTGAGAAAGAATCAGTGTTTAATTTGTACAAAGCAAAGGCTGGGTAAACCATTCCAAATATATACAAAAGAGACATGTAAGGAATAGCCACACCTTGGGGAAGGTATGGTGTCCTTTTATACCTTCAGAGTCACCCAATTCTGGCCCCCTGGCCCATGCCTTCCTTGTAGCCCTGCATTGGCTGTGCAGCAAGGAACGGGGGTTGAGTGCTTAGCAACAGAGGGCTGGGTGCTTAGCAACACAGGCACCAGGCACCAAGCTATACAAAAAAACAAGATAACAGAGGTGAGATCACTGGTAAGAACAAATGGCAAAGGCAATTCCAATTCCAATTCTTAGCAAAGCAAATCTTACAGAAGCAAAACAGCAAGTTATTATTATGTCCCAGTAATTCCACCTATTCTATTATTATTATGTCCCTATATTCCTCCTTTTTCTTAAATGATAGAATGCTTTCTATCGTGGTGAATGAGGGGTGCATATTTAGTGGGGATCGTATGGAGGACCATGATATTTGCCAGTTTATCGGGAGGGGTAGAAGACACTATGCGTTGGATTAAAGGGATGGAACAGGGGAGGAGAAGGAGACCTCAAAAGGTTAACAGCAGTAGAAACCCAATCCTTGACCAGTCAGAGAACATACTGCCAAACCAGTGGAAGTCAACTGCCCCAGTCCAAGTGTGTAGTGGAATGTTTGCAACCTTCCCCACTTTGGCAGTTATTTCCTGTATATCTTTTCCCTGGTCATAAATTTTGCAAACAAAATTTGTGAGATTAAATTTTCCACACACACCTACTACTTTTGCTAACAAATAGTGTAAAGCAAACGTATTCTGAGATATTGCTGTTTTAAACAGAGTATGCTGTTAAGCTATTAAATTTAAAGCACTAGCTGTTTCATTAGTTATGATTTCAAGCACTGCCTATAACCGTATAATTCTAATCAGCATATAAATGGGAGTTCTATAACTATACATTCCAGCTTCTGCCCAGGTGGCTGGTCCGTGTACCTGAATTATTCTGTCTAGAGGCCATTCATCTTTCTGTGGCCTACTTCCTCATAAACAGGTACACCCAGTCTTTCACCTTGTTGTATGGGCAGTAGAAAAAAGGAAGAAAAATAGGTTTCACAGTTCCTAATACACATGCTTCATACCATCGGCTAGCAGGCAATTGCACATAGGCAAACTTTCCACATATCCAATATACCCAATATACCCAATATACCCAATCCAGAGTCTCTGTGGAGTGGGCGGCATACAAATGCGACCAATAAATAAATAAATATAAGCCATCTGGAGCATGCCAATTAAGAGTTACCACATCTGTCCATAACCCACTCAGGCTAGTTATATTTTCAAATGGGTTACTAGATTGTGTCAGGTTAATTCCAGACTGAAAGGTGACAGTAAGCGAAGAAAACACCCTTGCTTGTAATATAAGATTTTTCACACTTATCATTGCATTATATTCTCCTATTAGTCCTACACATACGAAAATTAGTCCCAAATATTGAACCATTGCATCAAATCAATCCATTCTATATCTTCAGGGATTATGATATCACTAACTCCTAGGACTACTGTGTTCAAGTCAGGTTGATCTGATTCAATGCCCCAATATATAGAGTTTATATGGGGAGCAATCCTTTGCACATTTCCACAATCACAGTGTCCCACTATTCCCCACAGGCGTGTATCCGTTCACAATCACAACAATAATAACAATAATATTCAGTGATACAGTTAAAATCACAGAACCAACACAATATGTAGAGTGCGAAGTTACACAGCATCTTTTGGGATCTTAAGATGGAATAACATAGGCCACCACTCAGGCCGGAAAGACCAAAAAGTTGCTACTCCTGCAACGAGAAAAATCACAAACAAAACCCATTCATACCACAATGACCACACCAGTTTTTGGGAATGTTTATTCTCAGCGGGTCTTCTCCAGGAATCACTTGCCACTCTTTAAGTTCTTCCACTGGTCCTGTTACACGGGTGTAGTGGTCCACCCTTTGTCTTTAGTTTGGACTGCTGTTTCAGTGGTCAGCAGGACTTGGTAGGACCTGTCCCAGGCTTGGCTAAGTTTTTCCTCATGTCAGGTTTTATCAAGACCCAATCACCAGGCTGGAACCTATGAACAGCAAAATTGGGAGGTAGGGTTTGAGCTAGTAGTCCTTTGTTTCTGAGGTAAGATAAAGAAGAGAGGCTAAGTATACAGTTCTTTACAGACATATATGTGAAGGGGGGCAATCCCCCGTATTAGAGGTCAATGGATCTTTGCTTCTTTTTGAAGTCATTCTCATTAGAAAATAAAACCAAGATTCAAATCTAATTAACAAAATATTTATTTCAGTAGAAAAGTAATAAAAAGAATCCTTAATAAGCTACATCTTATCGGCTAATGAAAAGTCACGTCTGCCTTCAGCAGAAATGGAGGAAGAGAAGGAAGGAGTTGACTCCTGGAATGCAGGCATGTGTAGTAAAACATATCACATGTCTGCTTGACCATAAATACAAGAAACAGTAGAAAACATAGAGATGCACAAACTGGCAATATTCACATCGTGACACCCCTTCTTTGTCAGTTGGGCTAATATAATGTGTCACTCAACACACAGTAAATATCTGAGGTAATCATGCTGAGCAATAGGTAATGGTTTGTTCAGAATGTCAGCTATCTGATATTTTGTTGGCACATATTCTAACTTTATGAGACCTTGTCTTACTGACTCTCTAACATTCTTGTAACGAATGTCAATGTGTCTGGACCTTGAACCTGTGAAGTGAGTCCTGGAAATGTAAACTACTGATTGATTATCTTCCATCACAGTGATCGGTTTTTTGGGCTTCATCCAGATATCTGTAACTAAGGAATCGAACCACGTTAAAAAGTTACACACATCGGACACACATGCATACTCTGCTTCAGTTGATGAGCAGGAAATAAAACTTTGTTTTCTTACGTTCCAGTAAACTGGACATCCATTCAGGAACACTATGTAACCTGATGTGCTTTTTCTTGACTCCTTATCACTTGCCCAATCTGCATCTGCATAACAATACATGTCAGCAAAATCTGTATGTTCTGGTTCTAGCTTCAATTTGAATTGTTTTGTGTGTATCAAGTATCTCAATAACTTCTTAATACATGACCAGTGAAACTCTGTTGCTTTGCCTACATGTCTTGAAAGTAAATTAACACTAAGTGCTATGTCTGGTCTAGTCCATCCACTAATGTAAAGTAGTGAACCAATTACTGAGCGATAAAGTGTTTGATCCTTGAACTCAGGACTGTATGCATCTTTCAAATTGTGAAAATCAGTTTGCATTGGTGTTTGTGTAGGCGTTGCATCTGTCATGTTGCAAAGATGCAAAAGTTGATCTATCTTAGCTTCTTGTGAAAGGCTAAACCCCTTCTGTGTCTTTTCAATGTGAACTCCTAAATATTCATTGATGTGTCCTAATGATTTCAATGTGAAGTATTTCTGCAAACCTTTAACAAAATTCTCACTCATGTGTTTGTTTGGACCAATGTAAACAATGTCATCAACATAAACAAGAACAATTTCATTAATATTTCCATACCTTTTTGTGAACACGCATTCATCAGTGTCGGACTTAATAAAGCCCATTAAATTTAGTTTGTCTTTTAGACATGTGTACCACATCAGACCTGATTGTTTCAGACCATAGAGACTTTTGTTTAGGAACCAGGTATCCCCTTCTCGGTCCCGGAAGCCGGGAGCGGACCTGACGTAGATTTCTTCATCTAGATCAGCATGTAGGTAAGCTGTTTCAACATCAAATTGGAAAACTTCAAGTCCAAGGATAGAAGCAGTGGTTAGAGCAATTTTCACACTTTCAGTTCACACTGTAGGTGAGTAAGTGTTTGTGTAATCTTCAGGATAGCTTTGTGCGAAACCCTGTGCGACAAGTCTTGCTTTGTATAATAATTCACCATCTGGCTTTTGTTTGATTTTGTAGACCCATCTTGTGCCAATGACTTTTTTGTGTGTTGGAGGTGTTGCAGATGTGTATACTTTGAGTTTCTGCAAACTATCCATCTCAACTTGCATGGCTTCATACCATTTTTGTTGTTCATCTTCAGAAAGATATTTAATTTGTGAAAAGTTCTCCGGTGGGAGTGTAACATTACAGATCAATGGCGATGGTGTATCTGTGTATCTGCATTGTGTATCTCTTTGGTGGAATACCTTTTGTAGTTCTCTTGGAACGTCTCGGGACGATTGTCCAGTCATCTTTCTTGTTGTCCACATCTCCATCAGCGTCGCTAGCTTCAGCATCCACGGCGTGGTAGGATGGGATATCAGGTGATGAACGTTGGTCATCTGGTTGCACTGTATCAGCAATTTCAGTTCTAGGGAAATAAACTCCAGGGTCATTAGAATGTATCCTGGACCAATCTGTATCTTCTTCAAAATTAGCTGAATTAGAAATTGTTATCGTATTGTGAGAGTCAATGAATCTTCCCCATTTAGAATTGCTATCAACACCCATATATCTCAGTCTCTTTGCTACTGGGCCACCTTTTCTTCTTTGGGCCAATGGAATGTTGACCATGGCATATGAACCAAAAATGTGTAAGTGTCTAAGATCTGGCTGGCAGCCATATAACATGTAGAAGGGTGTTTGGTCAATGACACTGCTCCATGTACGACTGACAATGTAATTTGCATACTTAACTGCTTCGCCCCAAAATGAGTGTTTGAGATTGGCATCTTCTAGGAGGCAGCGCATCATGGTTTGGAGGACCCCTTGTCTCCTTTCTGCCACTCCGTTGTGAGCCGGCATGAAGGGGGCAGATGTTTGGTGTAGGATACTGTTTCGTCGCATCCAATTCTGGAAACGCTGAGACGTGAACTCGGCACCACGATCACTCTGGATTCTCCGGATCCTCACTCCGTGTTGATTGTAGATTTGAACTGCAAAGTCTCTAAAGGACTGAAAGGCTTCAGATTTTTCTTTCATAAGAAAGACATAACCATATCTAGAATGATTATCAACAATAGTTAAGAAATACTTTTTACCGCCAATAGTTGGACCATAAGGGCCCACAATATCAGTATGAACCAAATCAAAAATGCATGTTGACTTACGTGTAGCATGTTTTGGAACGGCTGCTGCCCTCGATTTTGCCTTTTTGCAAACAGCACAATCTAAATGTACCTTACATCCTTTGAAATTCAAACCTTGTGCGAAAAATGGCATTTTTTAAGGACCTCAAAGCTTGGATGCCCTAATCTTCTGTGCAATCTATGTATACACCTGTCATGTAAACGAAAACCTGTAAGTGAGGTTGCAGCATTAACATTAACATGAGGAACCTTGGGTTTGATTACCTGTTGCTTTGTGGCTTTAGGAGCCTTTGGAGTATTCACAGGATCTCTCTCTGGGGTATCTCTCTCTGGGCCTGTGATATTCTCTATTGAGATTTTTATACTTGCCTGAATTTGAGGTTCTGCCTTTGGCCTCAAATAGTAGACCTGACCAATCACAATTGTGTCAGCAATAATATGACCATCTTTAAAAATATAACTGGCGTTACCTAAATGAAGGACATAAAAATGTAAAACAGCAGATAAATGATTCTGACTAAGCAAATTACAATTAGCTGTAGGAATATAATAAACATCAGGTACCAGGGTATCTAACTCTTCAATAAAAACAGTCCCTTTTCCTTCAACTTTGAAGGGGTGGCCACCAAATGCGTACAGTTCACGATATTCTGGTTCAGGCTCATGTAGCTCTTTGAAAAGTTCTTTTCTGTAATTAATGTGAACAGCCGCTCTACTATCGAGAGTCCACAAAAGAGACCGGTCGTATTGCTTTGGCTGTGTATCATTGGTGATTGCTAGCATGGTGTATGGAGGTGGGAAATCACGCCTGGGACCGGGTCGGCGCTGTCCTCTGCCTCTGCTGCCTCTGGGTGCTGTTCCTCTGGGCTGGTACTGGTCCCTGTAGTTTGTTCCTCTGGGCTGGTACTGGCGTCTGTAATCTGTTTCTCTGGGCTGGACAGGAACTTGAGTGCATTGCAATTGAATACAATCTCTGCTTGTATGGCCCACACGGTCGCAATATTGGCATCTTATTACTCTTGGTGCGTAGGTTCGTTCGTAGGAACGTCTAGGTGGTAGTTGTAAGTGGGGCGTGGCCTGCATATAAGCTTCATATTCTGTTAAAATTCTACAAACATGATCAACAGTTCTTTGAGCAAGAGGAACTTGGTTAATTTGTGTGATGGCCTCCCTCCGTGTGTAATTCAAGGAATTGGTAATAATACTGACCACTTGGTTATCGTCCATTGGGTAACCACGTTCTGCGAGATCTTTCCTCATGCGCTTCATTTTTGTTAAGTGTGCCCCCATATTTTCAGTAGGTTTAAGTTTTGTTCCATGAAATTGTGACAAAAGTAAGTTTGTGGACTCAGCTGAAACTGGGCGAAAACAACGTTCTAATTGAGTCCATATTTCTTGGGCAGTTGCATCAGGAACAAAGGTTTGCTGCATTTCTGTGTCCATCGACATCAGTAAACTCGTGGACGCTTTAATATCTAGGAGCCTTGTAGCTTCATCCCATGCCTTTGTGGGGGGTTCTGGATTATGTCATATGTCCCCTCACGACGAAGCAATATAGTTATCTCAGAGACCCAGGCTTTGTAATTTTGTCCCAATTGCTTTAATTTTGCGTTGCCAACTAATGGGACGATTTGTGATTGTTGTGTCAAAATAGGTGGAATTGCTTGTGGCAAAGCTTGGGCCTGAGCAGGTTGAGGTGCTGCTTGAGGTGCCTGGACTGGCTGTTGTTGTACAACTAGTGCACCAGATGGAGCTGGTTGCAAAATTGGGGCTGCAGGAGGTGCCTGGACTGGCTGTTGTTGAGGGGCAGCAATAGGTGGTAGAGCTGGAGCAGGCAAAAGTTGGGCTGCCACAGCTGGTGGTGGCCCTGGAGCAGGCACAGGTTGGGCCCCTGGTGCTGGAGTAGGAGGTGGTCCAGCTTGTGGTGGATGCACAATTTGTGCTTGCATAGGTTGGGCAGGCAGGACAATTTGTGCCTGTAAAGGTTGTGCAACTAATGAAGGACGTTGCATTAATGTATCTAATCTCATTTGAGTCATTCTGTTCTGAGCCTGCAATATTTTTAATTGTTCATTCAAACTTTCATTGTTTATGCAAGGATTCATTCTGTTTATGCAAAGTTTCATTTTGTTCCTGAAGTACATGGAGAAAAGAATCCCTGCCACTAGATGGCAGTGCAGCATAAGCATATTCATAGTCTCTTTCATCAAAAAATTTCTGCCCACGTAATTGTGACGCGCCCATCCAAGGGCGTTGTTCTAAGTTGTTTAAAGAAGGAAAGGCGGAGGGATCATGGCCCCGCTCTGGAATGCCTGAAGGCGGGCGGACATCTTGCTTTTCAGCACGGAAGAATGCATGCAATCTAGTCTCCTGTAATTCTCTTTGCAAAAGATTTATCTGCTCCTGCTGCCTCTGCAGCGTCTGGACATAAGTTAAATTTATTTCTCTTTCAGCACTTGTCTGCCCTATGGAAGACGTTTGTGGGCTGGCAATTTGCTGCCTATAGAAGGATGCCTCCTCATCTTGTGGGGCATTAGCGTGAGAGATTTTTGGAATAGCTCCTAAGCGTGTAGAATTTCCCCCAGGGGCAAACGATGTGGTTGGGTAACTTTTACTAACCTCTGTAGATAAATACTGTTCTGCTTGTGAAGATGCCCCGGCAATATCTTCCGTTTGCGTTCCAAAAAGAGTTGTTGAGGCTTCTTCATGCAGATAAAAACTTTCTGCAGTGCACTTTTCAGTTGCTTCCAGCTGTAATGCTTTATCTCCGTTCGTGGAGGACATGGCTGGTCATAAATCACTCTAATTAGCTAACTATCCTAAAGCGCAAGAAGACTTTCAAAGGAAACTATAAATTTTACAGCCATCTCTGATACCATGTGAAGGGGGGCAATCCCCCGTATTAGAGGTCGATGGATCTTTGCTTCTTTTTGAAGTCATTCTCACTAGAAAATAAAACCGAGATTCAAATCTAATTAACAAAATATTTATTTCAGTAGAAAAGTAATAAAAAGAATCCTTAATAAGCTACATCTTATCGGCTAATGAAAAGTCACGTCTGCCTTCAGCAGAAATGGAGGAAGAGAAGGAAGGAGTTGACTCCTGGAATGCAGGCATGTGTAGTAAAACATATCACATGTCTGGTTGACCATAAATACAAGAAACAGTAGAAAACATAGAGATGCACAAACTGGCAATATTCACATCGTGACAATATATTTAGTTTCATATTGTGGAATTTCCCCCATTCTGTCCAAGTGTAGAAATCCAAACATCATTTCAGAAGGCAAGGCCAAGGGTAAAGATTTGGTTCACGGCATAAACGTGAAATGATGGAGCTTCCGGGGTGGAGCTACAGGAGAGGCAACAGGAGAACAGCCTCCTCTCCCTTTGCTGAATTGGCGCAGAGATACAGACCCCTGACCCAGATTTTTGCAGCTTTTTTGTGGGTCGGGAGAAAGCTTAAGATACCAGGAAGCCCCCCAGTCCACGAGGACGAAGGAGAACACCGGAGAGGTGGGTAAGAGACTCGAGAAGCTCCAGGCTCGAAGGATGCCTCTGACAGAAAATGGCGACCGCGAAGCCGTAGAACTTCTTGTAAAAAGTAAGATTAAGGCAAAGTGACTTGCTGGGACTCTGGGTAACTTGGAATAAGAGGACACAGATTGTTGCAAGGTACGCTTCATCTGGGGACTGACGCTGCCGCTGGCAAGGAGCCGGGGCCGTTAGAAGATCGTGACTGGGGTTTGTTGCTCCTGCGCAGTTGGTTCACTGCGGGGGTTTGTTGCTCCGTAACGCAACCAGCATGGTCCTTATTCTCAGGAATCATCTTACCCAGAGCTTAGAGCAATGTGGCTCTAAGACGAGCACCCAGATCTGCTGGCCATGTTTGTTTTTGTTGTGCTCGCCGCTATTGCTGCCTTCTTCTATGGCGGCCGGACTTTTGCCATCAGCTGTGTTTGGTGGCGGGATCGACGTGGCTCTCAGGAGATTCGATCCTATCCTGGTTGGTGTTTGTCCCTCCCTCTATATCACGGCAATTTTCTTTGGATATTAATACTCTTACTGCAGTTTCAACAAGGCCTGGGGAGGTCCCCTAGAACCCCCTGCTGGACAATCTCTCCCTCTCGAACATGGCGACGCTGTTACATAACAACTATTATTAACACTGTAGCCGTTGTGGCCACGAGGCCTTTTTTGGCTGACGCAGCCCCGGCTCTCCGCCTGGCCCTCTGGAGGAATTTTCGATCAGACAGGCTATTTGCTGCCACGAGGGCGAACAACGAGGTGTTGAGGGAGAAGAGGTGTATAACATCTAGACCAGAGGCTCTACCTATATTGGAAAGTCTATGGAGAGATCTGAGAAGTGGACTTCTGGGGGGTATCCTGGAGCTGAGCCTCAGCAGCTTTAATCTTGCGAGAAAAAGCAGTGGACATTTACTAAGTAAATCGAATGTTTTTATGACCACGGCGGACCCTGGCAAAAACAGCAAAGACATCAAACATTTATTTATTTATTTATTTATTAAAATTTCTATGCCGCCCAACTCCCGAGGGACTCTGGGCGGCTCACAGCATGTATCAACATCAAAGGTTAAGAACTAAGATTTTTCCCCGGAAATGGTGTGGTCGTTTTAAAGATGGTTTGGGTTATGAGTGTGTTGTTATTGGGGAATAGGAAGGTGCTATGATTGGGGAATAGGAATGTGTAGGTTTTAAATATGATGTATGATTAGATAGAATGAGTGAGCCGGAGACTGGGGCTAGGTCCCCCGACGCTGAGTGTGGAAACAGAAGCGGAGGGGGGCCGGACTATCTTATCCGGCTCAGTATGAATGGTATGGATGACCTGCAGGGAGGGATGAAGACAAGCATGGAGGGGGAGGGGATCTCTGGGGGGGTGGAGAGCCGGAATATTTCAGTCATGATGGGGAGAGGTAGGTATAGCGGGAGCAGAGGGGCGGGCCACTCTCGGGGAATAAGACCTCGCTGTCTACAAGTGATCCCTTGTTCCAGCCCCTCCGATGTGGTTCCATCTTACTCAACCCGAGTACCTGATGACCAGGGTTTGCAGGGCCCTGGGCTCAGGATGATGCTGTTGAATGCCAGGTCAATTGTCAACAAAGCCCCCCTGATTCGTGATTTAATCACTGATGAGGGGGTGGACCTGGCATGCATAACTGAGACCTGGCTGGGCCAGGAGGGGGGAGTAGCCCTCTCAGAGATATGCCCAGACGGGTTCTCAGTGCTGCATCATCCACAACCCCAGGGAAAGGGGGGAGGAGTGGCAATGATAACGTGCCGGAATCTGCATCCTCGTAGGAGCCCTGCCCCGGAGATTGTCGGGTGTGAGACACTCCTTCTGAAGTTGGACTTAGGGGTTCAGGTGGGCCTTTAGTTAGCGTACCTGCCTCCCAGCTGCGTTACCAAGGCCCTGCCTGAGCTGCTTGAGGCGGTAGCAAGCCTGGCGGTGGAGTTCCCCAGGCTTATGGTGCTGGTGGACTTTAACCTGCCTTCGGTGGGCGAAACCTCTGGTGCAGCTCAGGAGTTCATGGATTCCATGACAACCATGGACCTGACCCAAGTAATCCAGGGTCCGACTCATGAGGGAGGTCACATGCTTGACCTAGTGTTTCTCTCGGGGCAGTGGAGAGATGATCTGAAGCTTGGGGATGTTGTGCCTTGGCCACGTCCGGCGCCGAGGATGGAGGATCCGGAGGATGTGGAGCCGCTCATGGTGCAGCAGTACCAGCCCATGTGCCTGGCACCAGAGACGGCTGGTGATGAGGACTCGGTGCCAGAGCAGGACAATCCCCCAGGACCTTCTGCACCTGCACAGCAGAGTGAATCATCAGGAGATGAAGAACCCCTGCTGGATGCCAGAGCTCGCAGAGCAGCCAGAAGACAGGACTGGCTGAGTAAGCATAGGTCTACTCGGAGGTAGCAGTGAGGGCTAATTGGGCCACGCCCTTCAGTGCCTATATTAGGCCGGCGCAATTAGCACTCAATGCTGAGAACAACGAGTCAATGATTGCAGCATATCCAGAGTCTTACCTCTACAGTTGGTCGGAAACCTTGTATTCAGAGACAGCAGCTTCTGCAAGCTTTATTCCGGGAAGCCAGCCAAGTTGTCAGATAAGAGGAGAATTAATGAGTCTTGTTTTGAACATTTGACTGTTTGATATTTAACCCTCAAATAACCAAAAGAACATTAATCCTCGAGACTTTCCTTTTGTGTGGTTTATGGACTTTTAAAACCCCTGAGCTTTTGCTAAGAAACCTTATTAGTAAAAGGACCCTTTTTGTTTGCATCACAAACGGTTGTGTGTGTGTGTTTCTGGGGGTTGCGGTGCTGGGTCACAACAGGGGATTTAGTCACCACCCCGTTGTCGTGGTCAGATCATTTCCTATTGAGGTTGGATTTCACAGCCCCACTCCTCCGCCGCAGGGAGGCGGGACCGACTAGGTGGTTCCGCCCCAGGCACCTAATGGAGCTGGAAGGATTCCAGAGGGAACTTGGGGAAATACCTGAAACCCTAGTCCACAATTCGTCTGAGTCCCTGGTGGCTGCCTGGAACACCGCAGCATCAGGGGCATTAGATCGGATTGCGCCATTGTGACCTCTCCGTGGCAGTGGATCCCGGAAAGCTCCTTAGTTTACTGAGGAGCTCCGGGAGATGAAGCGCCACAAGAGACGTCTGGAGCGACGCTGGAGAGCCAGTAAAACCAAATCCAACTGAACACTTCTAAGAACTTTTATTACCGTATTTTTTGGAGTATAAGACGCACCTTTTTCCTCCCTAAAAGTGGCTGAAAATTCAGGTGCGTCTTATACTTCGAATGTAGCTTTTTTTTCCAGCCCTAACTAGGTGCTAACAGATCTTCCCAGCTCTTACCTTGCAGGCTTTTTCATTGTTACTCTCTCCAAAGAATGTTTTTCCAGCCCTAAGTCTTTGCAGAATTTTTTTTCATTGCTCTACTTGCTCCAAAGAAGTTGTTTTCTAGCCCTAACCAGGTGCTAACGATCTTCCCAGCTCTTACTGGCTTGCAGGCTCTTTCATTATTACTCTCTCAGAAGAAGGTTTTTTTAAGTCCTAACCAGGAGATAAAATAATGTGCTGAAGCTGACCAGACTAAGGATGCTAGCCAGATGAATACCTGGTAGGCAGATTGTTTTCCCCTATTTTCCTCCCCAAAAACTAAGGTGCGTCTTATACTCCGGTGCGTCTTATACTCCGAAAAGTACGGTAAGTCTTATCTAGTGGCGATAAGGGCAGCAAAACGATCTCATTTTTCCGCTCTTATTGCATCCGCAGATTCTCGCCCAGCTGCCTTGTTTAGGGTGACTCGCTCCCTCCTTGCTAAAGGGGGGAGCGAGGAACACTTGCAAGGTAGAGCTGAGGAATTCGCGCAGTTTCTGACGGATAAAGTCGCTCAGATTCGGTCGAACCTGGACTCCGGCTGGACAGAACCCAGTGAGTTGACAGGGGCAAGTCTTAGTCCAGCGTTGTGGGAAGAGTTTGAGCCAGCCACTCCTGATGACATGGACAAGGCCGTGGGTGCGATGAGCTCTTCCACCTGTTTATTGGACCCGTGCCCCTCCTGGCTGGTTTTGGCCAGCAGAGAGGTGGCACGTGGCTGGATCCAGGTGGTGATCAACACTTCTTTTAGGGAGGGATCCACACCTCAGCCCTTAAAGTTTGCGGTGGTGAGACCCCTCCTTAAGAAGCCTTCCCTGGATCCGGCGGATTTGAAGAACTTTCGTCCGGTCTCCAACTTACCTTTTATAGGTAAAGTTGTTGAAAAGGTGGTAGCTTTTCAGCTTCTTCGGTTATTGGAGGAAACCGATCATCTAGATTCCTTTCAGTCAGGTTTCAGGTGCGGCTACAGTACAGAAACTGCCTTGGTCGCCCTGATGGATGATCTCTGGTGAGCCCGGGATGGGGGTCATTCCTCCATCCTGGTGCTACTTGACCTCTCAGCGGCTTTCGATACCATTGACCATGGTATCCTTCTGCATCGTCTCGGTGAGTTGGGAGTGGGAGGCACCGTTTTACGGTGGTTCTCCTCTTACCTCACCGATAGGATGCAGCCTGTGTTAACAGGAGGACAGAGGTCGTCTCCTAGGCCCGACTTGTGGGGTGCCTCAGGGTTCGGTCCTCTCGCCCATCCTGTTCAACATTTACATGAAACCGCTGGGGGAGATCATCTGTCGACACGGGGTGAGTTTTCAACAGTACGCTGATGACACCCAGCTGTACATTTCCACCCCGTTTCAATTCAGGGAGGCAGTGGATGTAATGTGCCGATGCCTGGATGATGTCAGGATCTGGATGGGGAGGAACAGGCTCAAACTTAACCCCGACAAGACTGAGTGGCTCTGGATATTGCCCCCTAAGGACTATGTCGACTGTCCCTCCTTGGTTCTTGGGGGAGAAAAACTAACTCCCTCAGAACGGGTTCGCAATTTGGGGGTTCTCCTAGATCCACAGCTAAAATTAGACCAACATCTTACAGCTGTGGCTAGGGGAGCCTTTGCACAGGTTCGCCTGGTGCACCAGTTGCGACCATACTTGGAGAAGGAGGCTCTACTCACGGTCACTCATGCCCTTGTCACCTCTCGTTTGGACTACTGTAATGCGCTCTACATGGGGCTACCCTTGAAGAGTATCCGGAGACTTCAACTGGTGCAAAATGTGGCTGCGCATGCTGTGGTGGGTGTCTCAAGATACACCCACGTAACACCCATACTCCGCCAGTTGCACTGGCTGCCCATTGGTCCCCGGGTGCAATTCAAGGTGTTGATTATCATCTTTAAAGCCCTACATGGCTTAGGACCAGGTTACCTCCGGGACCGCATCCTACCTCATACTTCCCTTCGACCGGTCAGGTCCCACAGAGTGGGTCTCCTCCAGGTCCCGTCAACCAAACAATGTCGGCTGGCGGGGCCTAGTGGGAGGGCCTTCTCTGTGGGGACCCCTGCTCTCTGGAACCAACTACCCCCAGAGATCCGAATTATCCCCACCTTGCTGGCCTTCCGAAAAGCCATTAAGACATGGCTCTTCCTGCAGGCGGGGTTATGAGACAATTCACTTCTTGGGTCTCCCCCACGTATGTATGGTTTTTGTATGTTTTTTTTAATAAATTCTTTTTTAAATTGTTATTAAATCTTTTATATTGTTTAGTGGTTCTTGACATGTTGTACGCTGCCCTGAGTCCCCAGGGAGTAGGGCGGCATATAAGAACACTAAAATAAATAAATAAATAAATAAATAAATAAATAAATAAATAAATAAATAAATAAATAAATAAATAAATAAATAAATAAATAAATAAACAAACAAACGATTTTGCATTCCACGGAACATGACATTCCCACTGAATTCCCACTGCCTCTATGATTGATTGAAGCAGTTTTGCAGTAAAATGAGTCCCTTGGTTGTTGTCTATAGCTTCTACTACTCCATATCTAGGTATAATATCTAGGTACAATCAATTCCAATATGATTTTGGTCACTACTGCTGCAGTGGCTCTCATGGCTGGATAAGCCTCAACCCATCCAGTCAAGTGACCCACTATAAATATTTAAGTCTCCCCACTTGAGGTAGTTTAATAAAAGCAACTTGAATGCATTGAAATGGTCTCACGCTAAAGTTGCCTTCCCTTTTCTTTATGTGTAGAAAACTAACTGTTGTACATCACATATGTCGAGCCCAGGCTATGGTCACTAACACCTCTCTATTGTGTCTTCCAGGTGGACCCCTGGTAGAGGGGAGCCGCCTGTCGAGCCCGGTCCGTGGGCTCGCCATACCTGGGGGGGAGTGCTGGGATGGCACTCGAGCCTTCTGCACCTCTCAGCTGAATACCCGACTCCCAGCTGATTTCTCCAGCCACCGTGCTGCTGCCCAACCCCCTGCTGAGTTCTCTGCCTGTTGACTGCTTGTCGAAAGTGTGAAGAGAGGAGCCGAGAGGAACGGAGTGGAGAGCTGAGAGGAAACCAGATATTCAGCCACCGGAACTGTGCTTCCTGGGCCGGATGGTGGTTGGTGGGGGTATGTGGTTATCAGGTGATTGGGAGGTGGAGTGCACATTTGAAAAGCAGCGCTGAAAGGCAGAGCTCCCAGCGCTGGCTTTACATGGTTGTCTTTGATGCCAACTCGCTTCGTTCTGAGGTCAGGTCTGTTAGATGGAATTAAACACTTGATTTGCCGCACTTGAGGTTGCATTTGTTATTCTTGCTAGACCTGCCCTGACAGGCTGAGAGAAAGCTAGCACTGCTTTTTCCATTTCACCTTACCCTTTGGATCCTTTTCGTTATCTGTTGGAGTGGCTGGAGTTGGTGATGGCAGAGGGTACCGTGTTGGAGGTACCAGAACTGGAGGCTGCGGTGGAGACAGAGGAGTTAACCCCTGAGGTGCCGGAGGAATGTGTTCAACCAGCTGTGAGGCCCAAAGTGAGGGAGGACAGGGCTGGAGTGCAACCAGGCAATGGCCAGGGGGTCTCTGGTACTGGAACTGGACAGGGGGAGTGGTGGCTTAGTTCAGTGATCACTGGGACTGCCCCACGGCTGCCAACGCCCCCATGCCCAGAGGCCTCCCTGCGTGGAGGGAAAGACATCTAACGGGGGATGAGGATGGTGTGTGGAGTTATTCCACAGCCGCCGGTAGCAGTACTATGGAGGTCTTACGTGAGCACTTTGAGGAGGCTAGTTTCTGGGATGCCCATTCCTGGCAGCCATGGGACGCGGGTTCGGATCAAATGGCGTCTTGGCATGCCCGAAGGCCGGGAACTCAAGCGGAGGCACGTTTCCAATTGGCAAGCCCGAAACTACGTCTTGAGCACATCACCAAACAGCCACATGGGCTATCCCAAACTGGCACATGGTCCCAGGGGTCTTCCTTGGCTGACCTCATGCGGGCTCCTGACTGTGCCACATAAGCTCCGCCCGCGGCAGGGCCTGGTGGAACTCAGGGGCAGAGGCTTCCTCTGGGTTTCCGGCAGCCAGTCCCTCCAGCGACAGCCATGGGTCAGCGCCCCACGGGTCCGGGACCTGCTTGGGGCCCGGGCTGGTTTCTTCCTCAGGCGGTGTGGGGTCCACCATTGCGGGCCTCCTTTGATGGCAACCCAGATCGGGTGGCTCTGTTTCTTAGTCAAGCTATTAGCCACCTGGACTGCTATGCTCGGTTATATCCATCACAGTGGGCCATGGTGGTTCCTGTAACAGCCATTCTGGAGGGTGAGGTGGAAGAGTGGGTGGCTGACCTCCACACCGAACATGCCAGGGAGCTGGCAGACGTGGGCCTATTTCTGGAGGCATTAAGAGCTTGTTTTGAGGACGGGTCTCGTACACAGCAAGCAGAGGGGGAGTTAATGTCCTTAAAGCAACGTGGCCTGCGGGCGAAGGTATATGTACGGGAGTTTCACTGGCTTGCTGGATGGCTGCGGGCCTGGCTGGAGCATCTCCTGGTTCATCAGTTCCGGGCGGGGCTGGATCGTGAGATTCGCCAGGCCTGCGTGTACCGGGGTCTTCCGTATCATCTACAAGACTGGTTCCGAGCTGCTGTAGAACTGGACACCGGGTTGCGGGAATTTTGGCCAAGGGAGGCGGGTCTCAGACCCCGAAAACCAGACAGGCAGATGACGGCCAGTGGTATGCGAACTGGGGTCACTTTGCCACGGGCTCCAGCCCCACCTGCCCGGCCCTTGCTCCGTTGTTTCCGCTGCAACCTTCTTGGCCATTGGGCGGTGGAGTATACGATGCTGGCCCCACAGCAGCTGTCGAAACCACAGTCGCAAGCCAGTACGCCTGCCAAAACCACCGGTCGAGCCCGCCAGACCCCCGAACGGTCCAGGGTAGCAGTGCAGACACCACCGGCAAACAGCAACCAAGAGGTGGAACTGGAGGAGGGTGGTTCCCCCGCAACAGGACGGGTACCACTGGTATCCTACGATAGTGAGGATGAAGAAGAAGACCCAATGGTGAGTGACCCCATCCAGCCGTTTGTCATTCCAGTCACTATACAGAGGCCTCACTTGGGTCAGGGGGCTCAATACGGGGCATTTTATTTATTTATTATTTATTTATTTATTATTAGGTTCTTCTATGCCACCCTACTCCCTAAGGACTCAGGGCGGCGTACAGCATTTTAAAAGAACACTAAACAATAAACATTCATTTAAAAACAATTTTAAAACATTAAAAAAGTTAAAAGACATTCAACAACATACTGTACATACTGGGGGAGATCTCGGATAAAAACTAGTCTCAAACCCCTGCCTGCAGGAAGAGCCATGTCTTGACGGCTTTCCGGAAGGCCAGCAGGGTGGGGATAATTCGGATCTCTGGGGGAAGTTGGTTCCAGAGCACGGGGCCCCCCACAGAGAAGGCCCTCCCCCTAGGGCCCGCCAGCCGGCATTGTTTGGCTGACGGGACCTGGAGGAGACCCACTCTGTGGGCTGACTCCAGGTCCCATTAATCGACTCTGGTTGTACCCGGTGTCTTATTAATGAGAAGGTGGTTAAGGAATTGGGTATAGGAATACAGAGGCTGGCCAAACCTACCAGATTCGAACAAGTGGGCAGATTGTTGCTCGGGGGGCACCGGCTACCCATATCACGGAACTAGTAACACTGGAGATGGGGGAACATTGGGAGCTTATTCGGTTCGTGGTGGTAGCGACAATGAAAGAGTCCCTTATCCTTGGGTTGGCATGGTTGGACAAGTGGGGTCCTACCATATGGTGGGAGGGCAGTTTCCGGAAAGTTAGGATAGGGACCGGCCCTAATCCACCTCCTCATGAGTGGGTCATGGCCGGAGTTGTGGTTGACCCTGCACAGAGTAAGGATCCGTCTGTGGATGGCCCTGTCGTGCCAAGGCTCGACAAAGGCACCTTGGTGGGAGGGAGAGACACTGAAACTGGGGATCGATGGTTGCCAACACAATGAATTATTCTCAGCGATTAAAAGCATGAAGCCGGTGAATAACGTCATGTTAAATGAGACGCAGAGAGACCCGAGCAAAGTGAAGCTGCAACCAGAAAGAGACAATCTAAGCCATGTGCAGCTAATGACCAGCTGAGAGGGGAGGGCTTACAATGCTGGATGGTGGTTTGGTGGGGGGAAATGATGAGGATTGGCATAAATAGCACTAAGAGGCAGATGCTCTCAGTGCTAACTTTGACCAGAATTGGTGCGGCATGGTCTGAGCTCTTACCTGTAGCGTGATTAAAGCTGAAGTCCATACTTTTGAAAGTGTCTTGAAGTCATTAACACACGGGTTTGGCTTAGCCAGTCAGAGAGAAAGTTAGCACTCCTTCTTCCTTTCCTGAGAGGCATGGCAGAGGGAAAATATGTGGAAGTCCTGGAAATGCAGCCTGTGCCTGACAAGCAGAAGGGGGAAGAGCAGAAGCAGCCGCAGCCTGATGACGAAACTCAGCTGGTGGTGCAACCGAAGGAACAGAAGACCCAGAGGGAGGATTATCCTTCGGATGCCCAGGGGATGCCTGATACTGGGACTGGTCTGCCATCTACTGGCGAGCGGTGGCATAGTTCTGCAGTAACAGGCAATGTGGCCTTACAGATGCCAACACCACCCCTTGGAGCACAATTTCAGGGGTGGAGGGAGCGGAGGTGGACTGGAGATGAGGAAGGTGAGTGGAGCTACTCCACAGACCCTGGGGCCAATACCCTGGATATTTTATGGGACCGTTTTGGGGAGGATAGCTTTAGGGATGCACCCTCTTGGCAACCTTGGGTGTCAGGGTTAGACCCTTTAGCCAAGTGGCAAGGGGGCCCCATTGGGTCTGGCTCGGCTACGCGCTTCCGTCTTGCCAGTCCGAAATTACGTGTGACTGGGGGATCTGACCGGTCTAAAGGGATGGAAAAGGCATCGTCTATGGGACTACAGGATGAGACTCACGCTCAGCGCAAAACTTCTGAGGTGCCTGGAGGAGGTCACGTAAGTGACAGGAGCTACTGGGGTCCTCGTCAAGGTGGTTGAGACGCTGCTGGAGTGACAGGTCAAACGCCACCATGGCCTATGGGTATGTGGCCTCAACAAGCGATATGGGGCCCACCTCCTTTACAAGCCACGTTTGATGGCAGTGCTGATAGGGTGGCCTTGTTCATTAGCCAAATAATCAGCCACATGGACATGTATGGACGCCTTTACCCCTCTCAGTGGGCGATGGTGGTGGCGGTCACAACTGTACTGATGGGGGAAGCTGCAGATTGGGTTGCTGACCTCCACAGTGAGCATGCTAGGGAACTGGCTAACCTGGGACCTTTTCTCGAGGCACTGAGAGTGCGGTTTGAGGACGTATCCAGAGCAGAGGTAGTGGAGGGGGAACTATTGGCATTGAGGCAGAGAGGCCGGTCGGCACGGGACTACGTGCGGGACTTTTGCAAGCTAGCAGGCCGCCTACGAACATGTCCTGAATGAATGCTGGTTCAGCAGTTTTGGTTGGGGTTGGACAAGGAGCTGAAGCAAGCGTGTATTTACCGTGGATTGCCTCCACGTTTGAATGACTGGTTTCGAGCAGTGGTGGAGTTGGATGTAGGCCTAGAGGAATTTAGGTCTCGAGGAGATGGTGGATGGAGTCAGCAACCAAGACTTACAGTGCCATCGCCGGGGCCCAGGGAGGGGCAGCCCAATATGCCGGTTCCGGATACACCGGCCCGGAGGCCCCCGTTCCGGTGTTTTAGGTGCAATCAGGTGGGACACCGGGCTGTAGAGTGTCTGGTGCCGTTGCCAAGGTCCCCAGCTGCAAAACCGTCATTTGGTGGCAATGCGGATCAAACTCGTCCAACACCTGAACGGTCCAGGAGAGCCACGCAGATGCCCCAATTGGACACTTCCACTCCAACCAAAGAGACTAAAGTCCCTAATCAAATCTCGGTGGTGTCAGCCGATAGTGAAGGTGAAGATCCGGAGGATCCCATGGTACGTGATCCCATACATCCCTTTGTCATTCAGGTGACCGTCCAGAACCTGAGCACCTTGAAACGGATTTACCAGGGAGCCTTAATCGATTCGGGGTGCACTCAGTGTTTAATACTCCGAGCTATGGTAGACGACTTGGGGGTCCGGGTTCTGAAATTATGCCAGCCCATTAAATTCAAACAAATGGATGGCTCCATGCTGGGAGGGGTGCCAGCTACCCATGTTACTGAAAAGATCAAACTAGAAATAGGGGACCATTGGGAGATCATTAGGTTTGTAGTTGTGGACCATATGGTTGAACCAATCATTTTAGGGTTGTCTTGGTTAGACAAATAGAAACCGACCATCTGGTGGGAGGGGGGTTTCCGGAAGTTGAGATTGGCATTGGACCCAGAACCACCAACAAAGGATCAAGAAACAGGGTCTGTAGGGAAGGAGGGTGATGAACAACTTCTGGAGAAACATGAGGTTGGAGGGTTCCCAAGTGTGTATAACGATTTGGCACAGGTCTTTAATGAGGATGAATGCGAGGTCTTACCACCTCATTGACCAACTGATTGTGCTATAGAATTGATTCCGAGGCGACACTGCCAAAGCCTCATATGTATTCCATGACTCCAAAGGAACTTGAGGAGTTACGTAGATATAATTGATAAAAACTTGGCCAGAGGTTTTATACGCCCTAGTAGATCCCATATGGCCGCTCCTGTTTTATTTAGAGAGAAGAAGGATGGTGGTCTGCATTTTTGTGTTGATTTTCATGGGTTGAACGGTGTATGTGTAGAACATTTATATCCATTACCACTAATGAAGGACTTGCTTGCCAAGTTAGCCACAGGTCGGGTGTTTACTAAACTTGATCTAAGAGAGCCGTATTACCAGGTGCGTATCTGACCAGGTGATGAATGGAAAACAACATTCAATTGTCCACTAGGGAGCCACAGATTGCGCCATTGAACTGCTACCCGGGGCAAAATTACCGAAACCCCGGATGTATTCAATGACGCCAAAGGAGATGGCTGAGCTACGGAGATATATTGACAAAAATTTAGCTAGGGGCTTTATTCAGCTGAGTAGGTCTCATATGGCAGCGCCCGTCCTCTTCCGGGAGAAGGATGGCTCCTTAAGGTTGTGTGTGGATTTCCGGGGCCTGAATGGTGTTTGTGTGGAACATCTCTACCCCTTGCCACTGATGAAAGACATGTTAGCCACCCTAGCGAAGGGTCGGTTTTTTACCAGGCTGGATTTACAGGAGGCTTATTATCGAGTCCGAATCCAACCGGGTGATGAATGGAAAACCACGTTCAACTGCCCGCTGGGGAGCTACCAGTTTCAAGTCATGCCATTCGGGTTGCAAGGGGCCCCAGCTGTGTTCATGCAGCTCTTCAACGAGGTGCTGCATGAACACCTGTATCAGGGGGTCCTTGTGTACTTGGACAACATCTTGATATATACTACCACCATGACTGAACATGTTCAGTTGGTGAGGCAGGTGCTTCAAAAGCTCCTAGTGGCTAAGTTATTCGTGAAGCTTTCCAAGTGCGAATTCCATCAAACCCGGTTGGACTATCTCGGCTACCGTATATCCAGCCAACAGTGTTGAAATGGCAAGTCCCTCGGACAAGGAAACAATTGCAGTGTTTCTTGGGCTTCGCCAATTTTTACCGGCAATTCGTCCCGTCAGTCGCACAGGTCTCTTTGCCCTTGACCGATCTGTTGCAGACTAAACATACAAACACCAAACCCAGACCCGGACAGCCCTTAGCCTGGACGACAGAATGCCAACAGGCATTCGAAACCTTGAAAGCCCTCTTTGCGAGGGAACCTGTATTGAAACATCCAGACCCCGAGCAACCATTCATTGTGCAGGCTGACACTAGTGACGTTGCCGTGGGGGCGGTGTTGTTACAAAAGAACATGGACGGGCATTTACAACCCTGTGCTTATACATCCCAGAAGCTAACTCCAACAGAAAGGGGTTGGGCCATCTGGGAGAAGGAGGCTTTCGTGGTGAGGTGGGCGTTACTCACTTGGCAACATTTGTTAGAAGGGGCTCAGCAGGCATTTGAGGTGTGGACGGATCATAAAAATCTCGATAAATAAATAAATAAATAAATAAATAAATAAATAAATAAATAAATAAATAAATAAATAAATAAATAAATAAATAAAAAATAAATAAATAAACAAACAAACAAACAAACAAACAAACACTTGATTTGCCGCACTTGAGGTCGCATTTGTTATTCTTGCCAGACCTGCCCCCACAGGCTGAGAACATATTTGTCACAATCCACAGCATCCATAAGCTTCTACAAACAAGTCACATCATACCTTAGTCCCCCAATGACTACCCTGATGTCCAAAATCAAAATTTGCCTTCCATCAGGTACTACCCATTTACCTCCTTCACTTCACACTTTCGCTAACTCCTTCTCATCTAACATTAAACATTCAGTTCCTTCTGCCATTGCCATCCTGGCTTCCAAGTCAGCTAAATTATTGCCTTGAGCTTCAAAGGAATTCAAAGCTTGATTTAAGGCATACAATTCACAAGTCTGTGCAGACCAACTTAACTTTCTAGTTTCTACCAAAACTCCTTCTCTTACCTTCTACCACTTTCTCTTCCCATCTATAAACAAATTAACCCCTTCTCAGCACCAATATCAGATCGTCCTTCTAAATCTCCTCTTAAAACTGAGCTGGATTCAAAGGAACATCAGTGGTTAATACTAAATCATTTGGTTCCATAAGCATACTCTCATGTTTTAAAATCCTTGAATCTGTCAGCCATCGACTGGATTTTTGGTTCAAGATCACCCTCACTTGAGGAGGGGCACTAGGGCTCCTCCAAAAGTCAATTTTCTGCTTTCCCTCACTAACACTGCCATAGCTACCACTGCTTGAACGCAATCTGGCAATCCTTAACAGACAGGATCTAACATTTTAGACAAAAATGCCACTGACTCTCTCTTTCCTCCCCACTTCTGGGTTAAAACCCTCAAAGCCATTCCCTTGTCCATGTAACACTAGGCTCTTTGCATACCAGTCTTTATTCAAAATAGCATAATTATCCATTCACAGCCTACAATATCCAGTCAATCCTAGAAATTTCCTCTACTCCTTCAGGTGTTATTTTTCTACTTCTTTCATTAATCAAATGTCCTAAGTATTTTATCTCTCTTTCTACATATTGTAATTTCTAACTCATCTCTGTAACAATTCCTAAAAGGGCAACAACTTGTGCTGCTAACAAACAAACAAAAATGCTATAGGATGGAACACCTTGACTCAGAAGCATTCAAAATACACGCAGACATAAAAGAGGGAGGTAAGAAGAACAGCTTCAAAAATAAAACAATCTAAATGAGGTATTTTGAGTCAATATTCTGAAATATATTTGGGTCAAACTAGTCAATACTCTGAAATATATTTGGGTCAAACTTTAGTGTTAATTCTCTACTTTTAGTAAAATAAATGAGTCAGATTCAGATTCCATTCAAATGGAAGCAAATTCAAAATTGTATTCAGAGCAGAAAAGAAAATATATCTGCATAGCTTTTATATGCAGATGAAAGAGACCAAAACAGTGAAAGGCAAGGCTGCAAGAGCAGGTCACCCATTTGCCCCACGTTTCTCAGACACGCTCGGCAGAGAGAGGGGGGGGGAATGGTTAAAATGAGCAGAAAAACCGCACTTCCCCCCCCCTTGCCTGCTTCTCTCGCTCTTCCAAGGTAAAAAGTCCTTGAGTTAACACCTAGCGAGGACAGGAAAAAATTTAAAAGACTATACAGAAATCTCACTCCTTTTCTTCACTCAGCATACTTTCAACAAAATCAGTTTATTTCTTTTCCTTGCAAACACTGGCTATTGCCTTTTCACTTACTGCACAACAACAACAACAAAATCTTGCAACTTACTGTTTCTTTACGAAAGGCAATCTCTCTGAGGGGGGGGTGTCAACACACAGGCATTCACAGGTCTCAGGATCACTTCACCTTATCACTCCATTGGAACCTCGAGGCATCTCACACACACACTCACATTTGTACTGCAATCAGACTTTTTGTGTAAACCAATTTCACATGCAAAATTATTTCAGGGAGCTTTTTCACAAGCCAATGAGCTCCATTTTCTAAATAACTTTTTGTGTACTATTATTAGAGGGTCTCATCCTTCCTGCAGGTTTGGAAATGATTACACACAGTCATATACACATACATACCATTAAAAAATATTTCCAGACCTGGGGAGGTTTTGTCCCATTAAATCTTTACTTTTTCTTTCCTTGGGCAACCTGTAGCTCATTCTTGAAGCAGTGGGAAAACTCAGAGAGTAGTTTCAATCATAAATGTGACTGTGGGCCCTAACTACTTCCCATTTCCCACAGCTTCAAGCCCAAGCTGAGAAGCTTACTTATTTTGCTGGCTGGCCAAACATATTGCAATCAATTAAATCCCATTCAATTCTACATGCTATTATTATAGATGCATATCCAAGAATTTTTAACAGAAATCACATCAAATTGGTCAAGTCAAGTTATCTGAGTCTTCCCATGTAGACAGGATTTACTCTTTTATTACCTGCTAAACCCCAGGTGGGAAGAACAATAAACCTTTTCTTCTTTACTCTTAGTTCTTTCAGAGTTGGACGGGCTTTTCCCAAAGTGACCAGATTTGTTTATTTTTAAGCGGGACGGGGGGGGGGGGGGGGCGCCTGGGCGCCGCCATTTGTTTTGCCCTCTGCGCATGCGCAGAACGCTGCGCATGCGCAGAGGGCAAAACAGCAAATGTCGGCGTCCAGGTGAGGTGGGGGGGGAGGCGGGGGGGGCGCTTGGATGCCTGGAGCTCGCGACAGGTAAGCTGCCGGCTGCCTCCTTTCCCCGTCTCCCGCCTCCCGTTCGTTGCTTGCCTTCGGGAGGCCTTTCCTCGCCTCCCGCCTCCCCTTCGGCCGGGCTGGCAAGCAACGAACGGGAGGCGGGAGACAGGGAAAGGAGGCAGCCGGCAGCTTACCTGCTCCAAGCATCCAAGCGCCGCGGTCTCCCGGTCGCCCGCCCGGCCCCAGGGCAACGGCGGCAGCGAGGCAACGGGGGGAAGAAAGGGGAGGGGGACGAGGAAGGGCTGTTTGCGCCGCTCGTAAGCTCAAAGCGGCGACGGCTCCTCGTCCCTCACCCCTCCCAACAGCAGTGGCGCCTCCCCCCAGCTTCCAGCCGCCGCCGGAGGAGTCAACAACGCGGGACGCCCGCCCGCCGCCAACGCCGCCCACGGCCGGCCCGAGCTGAGAGGCCTGCTGCTGCTGCCCCTGCGGCTGGGCCCCCAGTCCCGGCTGCCCCGGCGGCGGGAAGGCTGCGGCGGCAGCCCCGGCCGGCTGAGCCAGCGCCGGCCCGAGGGCCATCTTGGATGCAATTCCTTCCCTCGGGCCGCCCCGCCCACCGCGACGCCAGCCGTTTCAAGAGGGCGGGGCTGCATCAGGCGCCTCTTCACCGCCCTCCAGTGCCCGCCGAAAGTTTAACTTCTCCCCCCAATCTCGCACGCCACCCTTTCAGGCCGATTTTTTGAAAGAATGCCCTAGTCGTGCATTCTTTCAAAAAATCGGGACTTTTTAGAGGACGGGCGGGACGCGGGACAAATCATGAAAAAGCGGGTCTGTCCCGCCAAAATCGGGACGTCTGGTCACCTTAGCTTTTCCCCATTGTTCTATTTCCTTAAGCACAGGGTTGTTACTACCTGTCTCTTCTCTTTCTAGCTTAAATCTCCTAGCAGATGCTGGCCTATTTTAAAGATCAAGATCTATTCTATAGAGACCTTCGTTCATACATACTGTTTTTAAAATGTCCCAGTGGGCTAACACACAGTCCAGAGGGGAACACGGCTCTACTCTTCTTATGAGATTACTCATTCCGAACAGGCTACCAGCATGGTTGCCCATTTTCTCCCAGGGGATTTCTTTCCGTCAGCTCGAAGCCTGACTAAACCTTCTTTTTTTTCCTGAGGGGATTTCCCGGACCTTTATGTCGGTTCCAGGGGTGGGTTCCAATTTTTTTTACTACCACTCTGTGGGCGTGGCTTATTTTGTGGGCGTGGCTTGATAGTCATGTGATGGTGGGCATGCCTTCATGGTCATGTGACTGGGTGGGAGTGGCTTTGTGGTCATGTGACTGGGTGGGGGGTTGCTGGGTGGTCATGTGACTGGGTGGGCGTGGCCAACTTGATGTCACTCACATCAAGGGTTAGGGTTAGGGTGCCTGGCCTCTCCTCGCCTCAAAGGCCTCAACGAGATACAATTTCCCTGTCTATTTACTACTACTGAACATCCAAAATATACTATTTAATCCTATGTACTGTATATATGACATATGTGTACATACATATTACACACAGGCACACAAAAAGATACATTATCTACTATATATCAGGGGTGAAATCCTCCCGGTTCGCTCTTACCTGTTGGTCTCCGCACAGCCCAACAACCTGGTGGCTTTCGCAGCGCGGGGCTTCCCCCGCCCGCTTCCCCCGCCCGCCTGTACACCGGCATCTGAGTTCTTTTGCCCTCTGCGCAAGCGCGCATGTGCAGAGGGCAAAAGAACTCAGATGCCGGCGTACAGGCGGGCGGGGGAAGCGGGCGGGGGAAGCCCCGCGCTGCGAAAGCCACCAGGTTGTTGGGCTGTGCGGCGACCAACAGGTAAGAGTGAACCGGGAGGATTTCACCCCTGCTATATATATTGTATGTGTATGCACACACACACACACACACACAGCTCTTCTAAAACTACACATTGAACCTCATTTACTGCATTTGGAAAAGCACACCCAGAGTCCACTTTCTGCCACACATTTAACCATAACTTCTGTACATTAGAACATTACACATGCCTTCAGATGTTCTTCCCTAGCTTGCACATCACTGTTAGAGCCAGGAAATGTCATGGATTGAGTAAAATGTGGTGAAACTCACTTAACAACACTCTTGCTTAGCAACCAAAATTTTGGGCTCAATTGTGGTCATAAGTCAAGGACTATCTCTGCCTTCCTCTGCATGGCAGCCTTGTCCTAGTAAACTCCTTCTCCTTTCTGGCAATTTTCCTCTCTGTTAGAGGCACCAAAATAATCCAGACAATTTAAGGTTTCCTGCTGCAGCACGGGGTTGGACTAGATGACCTCTGAGATATCTTCCAGCCCTAAATTGCTGTGCTGTTTCAAAGTGTCTTCTGAAGCCACGTCTAGTGGCAGAGTTTGTGGTGCTTCCTTCCTCTTCTTCCTTTCTCTCTCTCTCTCTCTCTCTCTCTCTCTCTCTCTCTCTCTCTCTCTCTCTCTCTCTCTCTCTCTCTCTCTCTCTCTTCTCTCCCTTCCTTCCTTCCTTCCTTCCTCTTTCTTTCTTTTTCTTTTTCTTTTTCTTTTTCTTTCTCTTTCTCTCTCTCTCTCTTTCTCTTTCTCTTTCTCTTTCTCTTTCTCTTTCTCTTTCTCTTTCTTTCTTGTCTTCTCTCTCTCTCCCTTCCTTTCTCTTCCTTTCTCTTTCTCTTTCTCTTTCTCTTTCTCTCTCTCTTTCTCTTTCTCTTTCTCTTTCTCTTCTTTCTCTTCTTTCTCTTTCTCTCTTTCTTTCTTTCTTTTTCTTTCTTCTCTCTCTCTTTCTCCCTCCCTCCCTCCCTTTCTCCCTTCCTGTGAAGAACCCCAGAAGGTCTTTGGTAGCAGGGAAAAAAACCAGACGTTTTGAAACTGAGAACATGCTCATTGATCATCAGGCATTCTTAGAGCTGCACTATTGATTAGCTTAGAAGGATAGCTTAGCCGCCACTTACACTAAGCTCTCAACTCAAACTCCGTACACGTGGGGATCCCCAAACAGTGAGTGTTATGTCCCTGCATTTGCGTCTTAGCTGGGAAGTTTCCAATCTGGTCCAGCTTATTGTCATCAACAGGTTGCTCCTGATTGGCCCTGGTCCAAGCCAGGGCTATCCTATTTAAACCCCAGCCACAGCTGGGGTCTTTGCTGTGTTTCCCACCATGACCTAATAAAGAGCTGAAGCCACTCACTTGCCTCCTGCCTCTTCAGTATGAGAACCTAACATTAGCGACGAGGGTGGGATACTGAAGAGTTCACACAAAGAAACTCAGCCGGCTGGAAGAACGCCTCCAACCACGAGGCGCCAAATTAAAAATCGGAACAAAAGAAATCTAAGGAAGCTGCGCCGCCATGTCATCCATCCACCCACCGATGCCATTCAACCCTAAGAGAGAATCATGGGACAACTACTTAAGAAGATTCTGCTGTTTCCTGGGCGCAAGCGAAATGAACAACAAATCGGACAGCATTAAACGAGACATATTCCTGAGCCACTGTGGACCATAAGTTTTCAAGATGGCTGCGAGCCTGATGGAGCCGGAACAAGTCGAGGCTGCCTCATGGACAAAAATTCAAGAGGTTCTGAAAAATCACTACGACCCTGCACCTTCGAAGGTAGTGAGCCAACATAAGTTTGGAGAAAGAATGCAAAAAGAACACGAAAGCGTCAATGAATACATCGCGGCTCTAAGAAAGGCATCGGTGCACTGCAAATTCAGCAATCTGGATGAGGCGTTGCTGTACCAACTGATCCGAGGGACATGGGACCTAAGCCTACAGAAAAGACTGTTAGCTAAGGGGGACGAGCTGACCCTGAAAACTGCCTTAGCGGATGCCCGGGCAGCAGAAACATCCAAAGATGGGGCGGAAACACTGCGCCAGAAGGGCACATCAGCTCCAGCAAAACATGCAGTCAAGGTAAACGAGGTACAATCCAAGAGCCCAGACGAGTGCTCAGATGAGGAAAGCGAAAACGTTTTCCGCATAGATCAGCGCCGGGCGGGGGGGCAGAAACTGACTCCGTGTCCCAGTTGTGGTGAAATGCAGCCCCCGGCATCCTGCTATTTCCGCGAGGCAAGTTGCAGACGTTGTGGAAGGGTCAGCCACATCGCAAGGGTCTGCCAGGCACCTCGTTTTCCTGCCACCTGCATCGCTAACAGGGGAACTGGCCGAAATTTCTACCAGAATGAGCCGCAGCGTGAAGGCGAACCAAGACGGAACGAGAGGGCTTCATACAGGTGAAACGGTAACTATGCTCCACAGGAAGAGATAACCTATATACGAGTAAACCAAATTAGTGAGCGGGACAATTCAAGAATTAACATAGTGGTTATCGTAGAAAGCTCTCACTGTGACATGCAAATCGACACGGGGTCCTCCATAACCATAATGTCCTAGAAAAATGTGAAGAAAGCCATCCCAAGCCTAACCCGGAGGCAGCTGCGGAATCAACCAGTCCAGATTTCCGACTGCCAAGGGAATCGGATCCCAGTTTTGGGAATCAAAGATGTGACGGTGAGGTATGAGGACCAGGAAGCACGTTTGAAGCTGACCATCGCCCGCGACCACATCCCCAGTCTGTTGGGACTCGACTGGTTCCGAGCGCTCGACATGGAAGTGACCAGAAAGGTGAAGGTGATCAACGCGACGATGGCTACGGATGGGACCTGTGGAGACCTGCTACAGGAGTTCCAGGAAAATTTCGACCAACGATTGGGCAAGTACGTGGGCACCCCAATTTCTTTTAACCTAGACCCAAGGGTAGCACCAATAAGGCTAAAACCACACAGAATTCCCTTTGCATTAAGGCCAAAGATAGACAAAGAGCTAGACAGGTTAATCAGTCAGGGGATTTTGGAACCGGTGGATCACGCTAAGTGGGAAACCCCAATAGTGCCAATATTAAAAAATGATGGCTCTATTCGCATCTGCGGGGTCTATAAATGCACAGTTAACAAAGCCCTCCAGCAGAGCGCATATCCGGTGCCGGTAGTTCAGCACCTATTGCACACGTTAGGCCCGGGCGCCATTTTCGCAAAGCTAGATCTCGCGCAGGCGTACCAGCAACTGCCTGTGGATCGCGAGACCGCAGAAGCACAAACCATCGTCACGCACCGTGGGGCATTTAAATGTAATAGGCTGCAGTTCGGAGTTAGTGTAGCCCCAGGAATTTTTCAAAGTATAATGGAGAGAGTGCTAAATAAGGTACCTGGTGTCGACCCATATTTTGATGACGTATTAATAGCAGCAAAAGACACAACACAGTTAAGAGAAAGACTCAGAGAAGTACTGACTGGATTCCGAGACGCTGGGTTAAAACTAAAAGCCAGCAAGTGCCAGATAGGGGTTCCGGAAGTGGAATTTTTAGGATACTGGATAGATGGATCAGGATTACACCCCACCAAAAACAAACTTAGGGCCATTAGGGACGCCCCGGTGCCCACCAACAGGACTGAACTTCAAGCATTTTTAGGGTTGTTGAACTTTTACAGCATATTCCTGCAAAATAAATCTACCGTCGCGGAGCCTCTGCATAAACTGCTCTCTAAAAAAACGGCCTGGATTTGGGGGCCGGCTCAGAACAGGGCTTTTCAGGCTGTAAAAGACCTGCTGTCTGACAAGAGTTTTTTAATGCAATTTAGTGACTCATTGCTGGTTGTGTTGGTTTGCAATGCATCTCCTTTTGGGGTGGGGGCTGTACTGAGCCATCGGCTCCCAAATGGCCGTGAAGTTCCTGTTGCTTATTTCTCCAGGACTCTGTCAAGTGCAGAAAGGAACTATAGCCAGATTGACAGAGAAGCGCTTGCCGCTGTAGCGGGTGTAAAGCGTTTCCATGAATATGTGTTTGGGAGACATTTTGAACTGGTCACTGACCATAAACCCTTATTGGGCCTCCTAGTGGGGAATAAGCCCACTCCGGACACGCTACCCCCCCAAAATGCAGAGATGGTTGCTGTTTCTCTCCGCTTATTCCTACACGCTAACTCACCGTCCTGGAAAGAAAATGGGCAACGCAGACGCGTTGAGCCGCTGCCCATTGCCAGACCTAGTGGACGACCCCATGCTGGAGATTCCAGTACTGCTTATAGACCATGCTGGACCGGGACTGATCACCTCGGCAGACATTGCAGCCGAAACAAAGAAAGCCGAGGTGGCGCAGCGGTTAGAGGCAGTACTGCAGGTCACTTTAGCTGACTGTGATCCGCAGGTCAGCAGTTCAAATCTCACCGGCTCAAGGTTGACTCAGCCTTCCATCCTTCCGAGGTAGGTAAAATGAGGACCCAGATTGTTGGGGGCAATATAAAAATACATTGCTTACTGGTGTAAACCGCTTAGAGAGTGCTTGCATTGTGAGGCGGTATATAAATCTCACAAAATAAAACAAATAAATAATAAAGACTCTGATTTACGGACAATCATGAACTGGGTGTGGAGGGGGTGGCCACAAGGGCCAGTGAAACCCAGTCTCCAACCCTACGCACAAAGGCAAAATGAGTTATCAACACAAGGGGGGTGTTTATTGTGGGGTGATAGGGTCCTCGCTCCTCTGTCGCTACAAGAGGATATTCTAAGGGAACTACATGAGGGGCACCCAGGGGTGGTGAGAATGAAGGCACTGGCACGGAGCTATGTATGGTGGCCCAAAATGGACAAGCACATAGAGGAATGGGTCGCAGGGTGTCCTCCGTGCCAGGAGTCCAGGCCATCACCGCCAAAAGCCCCAGTTTTTGAATGGGAACAACCCAGGGCCCCTTGGTCACGCATCCACATAGACTTCGCGGGGCCATTCCATGGGCAGACATTCATGATAACAGTAGATGCATACTCGAAATGGCTTGAAGTCGAAATCATGCCCAAAACAACAACCGAGGCGGTAATAAAGGTTTTAAGGAAGTTGTTCGCCACACACGGCCTTCCAGACACCATTGTGTCAGACAACAGGCCTCAACTCACCTCAACACAGTTCGAGGGATATCTAGCCAGCCTAGGTATCAAACACACACTAATCTCACCATTCCAGCCGAGTTCCAATGGCCAAGTAGAACGAGCAGTGCGATCAGTGAAGGAGTCATTGGGCCGCATTGGCAGGCCCGAATAGACACACTCCTCACTTGGCAACACATAACCCCCAGCACGACCACAGGGAAAAGTCCTGCCAAGTTGCTGATGGGCCGAAAGCTACGGTCCACCCTAGACAGATTACACCCCTCTTATTCAAACCAAAAAGAAATAAAAACTGCGGCACAAGTTAGGTCGTTCGAAATAAAAGATCCAGTATTTGCAAAGAACTTCGCCGAGGGGTCCCTATGGCTACCTGGGGAGGTCCAAGAAATAACTGGGCCAAAATCATATATAATAGTTTTGGAGGATGGGAGAAAATGGCGGCGTCACATAGACCAGCTTCGCTATAGGCCGCCACTAAACGCCGATTGGGAGAAGGGCAATAATGTCGTTTTCCCTACAGCTACGTCTAACCCGAGTGAGACGGAGTACTTAGCTGAAGTTCCAGAAGCGCCACCCAGCGATTGCGGAGGTTCCATTCCATGCTGAATCTGGGCCGCACCCGAATTATTCTAGCATGTTCCACAGAAGGAGCCAGAGAGGCAAAACACATCCTCTCCGCCCAAAGCCAACACCCAAACTGAGCTGCGCAGGTCATCTAGAGACACCAGACATCCAGCGTATTTAGATGACTACGTATGCAAATGCGTTGAGCTGAACTAAGGGGCGAGGGATGTTATGTCCCTGCATTTGCATCTTAGCTGGGAAGTTTCCAATCTGGTCCAGCTTATTGTCATCAACAGGTTGCTCCTGATTGGCCCTGGTCCAAGCCACAGCTGGGGTCTTTGCTGTGTTTCCCACCATGAACTAATAAAGAGCTGAAGCCACTCACTCGCCTCCTGCCTCTTCAGTATGAGAAGCTAACAGTGAGTAAAAAGGTTTACCCTTCCCTCCCTCCCTTCCTCCCTCCCTTTCTCCCTTCCTGTGAAGAACCCCAGAAGGTCTTCGGTAGCAGGAAAAAAACCAGACGTTTTGAAACTGAGAACATGCCCATTGATCATCGGGCATTCTTAGGCTGCACTGTTGGCTGCACTGTTGATTAGCTTAGAAGGATAGCTTAGCAGCCACTTACACTAAGGTGACCAGACGTCCCGATTTTGGCGGGACAGCCCCGCTTTTTAATGATTTGTCCCGCGTCCCGCCGCGTTTCTAAAAAGTCCCGATTTTTTGAAAGAATGCACGACTAGGGCATTCTTTCCAAAAATCGGCCTGAAAGGGGTGTGTGCGAGATTGGGGGGAGTTAAAAAAAACCAGCGCACCAGTTTCCAACTGCAGTGCAGACGTTTAGTCCAAGGTCCCTTCCAGCTCTATTCTGATTGAAGTTGTCAGCCGCTGCGTCTCGCCTTGCTCCTCCTCAAGGAAGCTGCAGCTCTTTTAGGGTGCTGGCAGGAAAACCAGGATTGGTTCTTTAATTCTTCTTGCAGCACATGTTGCTTTCTCTATTGGTTACATTATATTTTTGATCTTGTGTCCTTTGCCTTTTCTGAAACGCTCCTGTTAGGTTGAAAATTTAAAGGTTTTGTTCATTCTTCTAAAAAAAAAATCAGCATAGTCTATAAAAACAGTTTTCATTGTTTTTATATCAAATACATTTATTGTAATACTGTTAATTTGGGATGATTCTGATTTCACTGAGATAAACTGGGACAATGTATGAATACTTTATGGTTTTGCTTTGCTTTGCATATAAGAGAAGTAGGATTACTCATTGATATAAATGTTTATACAGGCTAGACGTATTTTGTTTAATAAATTAATTTGATAGGTGCAAATAGGTGCCAATTGAAAAAGTAATCAAACTTAATAGATTGAAATTAATATTTAATATTTCTGATTTTGAATATTTTTAAAGTTTGCATCAATCAAACTTGGCTAATATTGCACAATCACAGAATAATTGTTTGCAGGTAAAAGGGACTTAATGTTTTCTAACCATCCAATATTGTATATCATGGGTGTCAAACTCGCGGCCTCACATTGCCATCACATGACATTTCATGATGTTTTTCCCATTCGCGGAGCTGGGGTGGGCATGGCTTGCATGTGACACATCCAGCCCACGGGCCACCAGTTTGACACCTCTGTGTATATTGTCTTAATTTTTTCGTTATGCATATTTTACTGTTTAGAAGGTATTTAAGAAATAAAATATTTTGCAATGCAAATTGAAAATGTTCTTATGGGAATGTATTAATTTGGATATATTATGTGATATCAAGTTGAATAGTGAACCTTAGCAACCACATAGAAGTTTTTCCCACATTGTGTAAAGAAAAGTTATGGAAAGCTTCCACTTCAAAATTTTATCTCTGTTCTTCATTTTAATTAAAATAGTTATATTCAGACTATAGTGATTTATATACAAGTGTTGTGGGATACTAAAAAAAAGGCATGCCCACAATGTTTGTAATAAGATGCAATGTTACGAATATCAAAAGGTGTAGAAGACAGTGTAAACATAGATTTTTCTAAAATAAAAGTTTTGTAAAGAATTTTATTCTTATTTCATTCTATTTAGGTTTCACTCTTTATTTAAACAACAGTTTATTTTTGTGTCACCTTGTGTCACTGTGCTCTACCTTACCCCACTCAGCCCAGTTCTGTTCCTCACTATCTTGTAGTTTAGTTGTGTCTGATCACTGGTTGGATGCTGTAATCATTTTGGTAAAGGCCAGCATATTAACAATAAACCTTAAAAAGATACTCTGAATTAGTAGTTCCCAGACCTAATAATATGGCAAGGATGTGGGTGACTGTCTTCAGTGGTTTCTATTTCAGGTAAGGTCATAACTGATATACCAGCCAAAGCTGAATAAAGAACACCTAACATAGGTCTTTGCCTACTCCTCTAACAGATTTGAGTCCAGGACTTCAGATTGGCAGCCTGCTGTATCTGAGGAAACACAACCCCTATCAAGGGTCAAATATTGTGTAGACTGAGATACTATAGTCCTGGAGTCAGTAACTTCTGAATTAACAGCTACTCCATCTTACTTTGATTTCTTCCTGTTCCGATCTTGATCAGGTGGAACATCTACTGCATTTTCCATAAAATGAAAGAGAACCAATTGAATAAATTTCTCCCAAAATATATCTTAGTGGCCTTATGTGATGTGTTCAGTGGTATACTGAAAGGCTCCCTTTTAGGATCAACACTGTTCAATTTCATTATAAATCAATTAGATAAGAGGTGAAAAATACATTTACAGATGATACAAACTTGAAGAAGGATAGCAGGCATCTAGGAGAAAAATATAGGTAGCCCTTAACTTACAACCAGAATTGAGCCCAAAATTTATGTTGCTACACACTATGAAAGAGGTGTAACATTCAAATGAGACAGACTAGAGCCAGGAGGAACAGAAAGGGGATTAGTAAACACACACATATACGCACAGAGAGAGAGAGAGAGAGAGAGAGAGAGAGAGAGAGAGAGAGAGAGAGAGAGAGAGAGAGAGAGAGAGAGAGAGAGAGAGAGAGAGAGAGAGAGAGAGAGAAAGAAAGAAAGAAAGAAAGAAAGAAAGAAAGAAAGAAAGAAAGAAAGAAAGAAAGAAAAGTGGAGAAAAGGAAGATGCCAAAGGAATGGATTAGTCAGATTGGCCAAGCTTACCCAGCCAAATCCCTCCAAGAACTAATAGCTGCATAAAAAAGAAAGAAGAAGGAAAGAAAGAAAGAAAGAAAGAAAGAAAGAAAGAAAGAAAGAAAGAAAGAAAGAAAGAAAGAAAGAAAGAAAGAAAGAAAGAAGTTAGGAAGGAAGGAAGACAGAAAGAAGGAAGGAAGGAAGAAGAAAGAAGACAGAAAGAAAGAAAGAAAGAGAGAGAGAGAGAGAAAGAGAGAGAGAGAAAGATGTTAGGAAAGAAGAAAGATGAAAGAAAGAAAGAAAGGAAGGAAGGAAGGAAGGAAGGAAGAAGAAAGGAGACAGACAGAAAGAAAGAAAGAGAGAGAGAGAGAGAGAAAGATGTTAGGAAAGAAGAAAGATGAAAGAAAGAAAGGAAGGAAGGAAGAAGAAAGAAAGAAAGAAAGAAAGAAAGAAAGAAAGAAAGAAAGAAAGAAAGAAAGAAAGTTAGGAAGGAAGAAAAGTTAGGAAGGAAGGAAGGAAGGAAGGAAGGAAGGAAGGAAGGAAGAAAGAAAGAAAGAAAGAAAGAAAGAAAGAAAGAAAGAAAGAAAGAAAGAAAGAAAGAAAGAAAGAAAGAAAGAAAGAAAGAAAGAAAGAAAGAAAGAAAGAAAGAAAGAAAGAAAGAAAGAAAGAAAGAAAGTTGTATGGCCGCCCTGAGTCCTACGGGAGTGGGGCGGCATACAAAAACGACCAAAAATAAATAAATAAATAATTTTTAATCAGGAACCCACCCACCCCAGTCAATGGTGTCTCTCTTTACCAATGTTAAAATCTGGTCACCTTAACTTACACTAAGCTCTCAACTCAAACTCCGTGCACGTGGGGATCCCCAAACAGTGAGGGTTTCTTTCTTTCTTTCTCCCTTGAAGGCCCCCCCGCACCCCTTTTGGGCCTAGCAAGCCTTCCTACAGCCCCCTGGGAGCCAAAAGGGGTGCGGAGGGGGTGCCACCCTCTCCGTGCCCCATTTTGGGCCTAGCAAGATTCGATTTCAACTTCCTCTATTTTATTACCTAATTCCATATCTGTCCATACCATGTCGATTCTAGACCAGGATTTCTGAGGGTTTGAAAAATATGTATACTGATTCTTTTGTGTATATCTCTCCCTCCATATGTCTTTCAATTTAAATTCACTGGCCATATCAAAGAAAAATTTTGGTAGGGTTCTCCTTTCATGGTTTTTTTTAACTTCCTGATTTGTAATCTTTCTTTTCATCTACCACCCTGTTGAAATTTCCAATTATACATATGTTTTCTCTTTCTAATTTGATAATTTTTTTTTCATGCAGATTACATTTATTGTCTGGTATCCTCATATCATAGACTTACATATTCAAGATGAGGTCCCTCAGAGTATATATTCATAATCTGTCCCATTACACGTAGGTGAAAAGAGATTCATTTTCCCAATCTTCCGGCTGCTGCATGGTCCTTTGTTAAGACTTAAAATGCCCACTGGTCTGCATGGCACAATTACTCAGCAGCAGAGGTATAGCTCGATGGCCAATAAGAACACACAGATGTGGTCACATGTGTGGTGGTCTCCCATGAGAAATGAGACACGCAGACAGGTACCTCGGGACAGGAGCCCAGAATCTCTTCTGTAACCCCCTTTTATTACAATTCATTCCATATCCAGTTACATTCTCATGACAAAGTTAGTAAGGGGTGGGTAAATACAACTGTTACTACCATATATGGTCATATTGTTAATCTATTCCTGAATACACATCCTTTAGGTATCTTGTGGATAATGTCACGTAGGCTTTCAGGTCACGTAGGCACTGGGGTCAGGAGATTTCAGATGAGGTGAGTCACATCCTGCTTTTCCTGTCTTGGTTAGTGCTTAATAGTTAATGAAGTATCCATTATACAGACTGAAGTAAAGCTCTTTGTTCCCAATTTAATCCCACACACATGTCATGGACTACATTACCCAGAGTGCAATCTCTGACTACATTCCCCATAATGCAATCCCTTAAAGACACAGCTCTTAATCCAAGCTAAAATATCCCTCTAGTCTATCAGCACACTCCCCGCCTGGATTTATACAATTCCACTATTAACTAACAAATTAACTAAAGTAAACAAAAGGTATAGCATAAAACAATGCAAACTTAACTAACTAATTGGCTAAAATAAACAAAGTGTGATTTCAGCTTGGGGTCTAGTGCAGGAAAGAGATTAGCTATATGTTTCAGGTGAGGTATATTGCTTACTACCTCTAGTGTCGCAATCTGACTGCAATTATTTGGTAAAGCATCCCATTCTAGCAATGGCAGCAGTCTATAGAAGTGAGAGTTGTATGTGTAAGGAGAGAGAAATAAGATGAATGCAATAGGCATGGCATAGTTAAGCATTATATGTGCTAAAAGAAGAAGATTGTGTCAAAATGAATAGGTGATAAAGAAATGTGAAGTGACTGGCCATAATGAAATAATTGTTTTGACTGGTTTAGTCATATTGAAAATGAATGAAGATTAGATTACAAATCAAATATACAAAGGGGGAAAAAAACCAAAATGGATGGAATGGAAAGGGAAAATTGAGAAGGCTGGAAGGCGATGATGTATGGCTTAAAAGGGAGAGATGGAAAATTTAAAGAACAAAAGGCAATGGATGAAGCAAGTATGAGTATGGTGGAAACAAGGATAATTTGCAAAGGTGTGTTATTAGTGTAAACCAGAGCTCCATATTTTCTTTTTCTGACTTCATGCTTTATTTGGCTATTTCTTTGTTCTCTTTTTCTGTTCTTTGCATAATGTTGCTTACCCCTAAAACGGCATACAATGAAGACACATATGCAGGTATGTTGATATTATTTTTAAAATATCACTAAGCATCTGTATTTGAGCACTATCCTATACATGTCTATTCAAAAGTAAGCTCTTTTTATTTATTAATTTTTTATTAATTTTCATATTTTACATATCACAATATTTGTAGACCAATCTGCCACCATTTATATATATATATCGCTACTATATTGATACAATTTATACATTATTTTATCATATTTTCTAATCCTGTGTCCTCGTCCCACACTGTTTCTTCAAATTTCTATTATTAGTCCAGTTGTACCATTTTTCCCAAACGTCGTAGTAATCTGAATTTTTTTGTCCTCTGAGTTCAATCGTTAGTTTGTCCATTTCAGCACAGTCGTATATTTTTTTGATTATCGCACTGTCCATGGGTATATTGGGATTCTTCCAGTTTTGTGCGTACACAATTCTGGCCGCCGTAGTGATGTGGAGAATTAGATATTTGATGCTTTGGCTATATTGTCCTTTAAATATTCCCAGTAGAAAAAGTTCCGCCGTGTATTCTACTGATGAGTCCACTATTTCCTGTAACCAGTGGTGTATCTTTATCCAATATTTTTTCGCTTTGGGACACAACCACCACATATGAAGAGCCGAGGTGGTGCAGTGGTTAAAATGCAGCACTGCAGTTCAGCAGTTCAGCTGTTCAAATCTCACCGGCTCAAGGTTGACTCAGCCTTCCATCCTTCCGAGGTCGGTAAAATGAGGACCCAGATTGTTGGGGGCAATATGCTGAACTCTGTAAACTGCTTAGAGAGGGCTGTAAATCACTATGAAGTGGTATATAAGTCTAAGTGCTATTGCTATATGAAAGAAGGTGCCCTGCTCTTTTTTGCATTTCCAGCAATTCGAATTCAAATTAGAGTAGATTTTTGCCAATCGTGCTGGTGCCAAATGCCATCTATAAAACATTTTGTAGTAATTTTCTTTATATGCCGCTGATTTCATTAATTTAAAATTTCTAAACTCTAATTTGATAATTTGATCATATACTTTCTTGTAATATTCTTTTTGTCCATTGTTTGGGGCATAAATAACTGTAAGTAATATTTTTTATTGTTTATTAAGATCTCAATTATAAGTATTCTACCTTCTGTATCTGAGTAGATATGTTTAGGGTTTAACCAATTTTAACCAAAAGAAGGAGAAAGTAGTATAGAGTTAGAATCACAAAGTCAGGAAGAGACTTATGTATACCGCTATTCCTCTTTTTTTTGAATCAGCTAATGCTACAAAAAGTTTACCTAGTTTGGGTTTTTCCAATATTTTACATTCTTCTTTCTTCACATGTACCTCCTGTATGCAAATAATATCTGAGTTTTGTTTTTGTAGTCTATTGAATATTTGCCTTCTTTTAATTGGTGAATTTATTCCATTTATGTTAACAGAAAAAAGTTTGATTTGATTCTCCATGTTATTGCCTACTTGTTGCTCTTGTTATTCTCGTGTTCCTTGTTTCTCTTTGGTTTTTAATCCTATCCCTTTCTCTCTCCCGTATTTCTTTCTCTTCTATATCTTTCTCTTCCTGACTTTGTGATTCTAACTCTATACTACTTTCTCCTTCTTTTTCTATATGTTGTTCTAAGAATTGATTTGCTTTCTCTATCGTGTCTATTCTTTTTTTTTTCCTTTCCAGGTTACCAGTATTCCTTCAGGTATCAGCCATCTAAAAGGTATTTCATGTCTTATTAGCTTTGCTGGGAAATATTGGAGGTCCCTTCTTTTCTCTCTTATTCTTTTTGGGATTTGTTTTAATACAATAATTTCTTTCTCTTTGAAAATTATTTGTTCACTTCTTGTATTCTTGTATATCTCATCGCGCATAGCTTTCTTGGTAAATCTAACATGGACCTCCCGTGGAAGTCCATGCCTCCTTGCGTAGTTAGTTTGAACCCTGTACACCTCATCTATATATCTTTTCAATTCTTCTTCCTCTATTTGGAGGACTTCTGACAGTATTTCCACTATTAATTTAAATATATCTTCCTCCCTTGTTTCTGGTATGTTTTGAAACCGTAAATAATAAGCGGATTTCTCCAGTTCGAGTTACGAGATGGCCCCTTCCAGTTCTCTATTTACTATTCTCAATTTTTCCTGTTTCTTCTACTCTTTTTTCTGTTCTCTCTGTTTATTCTTCTATTATTTAAATTTTCTGTTCATGCTTAGCGACTGCCTCTTGTATGACTTCCATTCTATTATCCAATTTTTTAATGTCACCCTTAACCTCTCCAAAATTTTCTCTTGTCTCCTCATGGTTATGGAACATTGTTTCCTGTGTTTTAGTCATATTTCTTGTGTCATAATCATAAATTCTTGTATCTTATCCAATGAGGCCTGTAGAGTTTGTAATGAGGGTGTTTGTCCCTGTTTCTCAGTGGTTGTCATTTCAGTAATAAGTTTTTGTCCTGCTCCCACAGAGAAGGCCCTCCCCCTCGGCCGCGCCAACCGACATTGTTTGGTCGATGGGACCTGGAGGAGGCCGACTCTGTGGGCCCTAACCGGTCGTAGGGAGGTATGCGGCAGGATGCGGTCCTGAAGATAACCTGGCCCTGAGCCATGTAGGGCTTTAAAGGTAACGACCAACACCTTAAATTGGATCCGGAGACTAATGGGCAGCCAATGCAGCTGGCGGAGGATAGGTGTTACGTGGGTGCATCTGGGTACACCCACCACAGCTCGCGCAGCTGCATTTTGCACCAATTGCAGTCGCCGGATACTCTTCAAGGGTAGCCCCATGTAGAGCGCATTACAGTAATCCAGCCGTGAGGTGATAAGGGCATGAGTGACTGTAAGAAGTGCCTCCTTCTCCAAGTAGGGTCGCAATTGGTGCACAAGACGTACTTGTGCAAAGGTCCCCCTAGCCACAGCTGAAAGTTGTTGCTCCAATTTTAGCTGAGGGTCTAGGACAGTGATGGTGAACCTATGGCACGGGTGCCACAGGTGGCACGCGGAGCCATATCTGCCGGCACGCGAGCTGTTGCCCTAACTCCGCTCCAGTGCGCATGTGCGTGCCGGCCAGCTGATTTTTGGCTTTTACGGAGGCTCTGGGAGGGCGTTTTCGGCCTCCGGAGGGCCTCCGGGGGGCGGGGAGAGCCATTTTTGCCCTCCCCACGCTACAAGAAAACCTCTGCAGCCTGGGGAGGGCGAAAAATGGGCCTACTGGGCCTACCCGAAGTCAGGAAACGGGGGAGCGGGGGGATCGTGCACGTATGCACAGGGGCGGGGCAGCACGGGGGGATCACACACGCATGCGTAGGGGGCCATTGAATTATGGGTGTGGGCACTCGCACGTGCGCAATAGCGTGCACGCGCATGCTTTTGGCACCCGAGGAAAAAAAGGTTCGCCATCACTGGTCTAGGAGGACACCCAAATTGCGGACCTGTTCTGAGGGAGCTAATTTCTCCCCCCCAAGAACCAAGGAGGGACAATTGGTCGAGTCCTTAGGAGGCAATATCCACAGCCACTCAGTCTTGTCAGGGTTAAGTTTTAGCCGGTTCTTCCCCATCCAGACCCTAACATCATCCAGGCAGCAGCCCATTACGTCTACGGCTTCCCCGAATTGAGACGGGGTGGAGATGTACAGCTGGGTATCATCAGCATATTGCTGATACCTCACCCCGTGTCGTCGGATGATCTCACCCAGTGGCTTCATGTAGATGTTAAACAGGATGGGCGAGAGGACCGAGCCCTGCGGCACCCCACATAGTAGGGGCCTAGGGCTCGACCTCTGTCCCCCTGTCAACACCGACTGCGTCCTGTCAGAGAGGAAGGAGGAGAACCACTGCAGAGCAGTGCCGCCCACCCCCACCTCTCCGAGACGACGCAGAAGGATACCATGGTCAATGGTATCGAAGGCCGCTGAGAGGTCAAGTAGCACCAGGATAGAGGAGTGACCCCCATCCCGGGCTCGCCAGAGATCATCCATCAGGGTGACCAAAGCCGTTTCCGTACTGTAGCCGCGCCTGAAACCTGATTGAAAGGGATCCAGAAAATCAGTGTCATCCAACAGCCGTAGGAGCTGGAGCGCCACCACTTTCTCAACAACCTTCCCCGCGAAGGGGAGGTTGGAGACTGGACGGAAGTTCTTTAAATCCGCCGGGTCCAGGGAAGGCTTCTTGAGGAGGGGTCTCACCACCGCAGTTTTTAAAGGCTGCGGGACGGACCCCTCTCTCAAAGAAGCGTTGACCAACGCCTGGAGCCAGCCGCGTGAAACCTCCCTGGTGGCCAAAACCAGCCAGGAAGGGCACGGGTCCAATAAACAAGTGGCAGAGCTCATCGCTCCTATGGCCTTGTCTACATCCTCAGGAGTCACTGGTTCAAACCTATCCCATATAACCGGACTAAGACCTGCCCCAGTCGTCTCGGCCTGTACTGCCCAATCGGAGTCCAGGTCTGTCCGAATCTGAATGACTTTGTCCGCCAGAAACCGAGAAAATTCCTCAGCTCTACCCTGCAAGGGATCTCCGCCTTCCTCCTTAGCAAGAAGGGTGCGGGTCACCCTAAACAGGGTGGCTGGGCGGGAGTCAGCGGACACAATAAGAGCGGAAAAATGCGAACATTTTGCCGCCCGTATCGCCACTAAGTAAGACTTAATGAAAGTTCTTAAAAGTGTCCGGTCAGACTCAGCTTTACTAGATCTCCATCGTCGCTCTAGGCATCTCTTGTGGCGCTTCATCTCCCGGAGTTCCTCAGTAAACCAAGGAGCCCTCCTGGATCCACTTCCACGGAGAGGTCGCAAAGGCGCAATCCGATCCAGAGCCCCCGCTGCCACCTGATTCCAGGCGGCGACCGGAGACTCGGATGAACTGTGTACCAGGGATTCAGGTATTTCCCCAAGTTCCCTCTGGAATCCATCGGGTTCCATTAGACGCCTGGGGCGGAACCACTTAATTGGTCCCGCCTCCTTGCGGTGGAGGAGTGGTGCCATAAAATCCAACCTCAGAAGGAAATGATCTGACCACGACAAGGGTACTGTGACTAAACCCCTCAACCTCAGATCATCTCTCCACTGCCCCGAGAGAAACACAAGGTCAAGCGTGTGACCACCCTCATGAGTCGGACCCTGAACTACTTGGGTCAGGTCCATGGTTGTCATGGAAGCCATGAACTCCTGGACTGCCCCCGAGGCTTCGCCGGGCGATGGCAGATTAAAATCCCCCAGCACCATCAACCTGGGGAACTCAATCGCCAGCCCTGCAACCGTCTCGAGCAGAACAGGCAGGGCCTTTGCAACCCAGCCAGGAGGCAGGTACGTTAGCAAAAGGCCCACCTGAACCCCTAAGTCCAACTTCAGAAGGAGCGTCTCACACCCAACAATCTCCGGGGCAGGGCTCCTTCGAGGACACAGATTCTGGCGAGCTATAATAGCCACTCCTCCACCCCTTCCCTGGGGTCGCGGCTGATGCTGAACCGAGAACCCGTCCGGGCATATCTCCGAAAGGGGCACCCCCCCCTCCTGGCCCAGCCAGGTCTCGGTAATACACGCCAGGTCAGCCCCCTCCTCTAGGATTAAATCCCGGATAAGGGGGGCCTTGTTGGTAATCGACCTGGCGTTTAACAGCAGCAGCTTGAGCCCAGGGCCCTGACATCCCTGGTTACCAGGCACTCGGGTTGAGCTAGATGGAACCAAACCAGAGGGGCCAGAACAAGGAATCGCTTGTAAACAGCGAATTCTCGTTCCCCGAGAGCGGCCTACCCCTCTGCTCCCGCCGTACCTGCCTCTCCCCATTATGACCGTAATGCTCCTACTCCCCATCCCCCCAGAGATCCCCTCCCCCCCCACTGGTCCCCCATTCTCCCGGCAGGCCATGCATTCCATTCATACTGAGCCTGGGGATGGGCCGAAACCCCCCTCCGCTTCTGTTTCCACACTCAGCAGAGGGGGGCAGAGTCCAAACACCCGGCTCCCTCATTTACTCACACAGTCAATCCATCCATCCGCAGGCATACTCACAAACACTCCCCCCCGAGGTAGAGGTACATAAAAGCAGTAAAAAGAAAGCAATAGGGGTCAAGGAAGATAAACATATATAGCAAGCTCACTCTCAGAACCACTAGAGTAGTTTCTTTTTTGTTTCAGTTCTCGGTCACATCCCCCTCTCCAAGTGCATATTCTCAGGGGGTAGTGTCCATTGATCTTATACTGGATTTCACAGTCAGTTGGCTCATAGCCTTGTTTTAATATCAGATCTTCCAGAGCCAAAGAAGAGCCTCGAGGGCACCAATAAAGTAGAAACTCCTGGTGCCTTATCCTGCCAAGATAGTCTTGAAATGGCAGAGCCCCCCCCCCCCTGAGGATATATCCACTTTCCCTTGATACACAGTCAGCCAGATGAAATAATGGCAGTCCCAGGTTTTCTCACGTGTCTCTTGGTAATGCCTGCTGTTAATAATTGTCCTTTTAACATTAGAATAGATGGTAAAAATAATAAGGACGCTAAGAGCCGCCAGAATAAATAATATCACAATAAAAGGTAGGACCAGGTCCAACCAAGTGGGTCTCCCTATGGCGTCTAGTTCTTCCTCCAGCAGCACAAGACCTCGGGGGAGACAATGTTCAGGAGGCCGAGGCTGCATTCCCTCTCCAAGGCCCCCCTCCCCGAGTGAAAACCGCAATTCAGCCTGTAAGGGTTCTACCACGTAAAACGAAGCCAACAAGGCAGCCTCCGTCTCCGTGTCTTCTCCCCTTCTGCCGGCCGCGACAAACAAGACTGTATTAAAAAGGCGAGGCCACATCCACACCAGTAGGCTTCGTAGCGGCATCGATGGAACCCACCGCAGCAGCAATGCCGTTTGTCGCAGCGCTCCCCGCTATGATGGTAATGGCCGCAATGGCGACCCTCGGCACCGCGTTTGAAATGGTGCCTCAAGACGTGGTTGGGCTCAAGGCAATGTGACCCGTTCAGATGTCAAATCGGGCAAAGAGAATAGCAGGCTACAAAAGAACTGCGTAGGGTGATGGGAGGAATGATGATAAATCTATCCAGCACGTCATCTGGCAGGCAGCATACCGGTAGATGTAAATGTTACTCAGAGTCCACCTTGCCACGCAGACCTTCCGTTCCCACCAGGCACAGTCCAAACAATGTCTGTCCTGAGCGTGCTGTCCCAAATATCACACTGTCCCAGCTCTTCTGCTCCTCTGTTAACAAATATTCTCCGGCGAAGCTGCTATCACTAATTCCTTTAACAAAGATCGTAGGTTGCTTTCTCACAGCAGAGTTGTTGCGCAAGTAAAAATGGCGCTTCCTATTTTATCGTTCAGCGTTCGGAGCTTTCGAGTTCCAGAAGTCCCCGACTTCGAAACCGGGCAGGTCTTAAATTGCCTCAATTGTTCCCTGGGGTCTTCCTATCTCCTACGCTCCCTTCTAGGTGGAATCTTTTGGGCTAAACCGCTAGGAATTTGATCAAAATTTGAGGTTCGGGAGAGCGGAGCACTGCTTACCCGACCTGTCCACTGTGGCTCCACCCCGGAATCTCTAAATAGTTATAAATAGTTATATAAATCAAAGCCAATATAGAAGTATCCTAGGTTCTAATTTCTCAAAGACCTCCAAATAAATACCAAAATAAAGGGTTCTGTATCTTCTTACAAGTGTCTTTGGAAGCGGGTCGGTTGTCTTCCATCTGTGTTTTCCACTGTCTATTCAAAATGTCAGCTCCCACGGAAGTGCTCTATCACTGTCTTTACTGTCCTTTTTTTCCCCTGTTCAAAGTCCCCACTTCTCAGAATAAAAAAGATATCTCTCCACTCTCTTACCACGTCCACTTTTAATTCTTTGACAGTCCCTTTGGATCTTCCAGCCTGCAGATTCAATAAGCGTTCCTTTTACCAATCTGTAGCCAATCTTATTTCCGTTATTTCGCTCCGCTCCGCCCCGCTAAGGCGCCGCCTGGTCCTGTCTGTAGACTCACTCCTTCTTCAATGTTGCCTGTGAATATCATCTGTTTGAGAGGTTTCTCGAAAATGCTGTTGTCTATTTATTTCAAACAAGCCCGTCAATATACTGCCGTCTCACTCTTTTTTTTCCTTCCTTTGCTGTAGATTTAGGACGCCATACCTCTGGACCACACTGAAACCGTTGGTCTCTTCTCCGTCTGATAATGGGGCTTCCACCGACTGCAGTGAGGGTTTGCACCTCCTCCCGTTGCTGCACGATGTTCCCCTTCCTTATGCTCCCCCCTTCAGGGTTCTGCGGTGCGGATTTCGGGCATCAAAGACGATTGCAAAGGCAATTCCAATTCTTAGCAAAGCAAGTCTTACAGAAGCAAAACAGCAAGTTATTATTATGTCCCAGTAATTCCACCTATTCTATTATTATTATGTCCCTACATTTATATACAATACCATACACCAGAAGCCAGAACCAGAACTCAGAATCCAGAAGTACAGAAGTCATAGTCACAGAAGCAACTCATATATATACAGATCAGGGAACCTAAGCCATGCCCAGGCTCCAAGCCGTCTGGGTCACCAAACAGTTCCCATTGGCTGACCTGCATAAATGCCAAAAACTCTACACAAAATGTCACAACAAAAATCCACACAAAACGGGTGAGGGCTCCCTAGAAGCCTGTCAACAGCTCCGGACCTGGAATGCCTCCGCTTTTTTTTTTAAGCGGAGCAAGAAGCCGCGACCATCTCTGCTAGTAACAAATGGATTTTGAGGCTGCAACATTTTAAACAATGTAGCAGACGGAACATACCAGGAGAATTCAACTGCAAGTATTCTAATTTAATCCTAACTTAACTCCGGTGCTCTCTGTATTTTTTGGAAGTAACAAAGTAGCTAATATGTAAAAAGATGGCGCTTGGAACTTCAAAGGGCGTGGAAAAGTGAAAGCTAGCGAAAGCTAGTGAGAGTTCCTTTTGCTGATAAACGCTTGTAAGAAACCTTCTTATTTTTTACTTTTTACTTTGATGAACCTTGTTTTTTGGCTTTTTAATAATATACAAAAATTAATACAAACTGAAGATGGCTTTAAAACTGGCAAAGACTGCTCCTTTTAAAGGAATAGGAAGAGTTGAAAGTTTCCCCACTCATATTGTTAATTTGCAAGATTTTGCCCCTCCAACACAGACTTTAACGCCTGAAAAGTGGCAGCAAGCCATGAAAGATATGCAGAAACAAATTGCTTTTGTGGTTAATGAAAAAATTACTGAAATTAATGGAAAAATTACTGAAATTAATGAAAAAATTACTGAAATTAATGAAAAAATTACTGAAATTAATGAAAAAATTACTGAAATTAATGAAAAAATACAAGCTGTCTCAGAGGAGTTTTCATCTCAGACTCAACAAACTAGAGACGACCTGGTATCTGTATTTAAAGCTGCGGCAGTTAATATGGAATTATTGGAAAAAGATGTGGCTGAAATTAAACAAACTACGGTGACTTTGGGTGAAAAAATAGTCAAGATTCAGAACAAAATTGAAGGAACTGAGGCAGATTTAACGATGATCCAATATAACGATATGGAATTTGCTTTAAGATTAAGAGGCGTAAAAGAAAATAAACAAGAGAATTTAAAAGAAAAGATATTGGAAGTATTTGTGCAGATCTTGGGGGGAACAAAAGCGGAATTGGGCTGCCAGATTGATAAAATATATCGAGTTAATTCATGGATTGCCAGATAGAAACATTTGCCAAGAGACATTGTAATATACTTTACCACAAGGACATTGCGAAATCGAATCTTACAGGCGACTTTTAAAAACAAACTTAAGGTGGATGAACAAGAGGTTTTGACATTTAAGGAAATTCCTCCAAAAATATTGAAAGCACGCAAGGATTATGCCTTTCTGGTGGCAGAATTGAAAGAGCAACAAATAAGGTATAAATGGGAAATTCCAGCTGGATTATTGGTTACTTATATGGGAGAAAGATACAGACTTAATACGATTTGTAAAGCAAAAGATTTTTTTGCCAACGTGTTAAAGGCTGGGAGTCCAAAATCACCAGAAGGCAAAAGAAATGAAGAAGTTAAAAAAGAGGAAAAAGAAGATTTGTGGATTGCAGATCAGAGAGGAACTCTGAATACTCAAGAAGAAACAAAGGACCCAAGACAGAGAGAAGTAATTGTTGAAAGTGAAGAAGAATTAAATCATCAACTTCAGTTGTTAACTCTTCAAAGCGAAGAAGAATTAAATCAACATAATTTCAGATGGCAACTTAAAGAATTACTGACGGCTGTAGGTTTGGGAGAGAGGGATTAAAAACTGATGTTTTAGTAATAGTAGGATAATTTAAAACAAATAAGATATAAAAGCCAAGTGCATATATAAAGGTTGCATAAGGTTAGAGAAATTAGATTATAAGATTAAGTTTGTATTATAGGGATTTTTTTTCCTTTTTCTTTTCCTCTTTACTTGTGGGGAATAAATATAGACTGTAATGTAATGTAATAGAGATTAAACTGGTTTCAAAGAATAAAATTAAATTTATATTATAGGTTGGGAATAAGTATAGATTGTAATGTAATGTAATAGAGATTAAGTGACGGTGAAGATGTTATGTACTTTTATATACGGTTAAAGTTGGTTTTGAATTTAACAATTGATGCTAGGTTGCTGGTGGCATAATATTGGAAGAGGAAGATTCATCTATTATTCAAAAGTGAACATTAAAAGATGCGCATTTGGCAGAGATGGCTAAAATGTCAGAACATTTTAAAGACTATTCAAATGATATATTTGGAAATGGAAAAGACGGACTGACTATATTAAAATCAAGTATCAGACTAAGAAGATCCAAACAGACTGTGAAGGACATATTTTAATTTTTAGCTTTTTGTTTAATTTATAGTATAAGGAGTTAAGACCTAAAGATATTTGGAAGTTAACAATTTGTTAGCATATTTTAGTTTTATATTTGGGTATACTATATTATATCCTGTGTTCTGGGAAGGGGAGATGTGGGGGAGGGATTGGGGGGGAGGGGGGGGGAGAAAAAATAAAAAATGTTTGTACTTTGTACGTATAAAACTTTTTCAATTTAAAAAAAATCCACACAAAACATCACAATATAAATGCCAAAAATCCACACAAAACCTCACAACATAAATGCCAAAAATCCACACAAAACCTCACAACATAAATGCCAAAAATCCATGCAAAACGTCACAACATAAATGCCAGCCAGTTGCCCAGTGCCCAAATTGTGATCTCTTTGAAGTGGGTGTGATGGTCCTGTAGGTACCTGCTGTGAGTCACTTAGGCTGTTCTAATTTTGTGTTGTCATTAAAAAACTGCCGTTGAGGACTACGTGTATATTTTACATTGGATTTGAAACGTCTGTCAAGAATTTCTAAATATTCTCAGCCTCACTTTGACAAGAGGGTGACACATACAACTTCACAAATCCAGATAGTCCTCGGCTTAACGAGCACAATTCGGCACCCAATTTCCATCGTTCAGCGAAACATTTCTGAAGTGAGTTTTGCCTCATTTGACGACTTTTCCGGCCGCCATTGCTAAGTGAATCACTGCAGTTGTCAAGTTAAGTCACGCCATCGTTAAGCGAATTTGTGGACTTTGCTCATCACAAAAGGGGATCGCCTAACCCCAGGATGCCGTGACCGTCATAAATACAAGTCGGTTGCTAAGTGTCTGAATTTTGATCACTCCGTAAGTGTGAATAACAGTCCTAAGTCACGTTTCTCAGTGATGGCGTAACTTGGAACGGTCACTAAACAATTGGTTGTAAGTCGAGAACTGCCTGTCCCTGGAAGATATTTTATCTTGGCATATATATTTTTAAATGAAGGTAGTGTTCTGTCCCCACGAAGCACACAACCACACAAGCAGTTTGTACACACTGATTTAATGAAACAAAGGCTACTAATAAAACTTCTTAGTAGTACTCAAGATGCACACACCAATTTACAAACAAACTGTTATCAGCAAGCAACCAGCTATCAATTAAGCTTCATTAATAGCTGGTATCAGTTCAAAGAGTTTGAAGACAATGACGAGCAATTGAGTCTGTTTATCTTATGGAGTTTCCAAGAGTTGGCAAAGTTCCTAGAAATTTGTCCTTGATAATCCAAGCCAATGCAGAGAATGCCAAAACAAGAGTCAGGGAACAAGCTATGATCAGACAGGTCTCTTTCTCAAACTTTGTTCTCTGCAGCTTGTTAGCTGCAACTGATGACCTTAAATAGACTAGGGGAGTGACCAATTAGCCCCAAGTCTTACTCCTGAGTAGACCTCCTCTGGAGTAAACCTTTCTGCCTCTTGGCAGCCCTGCGTGCTCTTGCACTGCCAAGAGGTACTGAAGGTTCCAAAGGCCCAGGCTGCACAAGCTGCGGGCGAGCCACAACAGGTAGAGATTCATGCCAGGGTTAGGATTAGGGTGAAAAATTCAAAATGGCGCTGAAAACACCCACCCACCGGCCACTGATTGTTGTGTTGTGTAGACCAAGATGACTTTGGACTTTTGCCTCCTTGATTGTCCTCCTTTTTTCAGCCACAATTTTAAAAAAAACGGTGAAAAAGAAGAGAATTTTTAAGTTTTAAGTTAAATTTTAAGCTGAAAAGAATGTAAGGTAGACTTCTCCTGCACAGTCTGCTCCAGTCTGGACTGACGGCTGCTGTGACGGACGGAAACGCGGCGTAGAATGAGGAGGCTCTCCAAACATATCCGTTTGAATTTCCGTGAAATTTGCATTTTCATTCCCCAACTATTCGGAGATTCTCTAAATCAATCCAGGCTCGATCGGCGAAAGAAATAAACATTTATTATTGAATTTGATTCTTACCAGCAAAATAAATTTCTTTATTATATTCACCCTGCCGTTATTACAGATGGTCCTCGAAACCATCTTGGGCCTTGGATCTTCAGGCCTGCCACATTTAGTGCTGTGGGAAACTGGGAGGGGGGGATTGTGTGAGTGGAGAGATATAGTCAAAATAACATTCCTTATTATCCTGCACCTGCAGGGATGTGCCTGAGAGGCATCTCCAGTTGGGATGGTGCATTGATTGGACAATGTGATGGACATGTGGGTGCTGGGGCAGGGACTTGAACTTTCTTTTGGGTGTGGAAAACCGGACGCTTTCAGATTCAGGTTTTCCCAGATGTGCCAATATGACATCTCTAATAAAATGGAACTTTGAGGAAATCCATGCCTCAGAGTTTTCTTTTGTTGGGGGTGTTACTTGGAACCCTGACATTAACCCGAATCTCCTTTAAAAAACTTTACCAGCTCCCTCGAACTCAGGGGTGCTGTCTGGGGTCCTGAGCCCCAAGCATCGACCCGAAACCGGGCAGCGCAAAGACTCAGGGAAGGTGGAGGATGACAAGAAGACCATAGATGGAACCACGGGGACTGGTTCACCGATTCATGTCGAAACCACCTACTACCCTTCCCAAGCTGTGGTGGAAGCAGAGAAAGCCGCGGAGAAGGAACGCCAGCTAGGTGCCCGGCCCAAAGAGCTGGTGCCTGAGTGATCCACGTGACCGGATCCAACCTTGTGGGGCGAAGCTGCAGGGTCCACCCCAATCCAGGACATATCGACTGGAGTAGAGCTATCAGAACCACAGATGGGAGGGGGCCGAGAGGAACGGATCCCAATCCTGGAATGGAAAATGCCAGGGCAAAAGTGCCGCAAACCTTCCAGAGAATGGGGATTCCTGCTGTCGTTGCACAGCCAGTCGCTGGCCGGTCTTCTGCAGTAGTTTGGCCAGCTCAACGTGAGCAGCCCTCCTCAGTCCCTCGGAACTGAGCAGCCCAGGTGGACCTTAGTGCAACCGGTGTTTACCTTCCCAAGCCAAGGAGCCGCAGTGCCACTCAGCGGAGCATCTGCCTCCTTTCATTTGGCCAGGAGTGAGTCGGTCCACAGCCGTACTCATCAGGCCCAACCTGCTGGGATGACCCATCAGCAGAGCTCATGGAACCAGCCTGGGTCGGTGCTACAAGGGCCGCCGCAAGGAACCTGGGGTTTCCTCCCCAGCAACCGGTTGCCAGACTGCCCCCGGCGGACCAGATCCCTCCTGGGTGGGCATTCTACCCTGTCCAAGGCTGGGTGCAATACCAGTGGATGCCAGCCCCAGGCTTGCAGCCGATGCAAATCCACCAAACGGGACACTTCCAGCTGCAGATTGTAGCTCTGCAGCAAGTTCCTGCCCAACAACCGGTGCCAGCCCAGCCTCCTCTGCAACTTCAACCTCTGAACGTGGGTCCACAGCAGTCTCCAGCCCAGCAGCCGGGGCTAGCCCAACAGCCCACACAAGCACAGCTGCCGGACCCACCAGCCGCTCTCCCACCGCAATTCTGAGTGACGGAACTCCAAGGAAGCTAGCCTAATTCCTCAACTGAGTCTGGGCTTACATTGACCAATACGGAAATCAATACCCATCAGATCGGGAATTGATTTTGGCCATAGCGGACGGCATGAATGAGGGAGAAGCCTCCGAGTGGATAGCAGAAATCCATGATGAGGAAGCCCCTGAACTGGACAATGCTGACTAATTCATCCAGCTGATGCACAGCCAGTTCGAAGACATGGCCCACAGAGTGGAGGTTGAGGCCCAGATCAAAGCTCTGAAGCAATCCGGCCGACCCCCCAAAGAACTAATCTGGGAGTTTTGAAGACTGGCAGGAAAACTCCGAGACTGGCCGGAGCGGTTACTCGTCCACACTTTTAAGGAGGCCCTCGACCCAGAACTGCGAAAGGCTTGCGGCATCCGTGGCGTCCCAGACTGAATACAAGCATGGTACAACACAGCAGTAGCCATGGATCTAGAAATCAATCCCCACAGGAAGCTGACAGCCGAAAAGCCCGCAATGAGATCCCTGGGCCGCCGAGCCTCTGCAAAGCCGCCTGAGGCGCTACTGCCTTCACCCTCCGGGACTGTCAAATGCTACCGGTGTGGGCAGCACAGCCATAGGGCTTCAGAATGCCTGGCTCCAGCGCCAGTTCCCCAGGCCCGGGTGCAAGTCCCTCCACGAGCAAGGAGAACTCCATGGAGGACCCCAGAGAGAGGGAAAATTGCCAAACAAGCTGTCGAGGTTCCACTCCTTCCCAATTAAGTCGAGGGAACTCCAGCCAGAAGACAACCCCCAACTGGAGGCAAAGGGACTGAATCCATTATATTGGGCCTCGCGTGGCTGGACAAATGGGGACCCACCATTACGTGGGAGGAAGGCTACAGAAAGCTAAAAATAGGCGCTGGTCCGCTGCCGCCCATCAAACCTGACAGCTGTCAAAAAGCCGCCAGCAACACCAATGAGCCTGAACTCTCAGCCCCAGCCACGGACAGGTTACTAGGCAGCCCACAGGTGCCAAGGGAGTACCGAGACCTACAGGGGTTTTTTAGCGAGGAAGACTGCAATTTCCTGCCACCTCACCGCCCAACTGACTGCGTGATCGAATTTGTACCGGGAGCCAAGCTGCCCAAACCAAAGATGTATTCCATGTCTCTCAAAGAAATGGAAGAACTGAGGAAATACATTGATGCCAACCTGGTGCAGGGATTTATCCAACCAGAAAAATCCAAAGTGGTAGCCCCCGTACTATTTAAGGAAAAGAAATATGGGGGGATGAGGCATTGCGTTGATTTTCGCGGAATTAACACCGTGAGTGTGGTGAATACCTACCCCCTCCCTCTCATGAAGGACATGCTGAATCACTTAGCCAAGGGCAAGGTGTTCACCAAACTAGACTTAAGAGAAGCCTACTATCGCATAAGAATCAAGGAGGGGGACGAATGGAAAACCGCTTTTAACTGCTCGCTTGGTAGCTTCCAGTTCAGAGTTATGCCATTTGGTCTGCAGGGAGCCCCCACAGTCTTTATGCAACTAATAAATGAAGTGCTACATGAGCACTTATACAAGGGAATCCTAGTTTACCTAGACGACATTCTCATATTCAGCGAATCTCTAGAACAAGTAAAGTTAGTGCGGCAAGTACTAAAGAAACTACTAGCTGCTAAGCTATATGCGAAGCTGTCAAAATGTGAATTCCACAAAACCTCCCTATATTACCTAGGTTACCATATATCAAGCAAAGGGGTGTAAATGGATCCTGGGAAAGTAAAAGAAGTGCTAGACTGGCAACCCCCATGCACTCGCAAACAGCTTCAAAGCTTCCTAGGATTTGCGAACTTTTACAGGCAGTTCATCCCCTCATTCGCAGAAGTCGCTCTCCCCCTGACAGAATTGCTGAAAACTGGGCCTCCATCTACTAAGCCGCAGCCAAACCAACCGTTTGCCTGGTCGATGGACTGCCAAAGAGCTTTTGAAAAATTAAAAGGACTCTTTGCAGAGGAGCCCATACTCCAACACCCAGACCCAGAAAAGCAGTTCATCATCCAGGCAGACACTAGCAACGTAGCCATAGCTGCCATACTTTTACAAGAAAACCCACAAGGACAACTATTGCCTTGTGCATATGTGTCTAAAAAACTCACAGACACCGAGAGGAGGTGGGCTATTTGGGAGAAGGAAGCCTACGCAGTCCGCTGGGCCCTCCTCTCATGGCGACATTTTCTTGAAGGGGGTAAAGTGCCTGTTGAGGTCTGGACTGATCACAAAAACCTCGAAGCCCTGAAAACCCCTAGGAAGCTATCCCCTAAACAAATCCGCTGGGCACAGTACTTCAGATGGTTTAATTTTGAGCTGAAGTACATTCCAGCGGGAAAGAATCTACTTGCTGATGCCCTGTCAAAGAAACCCCAGTTTGACAGCCACCGGGAGGAAGTCATCCACGCCATCATTCCCCCCGCACAACAAGCCATACAAGTTACCACCAGAGGCCAAGCCAGACGAACCCCTCGCCCTGCACAAGACAAGCTGCCAGCAGAGCTCAAAACAGCTCTTCCAGCCGACCCTTGGCTCTTGGACAATAAAGACGTAATGACTATGAGGGATGGGCTAGCATGGAAGGGATCCAAGCTGTATGTCCCAGCTAGCTTGAGACTGGAAGTGCTGCAACACAGCCATGACTCAAAGCTAGCCGGTCATTTCGGATTCCAAGCTGTATGTCCCAGCTAGCTTGAGACTGGAAGTGCTGCAACGCAGCCATGACTCAAAGCTAGCCGGTCATTTCGGATTCCTGAAAACCCTGCACTTCGCTAGGATGCAATTCTGGTGGCCGAAAATGAAAACAGATGTGGAGGACTACGTAAAGAGCTGCGCCACTTGCACGGCCATGAAGATGAGACCAGGAAAAACCCCTGGACTCTTTCAGCAAGTGGCAAGCCCCAGCAGACCTTGGGAGGAGATCGCGATGGGTTTTATAGTCGAACTCCCAGAGAGTGGGGGAAACACAGTGATTTGTATGGTAATCAACTTATTTTCTAAGCAAGCCCATTTCACTGTTTGCTCTGGACTACCCTCGGCGAAGAAACTGGCAAAGATGTTCATCAAACAGATCTACCGACTGCACGGAATACCCCGCCGGGTAATATCTGACCGAGGAGTCCAATTCACTGCTAAATTTTGGAGAGAGGTCCTCAGATCGGTCGGATCCACCCAAGGACTTAGCTCGGCTTTTCATGCAAGTACGAATGACATGGCGGAGAGAGCGAACGCAATGGTGGAACAATATATAAGATGCTATGTGGATTATCAACAGGAAAACTGGGCGGACCTATTACCGTTTGCAGAAGTAGCTTACAACAACGCAGTGCAAAGCAGTACCGGATTGACCCCTTTCCAGGTCACAAGAGGCATGGATTTTGTCCCCATGCCCGAGCTACCCAGAGATCCACCATCCTCCATGACATTGACTGATTGGATGGAATCGCTGAGAAAAGTGTTGTGCCTTGCCCACGTCCAGCGCAGATGATGGAGGATCCGGAGGACGTGGAGCCGCTCATGGTGCAGCAGTACCAGCCCATGTGCCTGGCACCGGAGTCGGCCAGTGATGAAGACTCGGGGCCAGAGCAGGACGATCAGCCAGGACCTTCTGCACCTGCGCAGCAGAGTGAATCATCAGGGGATGAAGAGCCTCTGCTGGATGCTAGGGCTCGTAGAGCAGCCAGCAGACAGGACTGGCTTAGTAAGCATAGGTCTCCTCGGAGGTAGCACTGAGGGCTAATTGGGCCACGCCCTTCAGTGCCTATATTAGTCCGGCGCAGTCAGCAATCAGTGCTAAGAACAACGTCAGTGATCTGCAAGCACATCCAGAGTTTTGTTTGCATCAGAGTCAGGCTTGGAAATCTTGTATTTGGAGAAAGCAGCTTCTGAAAGGCTTATTCCGGGAAGCCAGCCAACTTGTGAGATAAGAAGAGACTTAATGGGTATTTGTTTTGAACATTTGAACGTTTGGTATTTAACCCCCAAAGAACCAAAGGAACGTTATTCCCCGAGACTCTACTATTGTGTTTTTTATGGACTTTTAAAACCCCTGCACTTTTACTAAGAACCCTCATTAGTAAAAGGACCCTTTTTGTTTGAATAACAAACGGTTGTGTGTGTGTGTTTCTGTGGGTTGCGGTGCTGGGTCACAACAAAAAGGGTGGGAGAACATGAAGAAAACGCTAGCAGATGCCGCAGAAGCGTACAAAAAGCAGGCGGACAAACACCAATCTCTCCAACCTCCTTTCTGTGTGGGAGATCGGGTTTTCCTGTCAACTAAATATATAAGACTGAAACTACCCAGTAAAAAGCTAGGACCTAAGTTTTTAGGTCCTTTCCCCATAGTGAAAGTAATTAAACCAGTGACAGTTCAGCTTAGCCTCCCACGTATATTAGGGAAAATACATCTTGTCTTTCATTGCAGCTTGCGGAAACCAGCATTCGGGTCAAGGTTAAGACCACAGACCTGACCTGCTCCTAAACCTATAGTAGTACAAGGGGAAACCCATTATGAAGTGAAAAGAATCCTAGACTCTAGATTGTTTAGAGGCAGATTACAATACTTGGTTCATTGGAAGGGGTACCCTTTGTCTGAGGCTACTTGGGTAAAAAGCTGGGATGTGAAAGCAGATAGGTTAGTAAAGCAATTCCATGATAAGTATCCTGATAAGCCCAAGGGTCCCCCTGGGGGGGAGGGGTGGTTAGGTGATACTGGTTAACCCCCTTCTGTTGCTCTTTTGATCTCATTTCAGGACTCGATCATCGGATGAGGGGGGGAGGCCTGTCAGGCCTGGAAACCATCTTGGGCCTTGGATCTTCAGGCCTGCCACATTTAGTGCTGTGGGAAACTGGGAGGGGGGGGATTGTGTGAGTGGAGAGATATAGTCAAAATAACATTCCTTATTATCCTGCACCTGCAGGGATGTGCCTGAGAGGCATCTCCAGTTGGGATGGTGCATTGATTGGACAATGTGATGGACATGTGGGTGCTGGGGCAGGGACATGAACTTTCCTTTGGGTGTGGAAAACCGGACGCTTTCAGATTCGGGTTTTCCCAGATGTGCCAATATGACATCTCTAATAAAATGGAACTTTGAGGAAATCCATGCCTCGGGGTTTTCTTTCATTGGGGGTGTTACTTGGAACCCTGACAACAGCCACGATCGAGCCCAAAATTGCCGTCGTTAAGCAAGACAGGCAGGAAGGGAGTTTTTTCCTTTTTATGACCTTCCTTGCCACGGTCATTAAGTGAATCACGGTGTTGGTTAAGGAGGCACATGGTTGTGAAACGAATCCGTCTTCCCCATTAACTGTCAGACCCCCAGGATGCTACGACTGTCATAAGTCCAAGTCAGTTGCCAAGTGTCTAAATTTTGTTCACGTGACCACGGAGATAATGCAACAGTTGTAAGTGTGAAAAATGGTCACAAATTGCTTTTTTCACGACCATTTTTCACACTTACGACCATCGCACATCTCCATGGTCAGGTGATAAAAATTCAGATGCTTGTCAACTGATTCATATTTATGATGGTTCATTTAGTGACCATTCAAAGTTACAACAATGCTGGACAAAGGGATTTATGACCATTTTCCACACTTACGACCGTTCCACATCTTCACACTCACGTGATCAGATGTTTGTTGACTGATTCTTACTTATAACGGTCGCGGTGTCCAGGGGTCACGTGATCCCCTTTTGTGACCTTCTGTCTAGCAAAGTCACTCAACGACTGTGTGACTCATGTAACAAATGCAATGATTTACTTAACAACCGTAAAAAGAAAAGTCGTAAAATGGGTCACACACACTTAACATAAATTTGGGGGTTAATTGTGGTCGTAAACCAAGATCCCCTGTATTTACGTATGCAGCATCCCAGGGTCCCATGATCACCACTTACGACCTTACAAGCCGGCTTCCAACAAGCACAATGAATGTAGGAAGGCAGATTTAATGACCGTGTGATTCACTTAACAACTCTAGTGATTTGTATAACAACCAAAGGAAAAATGGGGGTTAAATCAGGCCCGACTCACCAGCTGCCTTACTTAGCAATGGGAACTTTTGTTCAAATTGCGGTCGTAAGTTGAGGACTACCTGAGATGGAGACATGGAAGAATTTCATTGGATGGGGACACCTTTCGTTTCCTTCATCCGTAACCTTGGCAACTTATAAGATATCTGGACTTCAATTTCCAGAATTCCCCAAACCGGCCATTTTGGCTGCGGAATTCTGGGAGTTGAAGTCCAGACATTGTATAGTGGTTAAGGCCGAGAAAAATTGATCTATATAGGTAGTCCTTGACGTACGACCGCAATTGAGGCCAACATGTTGCTAAGCGAGGCAGTGAAGTGTGTTTTGCCCTGTTTTATGACCATTGTCATGTGAATCACCTCAGGGGTTACCAACCCACTTGTTAAGTGGCTTCCCCATTGACTTTGCTTGTCAGAATGTCTCAAAAGGGGATCACGGGACCCCAGGACACTACGACCATCGTAAATGTGAGTCCATTGCCAAGCGTCTGAATTTAATCACATGGATATGCTACAACAGTCTTCAGTGTGAAAAACGGTCAGAACATCATTTTTCCCCACACCGTTGTAACTTTGAACAGTCGCTAAGTGAACCACTGTAAGTTGAGGGCTACCTGTAATAATAATAATCCATTTTCCCAAATCTGGAAGAAAGTCAACAAGGTTTGGTCAGACAGTGTTGGCTCCTTTCCTTGTTCGGACACGTCACCGAATCTCTTCCATTCCGCGGATGTGGTATGCTGCTGAGATTTGGAATTGTGTGCCGTTTGGTCGCAACGGCGATCCGGCCGCTCGCCGAGTCCCTTCGGTTGTGTCGTCCTGGCGTGTTAGTGTTCTCAAAAGCGGGGGGGGGGGGATCTGAGGCATGGCCCCCGCTTTGTGCGATGCACAAATCTCATTCAACTTACAACTTACAAGATACAAACTATGAGTTCAACTCCCAGAATTCCCCAGCCAGTATGGAATTCTGGGAGCCAAAGTCCACACATCTTAAAGGGCAAAGGTGGAGAAACACGGCCTCGAACTGTCTGAGTCAATGGCCGTCGGCAGATTTCAAAGCTTCACTGATGCATCGGGTAGAGTGGTGCGGTGGCCTAGAGGTGGAACTCTCACCTCACAATCAGGAGGCTGCAAGTTCGATCCTAGGTAGAGGCTAATATTTCTCTGGGCACAATGAGAATATATCTGCTGCAAAAACTGTGCATTGGCGACAGGAAGGGCATCCGGCCACTAAACACGCAACTCCATTCAGTTGCCCCAACTCCACCCCGCAAGGGATTATGGGGTCATTAAACAACCAACAACAACAACTGATGCATTGGGTAGAGAAATGGCGGTGGAGTCTTTCACCAGGGCCAGGGTTGGACTAGATGTCCTCTGGGTTCCACATTAAGTCTGTTGCGGAACAGGAAGTGATTCCAACCCAGAGGAGTAAGATAAGCCTTTTTATTATCTGTACAGATAAGGTTCAGACATTTGAAATTCTGAACTGAACGAATTTCTATCAGAAAAGCAAGATATTTAAACCCTTTTTCCACAGTTACAAAAGACATAAGGGTTTGGTGTTGTCTCCTGACTGACCTCTAACTGAACTGTAAACTTGTTGTGACTAGACAACCTCTGACTGAACTGTAAGTTGTTATGTTTTTATTTGAACTCTACCTGAACTGTTGTTGCCACCCAGGCCATGTGTTTGAATGCTCATACGCTATTGGTTGTTGTGTCTGACAGCCCTCTATAAAAGAGCTAGCTGTCAGACCATGTTTTGCTGGTTACTTGAGTGAGCTGAGTAAAAGAGCTGTTATGAAGTCTGTCTCCTGTGATCCTTGCCCACAATCTAACAGTGGCGACGAGGGTTTGGGACCAGGAGAACGAAGACTAGCCCTCAAGTGCTGCAACCAGCCAGGCAGCACTAGCCACGTCTGCCTTCTCTCATCGGGATGTCTACCTTCCACCCACCGGCGCCTTTCGACCCTGCCCGGGAAAAATGGGACTCCTACATGCGGCGTTTTGAGTGCCTCCTCGAAGCCAATGATCTGCTGGGGTTGGCTGACAACTGAAAAAGAGCTTTATTTCTGAGTCACTGCGGGCCAGAGGTGTTTGACACCGCAGAATCGTTGTCTGACCCAACCCCAGTCCACACCGTGACCTGGCAGGTACTCCAGGCAACGCTGAAGACACACTACGCGCCCACCCCATCCATGGTTGTCCAGCGCTACGTGTTCCGCCAGCGGATGCAGCAGGAGGGCGAGACCATCAACCAGTACATCGCCGCTCTCCATAAAGCCTCCGGCCACTGTGAGTTCCACGACCTGGATGACATCCTGCTTGACCAGGTCATCTGTGGCGTGCAGGACATTCACCTGCAACGCCGGCTCCTGGCTCGGCCCAACCTCACGCTGGCCGCTGCCCTGGACGAAACCAGAGCTGCTGAGTCCTCAACCAAAGCGGCCGAATCTCTGCACCGTTTCGCCTCCTCTAAAAAGGACACTAAGCCTCCTTCTGCGATCCACAAGGGCTCTGTCGAGGAGCTTGTATGCAGCAATGACGAGGTCTGCCTGTTCTGTCCCCACGACCGACATCCAAATAATTACGCACACACAACACTCAAACATGGTCTGTTTTAGTCAGCAAGCATCTCATAATAACTTATTAAACTCATACAGAACAAGACAGGCACAATTCACTTGGTTCCAAACAACCCCCCTTATTAAGTCCTTATCTTGACAGCTGGCCGAAGTCCAAGAGTTAATTGCAAAGTTCCTAGAGTTGGCAAAGTTCAGTCTCTGATAACAAAACGTGACAGAGAAGCACCGAACAGGTCCCACAAAACAAACTCTGATCAAGACGGGATTTTCCAACGTCCCAAATCAGAAGCCACGTTTGCCAGGAACAAGAACCGGAAACTGGAATGCAAACTGGCCATACTGGAGGACTGGATTCAGAAACCACGATGCCAGAAAACAAGATCTGAGCTGGACTGCAAACTGGAACTGCGTAAGCCAAGATTCAGGAGTCATGATACAAACTGGAACTGAAGTCAGGATGCAAGAGTCAAGAGTCAGGAAACAAACTGAAAACTGGAGTCATGATGCAAGATTCAGGATACAACTGGAAACTGGAGTCATGATGCAAGATTCAGGATACAACTGGAAACTGGAGTCAAGATGCAAGGTTCAAGATACAAACTATGATTCAGGATCCAAATTGGAACTTGACTGTGATCAGACAAGTCTCTTTTTCAAGCGTTGTTCTCTGCCACTTTCCAGCTGCAGAAACTCTCCTTAAATAGACCTAAGGGTGTGGTGGCCAATTAGCCCCAGGTGGCCAATTAGCCCCAGCAGACCTCCTCTGGAGTTTCTGCCTCTCGGCAGCTCAGCATTGCTCTGGCATTCTGGAAAGGAGGGGCTACTCCTTTCCTATCACTGCTGCGAGGCACTGAAGGCTTCAAAAGCTCTGACTGCACAGGCTGCTATGCAGGCCACAACACTGCCACACCGGCCAGAAGCGCCCTCCACCCCCCAAAGAATCCCTGACTGCTTGTGACAGCTGTGGGGGGCGACACCCGAGGACATCATGCAGATTTAGGCACGTTATCTGCCAACGTTGTGAAAGGAGAGGACATTTGGCGCGAGTTTGCCGCGCCATTCTGCCTCTGAAAGACACGCATGCGCAGGACATCCCTAGAGGCGAATTGTCAAATAGATTCTGGCGCGAAAACCAAAGGCCGCACCAGAGAGCCTTCGCCGTGCAGCCGGAAACTAACCAAATGTGGGTTGCCAGGGCCAGCTGCCCCTTCAAAAGGAAGATCATGGTCACTGTCTCCATCGACGGAGCACCGGTCCAAATGGAGGTTGACACCGGGTCTGCAGTGTCTATCGTCGCCTGGGAGACGCTCAAGCTCGCCCTTCCGAGTCTCCGGTCTACCCGCCTGCAGTTCGAAAGAGTTACACCTCTTTCCGTATGCATGTTTCTCCATAGGTTTTATGTTAACACCTTTAAATGTCCCAAGTTTCCTGTATCTGCTTGTGGTCAGCCTCTCTGACTACCAGGGAAACCGGATCCCTGTCCTTGGAAAAGCCCGGGTCCACGTCAGATTCAACAATTTCGACGGACCTCTCCAGCTCACCATAGTCAACGGCAGCCTTCCGAGCCTCCTAGGACTCGATTGGTTCGAATCGCTCGGCCTAGGAGTGACAGGCATCAACGCCATCGGAGCCGCGAACCTGGACGACCTTTTTGACGAGTTCCAGGACATTTTCAGTGACGGCTTGGGCAAGTATGTGGGGACTCCTATTTCATTTAGCCTTGACCCTAATGTCGCCCCCATTCGCCTTAAGCCTCAACGGGTCCCTCTCCCACTACGGGACAAAATTGATAAAGAGCTGGACAAGCTCATCAAACAAGGCATTTTGGAGCCGGTCGACCATGCTAAATGGGAGACCCCCATAGTGATCCCCGTTAAAGGGGACGGCAGTATTAGAATTTGTGCCGACTACAAATGCACAATCAATAAGGCTTTGCAGCAGAGCGCCTATCCGGTGCCGATTGTGCATCATCTACTCCACTCCCTAGGTCCTGGACGCCTGTTTGCTAAACTAGACCTTGCACAGGCGTACCAGCAGCTGCCGGTAGATAGCGCTACTGCAGAAGCACAGACCATTGTAACTCACAGGGGAGCTTTTAAATGTCGCAGGCTGCAGTTTGGAGTCAGCGTAGCCCCGGGGTTGTTCCAGAGTGTAATGAAACGTCTGTTGCAGAACATCCCCGGGGTCGTACCATATTTTGATGACGTCCTAATCTCTGCCTGTGACCAGGACCAGCTCCGCTGTCGAGTTAGAATGGTCCTGTCAAAAATGTGTGCTGCTGGGCTTAAAGCCAAACGCAGCAAATGCTTGTTGAGGGTGCCTGAGGTCGAATTTTTAGGGTATCGAGTCAACGGCCAAGGCATCCACCCCACAGAAAATAAGCTAAGGGCAATCCATGAGGCTCCTGCCCCAAAAAACCAAACAGAGCTCCAAGCCTTCCTTGGGCTCCTAAATTTTTACAGCCTTTTCCTAAAAGACAAAGCCACCGTAGCCGAGCCTCTCCACAAGCTGCTGGCCAAAAGCACTCCTTGGAAATGGGGGTCCAGGGAGGTGTCAGCTTTCGCAGCTGTCAAACAACTACTAACCAGTGACAGTTTCTTAATTCAATACAACAATACCTTGCCATTGGTCCTGGTGTGCGACGCTTCCTGTGTGGAAGTCGGCGCTGTGCTCAGCCACAAGCTTCCAAATGGGTCAGAGGCCCCTGTGGCCTATTACTCAAGGACTCTGTCCAGTGCAGAGTGGAACTACAGCCAGCTGGACAGGGAGGCCTTGGCTTTAGTTGCTGGTGTCAAAAAAATCCACGAATATTTATTTGGGAGGGATTTTGTTTTGGTTATGGACAGGGGCGGGTTCCTAATTTTTTTACTACCACTCTGTAGGCGTGGCTTATTTTGTGGGTGTGGCTTGCCAGCCATGTGACCAGGTGGGCGTGGGCCTCAGGAGCTTGGCAGCGGCCGGAGAAGCGGGGGGCATTGCCCACCCGCAACGCAGCCCCCCGCAGCGGGAGCAGCAAGACCGCGGCAGCGGTTCTTCTAGGAGACTCCATCCGGCCTGAATGCTTCTCCCCATTCGATGATCCTAGGCTCCTGCCGCCCATTCCCCCTCCCCTCAGCAGCTCGAGAAGCCTCAAACATGCGAAAATGCTTAGGATCATCACCGCGCATTCGTGGCTTCTCGGACTGCTGAAGGGAGGGGAACTGAGATAGGTCCTGCCGCCCGTTCTTTCAGCGTCTCACGCGCTCCCTCAGCCATCCTCCCCTGCTTGGACTCACTGTGGGGTAGGAAGGCAGCGCATCCGCAGTGCCGGAAGCTCGGCTTCTGGGCATGCGCAGAAGAAAATGTAAAAAAAATTTAAAACAATTTTTTTTAAAAAAAATGGCGGCACCCAGGCACCGGCAACCGACCGCACTGGTACTGTGACGTCACCAGCGGGCCGCTACCGGTGCTATAGAGTGGACCACACCGGTAGGAACCCACCACTGGTTATGGACCACAAGCCGCTTCTGGGGCTTCTTGCGGGGGACTGCCCCACTCCGGCTGCCCTATACCCCCGTTTCGGCCAGTGGGCCATCTTTCTCTCGGCCTACTCCTATCGCCTGGTACATCGGCCAGGAAAAGACATGGGCAATGCGGACGCTTTGAGCAGGTGCCCATTGCCCGACCTCCTTACGGACATTGTCCCAGAAGCTCCAGTCCTTTTGATTGACTTGGCTGATTCCGGACTGGTCACTTCTGCTGAGGTGGCTAAACACACGGCCAAGGACCCCTCACTCAGAACTGTGTTGAACTGGGTGTGGAGGGGATGGCCGAAGGACCTGGTCAAGCCTGACCTTAAACCATACGAACAGAGACAGCATGAACTATCAGAACAAGGGGGTTGCCTCCTTTGGGGCGACCGAGTGGTTATACCAACCAGCCTGCGAGCTGGAATACTCAGGACTTTACATGAAGGCCATCCGGGGATTGTCCGGATGAAAGCCTTGGCTAGGGGGTACGTTTGGTGACCAAATATGGATGCAGAAATCCAAAATTGGGTTGGGTTACGCAAACCCTGTCAAGAGTCGCGGCCTGCTCCGCCCAAAGCACCAGTCCATGACTGGGAACAACCAAAAAGCCCCTGGTCACGGCTACACACCAATTTCGCAGGCCCCTGCCACGGCCAAATGTTTTTAATAATTGTTGATGCCTACTCAAAGTGGCTCGAAATATTTCCAATGGGTTCTACCACTGCTGAGGCAGTTATTAAGGTGCTCAGACACCTTTTTGCCACACACGGCCTCCCGGACGTCCTTGTAACGGACAATGGTCCCCAATTTACGGCCACCAATTTCGAGGGGTACCTTGCTGACCTGGGAATTCGCCATGCCCTGTCCTCGCCATTCCATCCGGCGACCAATGGACTGGCTGAACGATTCGTAAGGTCAGCAAAGGAAGCATTAGGTAGACAAGGTCCAGGGGACTGGCAGGCCCGCATCGATAAATTTCTGAGTACACAGCACATAACCCCAAGTGCTACCACTGGCCGCAGCTCGGCCGAGCTCCTTATGGGTCACAGGCTTAGATCCGTCCTGGACCGTTTACACCCAAACTACGCCACTAAGGCAAAACCAGAGGTCACACAAAAAACCAGGGCCTTCTCCCTGGAGGATTCGGTATTCGCCCAAAATTATGCCGAGGGCCCCCTGTGGCTACCTGGAGTCATAGAAACAATCTTGGGTCCACTAACATACGAAGTCCGCCTCCAGGACAGATGCCTCTGGAAGAGGCACATAGATCAGCTACGCAACCGAGTAAAAGGGAAATCTAACGAACCACAAAAGGTAACACCCTGCGTTCTTCCCCTAACTACCTCAAGCCCGAGTGTCTCGGAAGGCCTACCTGAGGAAGTTGAAGTCCAGCGGCGTCCTCAATTAGAACCGGTTCCACCAGTCGCAGAGGCCACGCCTGATACATTCCAGGAGCTTCCATGCTCCAACCCAAGAGCGACAGCAGACCTGTCCGAACAGGTTGCTGCCTCACCTAAGACTGAGCTGCGCAGGTCAGAGAGAGTTCCCAAATGCCCCGCCTACCTGCGTGACTATGTCTGTCGGACTGTTCCATCTAGAAGGGGAGGGGTGTTGTGTTCTGACTGACCTCTAACTGAACCCTAAACTTCTTTTGACTAGACGACCTCTGACTGAACTGTAAGTTGTTATGTTTTTAGTTGAACTCTACCTGAACTGTTGTTGCCACCCAGGTCATGTGTTTGAATGCTCATACGCTATTGGTTGTTGTGTCTGACAGCTCTCTATAAAAGAGCTAGCTGTCAGACCATGTTTTGCTGGTTACTTGAGTGAGCTGAGTAAAAGAGCTGTTATGAAGTCTGTCTCCTGTGATCCTTGCCCACAATCTAACAGTTGGCTTTACATTATAGATCAGTCTTTTACCGTAATAAGGAGTTACAACTCTTTCCGTATGCATGTTTCTCCATAAGTTTTATGTTAACACCTTTAGATGTCCCAAGTTTCCTGTATCTGCTTGTGGTCAGCCTATTCCTGGAAAAGCCTAGTGACTTCCTCTTTGTGTTTTTCCAGAGCAAAAGACTTTTTACTTCTTTAATTATCAGTGCTAGAAAGGGCCCCTTACAGATCATCTAGTCCAACCCCGTTTATAGCCTATAGTTTCACTTAATGACTTTGCTTTATTTTACATCCTGCTTCACCCACCCCCTTTGAGACTCTAATTTAATTTAATTAATTAATTGGCAGTAGAGTCTCACATTTGATCAGAAGTATTACACAAGGAATAAAGGCAAGGCCTACTTTTCCACAAAACAACAAGAATAGCTGATACATTTAGCCCTATCTTTTCAGTTGATTTAACATAACAATAGATAACAGAAAATAAAAAGCAAAGAATTCAACCTGGTTACTCTCAAATCTCATTACTTTCAGACATTTAACAGTTCTTTTTCTTTTACTGACTTCATATCTAATTGGTAGCCATGAAAACCACACATCATTCCCATGTACTCTTTTGTTCTCTAGGATCTGCAGCAACCCCTGGGCCTTCCTTAGGAGTAGGAAGAGTCAAATGGCCATTCCCAGACTTGTCACTCAGCAGGTCACTGTGATTAATAATTCAAGCCATAGAAAAACCATGCCTGACATTAAAAGAATCTTATCCAGCTTAATTTACACAGCCTTATCTAGGGGAGCTGTTTCAATTACAGAACTTACCACATCAGGAAGATGGGCTGAAGCATGTGAGGCTAGGGAAAGTTCAGGGTTAGTTTTAGGTGCTCCATAGAGCCAGGTTTTATTTGCTAAGTATAGTATCCATGATCCCAGAATTATCAATATGCTATAGAGAATCCATTCCCAAGGTTCTTCAAACATCAGTCTCCTTAGAGGATTCCCACTGTTCACTAGTCCAATTAATAATTACAGGAACAGTGTCTGTCTGTTCAGGCCGAGAGTACTTCCAGGAAAATAAGTATCTTATATAACAAATTATAAACAGAAAGATCAAATTTACATACATTAAACCCAGTACACTTATGACAACATATGAGTGAACTACCATTCCTAGAACCAACACATTATTTTCTCAATATATTAAAAGTTGTTTTCCTTGTCCAAATCTTCAGCCGTACGAAGAGAAGTCAGCTTCCAGGAGTGACTTCAGTAAGGCTTCTTCTTCCCCGTATGTTGCTTGCCCGTTGCCTGGTAGGGCAGTTATAGGGGGCGTTTCTTCAAATGCAGCACTAGAGTAAGGTGACCAGATTTTAATATTTGTAAAGTGGGACACCATTGACGGGGGTGGGTGGGTTTCTAGGGGGGCAAGACGGGAGGGGTCTGTCTCTCTTATCCTGCAGCTTTGTGCACCCCCCCCCCAAACACCCCCCCTTCATCGCAGCCCTTACCGCTGCCATGGCCAAGGCTCGCCTCTGTTGCGTCTGGCCCGGAGAGGGACAGCGGCAGGAGAAGGAAGAAAGCAAACCGCGGCTGTGGTGCTTCGGGAGGGTGGGTGTTTGGGGTGTGTGTGCATCTATCTATCTATCTATCTATCTATCTACTCTCTCCTCTCTCTCTCTCCCTCCCATCTCTCCCTTTCCATCTCTTTATCTCTCTCTCTCCATCCATATCTATCTACCTATCATCTATCTATCTATCTATCTATCTATCTATCTATCTATCTATCTATCTATCTATCTATCTATCTATCTATCTATCATCTTCTCTCTCTCTCTCCCTCTCATCTCTACCTTTCCATCTCTTTATCTCTCTCTCTCCATCCATATCTATCTACCTATCATCTATCTATCTATCTATCATCTATCTATCTATCTATCTATCTATCATCTATCTATCTATCTATCTATCTATCTATCTATCTATCTATCTATCTATCTATCTATCTATCTATCTATCTATCTATCTATCATCTTCTCTCCCTCTCCCTCTCATCTCTCCCTTTCCATCTCTTTATCTCTCTCTCTCCATCCATATCTATCTACCTATCACCTATCGATCGATCTATCGATCTATCTAATCTATCTATCTATCTATCTATCTATCTATCTATCTATCTATCTATCTATCTATCTATCTATCTATCTATCTATCTATCATCTATCTATCTATCTATCTATCTATCTATCTATCTATCTATCTATCTATCTATCTTCTCTCTCTCTCCCTCTCATCTCTCCCTTTCCATCTCTTTATCTCTCTCTCTCCATCCATATCTATCTATCATCTATTTATCATCTATCTATCTATCTATCTATCTATCTATCTATCTATCTATCTATCTATCTATCTATCTATCTATCTATCTATCTATCATCTTCTCTCTCTCTCCCTCTCATCTCTCCCTTTCCATCTCTTTATCTCTCTCTCCATCCATATCTACCTATCATCTATCTATCTGTCTGTCTGTCTGTCTGTCTGTCTGTCTGTCTGTCTATCTATCTATCTATCTATCTATCTATCTATCTATCTATCTATCTATCTATCTATCTTCTCTCTCTCTCCCTGTCATCTCTCCCTTTCCATCTCTCTCTCTCTCTCTCTCTCTCTCTCTCTCTCTCTCTCTCTCTCCCTCTCTCTCCCTCTCATCTCTCCCTTTCCATCTCTCTCTCTCTATTTTTGGTGGCTGTGGCGGAGGCTGGGGGCTGGGGGCTCCTCCCCCCCCGCAGCTCTCTCCTTGGCAGCAGAATCACTAACAGGGCAAAGGGGAACCACATGAGCAGCAAAAAACTTCCCACCGCTATACTCTGGAATCTAGAATACTCTGGGAATAAAGTCTTTAAGTAAGATTCTAGACACCTCACATGCCTGCTTTGTCTTGGTGGGGAAACATTCAGGCCACCCGGTATAGTTACATTCAAAGACTAGCATTGCTTTATATGGTCCACATTTAGGCATATCTGTGAAATCAACAACTAATGAATTCATAGGATAATATCTTGTGGGTTGACTTCCCGGCGGGAGAGTAGGTCCCTGTTTTGGATTAACTTGAGCACAAGTGTTACATCTTTCAGTTGCATGTGCACATAATGAGTAAAGGCATTATCTTCTTTTAATTTCTTTTGACTTCTGCTAGGGCACTCTTGCCCATGTGAGTTGTTGAATGAGCATCTTTTACAAAAATCCTTCTCCCTGCTTATGTCCATTCAAATCTACAGTTGCTTGTAGGTCCTCAGGTTGAGAATATCTAGGATACAGTCTTTTGGTATTAATGCCCCATAGGCTGTTATATCAGGATAAATTTCATCGTCTCAGGTTGCTGATAATCTTCTTCTCTATCAGCTGCCTGAGCACTTGTTCCTTTTGGGAGTGGGCCGCTTTCTATGACTTTATCAAGTGAGACTATTTGCAATGAATCTTGACCCATCAGCAAACCAATTATGGTCCACCTCTTTCAGTGGCACCTCAGTTAAATCAGGTCTACATGATAATTGGCTTTCTATGACTTGCATACAATCATGTTCAACCTTAGGTAATGCCAATACTTCACACTTTAACTTTATTAGCAGAATGGGCGTTTACTTACCTTGATACGCCCTTTCTCGTTGGTTGAAGCTAGCATTCAGTGAGGGTTGTCCACAGCCAATCACATCAACGACTGAGTCTGTCAATCAAAGCTGAGCCTCTGTCCGCCCTCTTGGATATAGGCCCAGTTTAGATGAAGCTGGAAAACAGACTCTACGTGGAACAAAGCGTTAGCCCAAGCAAACTATCTACTCAGGAAGGAACATAAAGGAAGACCTCGGACTGCAGAAGATCAATTAAGCAGAAAACAGTTTATTATAACCACAAATAGGAAAAAACCAGAAGAGTCAATATGAATGTCAAACCAGGGTGGGGCTGAATGCTAGCTTCAACCTCCAATGGTGAAAGGGCATATCAAGGTAAGTAAACGCCCATTCTCCATTGGAGGTTGAAGCTAGCATTCAGTGAGGGACATACCAAAGCTGTAAAAGGTCCCTAGGGAGGGAAGTACAATGAAAATAACCAAACCTCAAACAACTCCACCTACTTAGGACAGAGGCGTAACCACCTGTTGAAGAACCCGTCTACCAAAAGCTGCCTCTGCAGAGGCATATGAGTCAATCTTATAATGTCGGATGAATTGGGTAGGGGAAACCCACGTGGCTGCCCTACACACCTCCTCCAGAGAGGCCTGAGTTTTCCAGGCGGCGGAGGTGGCTGCACTACGGGTGGACTGTGCCGTAATGTGTTCTGGAACTGGTTGTCTAGCCAGGACATAAGCCTTCGTGATCGTGGCTCGGAGCCAGCGCCCTACCGTAGAAGAAGAAACTTTAAGACCCATGGAACGTGGTAAAAAGGCTACCAACAATGCCTCCGATTTACGGAAGGCCGAAGTGCGGTTAATATAAATCTTAAGAGCCCGCCTAACGTCCAGAGTATGCCAAAGACGTTCTCTGGGATGGCGGGGACGTGCACAAAAGGACGGGAGAACTAATTCCTGAGAACGGTGGAACATAGAATTTACTTTAGGAAGGAAGGAGGGATCCAGACGGAGAACCACCCTGTCCGGATGGAAAAGACATAAATCCTTACATATGGACAGGGCGGATAGATCCGAAATACGTCTTGCTGACGTGATGGCTAAGAGGAAAGCCACCTTGTAGGACAGGGCACTAAGAGAAGCCTCTCTTAGAGGTTCATAGGGAGGACCAGTCAGGGATTCCAGGACTAAGGGAAGATCCCAAGTGGGAAAGCGGTGCACAGCTGGCGGGCTAATGTTGGAGGCTCCCTTAAGGAACCTATGCACCGTGGGAATATGAGCTAGGGAAGGGCAATTTGGACAGGACAGAATAGTGGAGAGAGCTGCCAGCTGTCGCCAAAGTGTGTTGGGAGCCAGGCCCATATTTAACCCTTTCTTGAGAAAGCGAAGGAGGAGAGGAACAGGGACATAAAGGGGAGACACTCCCTCTAGCTTACACCATTCGCAGAAGGCCTTCCAAGTGTTCTGGTAAACACGATTGGTGGAAGGTCTTCTGGACGCCAGGATAACCTCAATGATGTCGAGGTCATAGTGTTGGCGTTTCAATACCTCCCGCTCAACCGCCATGCGGTCGAGCGTAACCACTGAGGATCCGGGTAAACCACCTCCCCTTGGCGAAGTAAATCTGGAAGAGGCGGTAACCTCCACGGGCAGCCGCGGGAGAGGAGGAGGAGGTCCCCGAACCAGACCCTGCGAGGCCAATGGGGAGCCACCAGGATCACCTCCGCTGTATCCTTCAGCACCTTCTGAATTTATTTATTTATTTATTTATTTATTTATTTATTAGGTTTTCTTATATGCCGCCCAACTCCCGAGGGACTCAGGGTGGCGTACAGCACAAAAGATACAAGAATAACCAATAACCAATTAGATTAAAATCAGGATATAAAAATTAAAAATTACAATATTAAAAAACCATCCAACCATCAGACATACCCGGGGGAGAGTTCAGTTGGAATTAAGCTCTACCCCCTGCCTGCAGGAAAAGCCATGTCTTAACGGCTTTTCGGAAGGCCAGCAGGGTGGGGATGGTTCGGGTCTCTGGAGGAAGTTGGTTCCAGAGCACGGGGCCCGCCACAGAGAAGGCCCTCCCCCTAGGGCCCGCCAGCCGGCATTGCTTGGCTGACGGGAGCTGGAGGAGGCCAACTCTGTGGGCCCTAACCGGTTGGAGGGAAGTATGAGGCAGAATACGGTCCCGGAGATAACCTGGTCCTAAGCCATGAAGGGCTTTAAAGATGATGATCAACACCTTGAATTGGACCCGGAGACTAATGGGCAACCAATGCAGCTGGCGGAGTATAGGTGTCACGTGGGTGTACCTTGGCACACCCACCACAGCACGCGCAGCCGCATTTTGCACCAACTGGAGTCTCCGGATACTCTTCAAGGGTAGCCCCATGTAGAGCGCGTTGCAATAGTCCAAACGGGAGGTGACAAGGGCATGAGTGACCGTGAGTAGAGCCTCCTTCTCCAAGTATGGCCGCAACTGGTGCACCAGGCGAACCTGTGCAAAGGCCCCCCTAGCCACAGCAGTAAGATGATGTTCCAATTTTAGCTGTGGATCTAGGAGGACCCCCAAGTTGCAGACCTGAACCGAGGGAGTCAGTTTCGCTCCCTCGAGAACCAAGGAGGAACGGTTGTCATAGTCCTTAGGAGGCAATATCCAAAGCCACTCAGTCTTGTCGGGGTTGAGTCTGAGTCTGTTCCTCCCCATCCAGATCCTAACGTCGTCCAGGCACCGGCACATTACATCAACTGCCACACTGAAATCAGACGGGGTGGTGATGTACAGCTGGGTGTCATCAGCGTACTGGTGAAAATGCACCCCATGTCTGCGGATGATCTCCCCCAGCGGTTTCATGTAAATGTTGAACAGGATGGGCGAGAGAACCGACCCCTGAGGTACCCCGCATAACAGGGGCCTAGGGGAGAATCTCTGCCCTCCTGTTAACACTGACTGCATCCTATCGGCGAGATAAGAGGAGAACCACCGTAAAACGGTGCCTCCCACTCCCAACTCGCCGAGACGATGCAGAAGGATACCATGGTCGATGGTATCGAAAGCCGCTGAGAGGTCAAGTAGCACCAGGATGGAGGAATTTCCCCCATCCCGGGCCCGCCAGAGATCATCCATCAGAGCGACCAAGGCAGTTTCTGTACTGTAGCCGTGCCTGAAACCCGACTGATAGGCATCCAGATGATCTGTTTCATCCAAAAGTCGCAGAAGCTGAGTAGCCACCACCTTCTCCACAACTTTCCCTAAAAAGGGCAAGTTGGAGACCGGACGATAGTTCTTCAAGTCAGCTGGATCCAGGGAAGGCTTCTTCAGGAGGGGTCTCACCACCGCATCTTTTAACGACTGCGGTACGGATCCCTCCCCCAAAGAAGAGATGACCACCGCCCGGATCCAGCCACATGTCACCTCCCTGCTGGCCGAAACCAACCAGGAGGGGCACGGGTCCAATAAACAGGTGGAGGCCCCCATCGCCCCCTCGGCTCTGTCCACAACTTCAGGAGAAACAGGCCCAAACTCCTCCAACAATGGTGGACTAAGACTTGCCCCTGGCAACTCCATGGACTCTGCCCAGCCAGAGTCCAGGTTCGACCGGATCCGAGCGACTTTATCCGCCAGAAACTCTGCGAATTCCTCAGCTCTACCTTGCAAGTGTTCCTCGCTCCCCCCTTTTGCAAGGAGGGAGCAAGTCACCCTAAACAAGGCAGCTGGGCGAGAATCTGCGGATGCAATAAGAGCGGAAAAATAAGATCATTTTGCCGCCCTTATCGCCACTAAATAAGATCTGATGTAAATTCTTAATAGTGTTCGGTCGGATTCGGTCTTGCTGGACCTCCAGCCGCGCTCCAGACATCTCTTCTGGCGTTTCATCTCCCGGAGCTCCTCGGTAAACTAGGGAGCTTTCCGGGATCCACTGCCGCGGAGAGGTCGCAAAGGTGCAATTCGGTCTAAAGCCCCTGATGCTGCGGTGTTCCAAGCAGCCATCAGGGAGTCAGCCGAATTGTGTACCAGGGTTTCAGGTATTTTACCAAGTTCCATCTGGAATCCTTCCAGCTCCATTAGGCGCCTGGGGCGGAACCACCTAGTCGGTCCCGTCTCCCTGCGTGGGAGGAGTGGGGCTGCGAAATCCAACCTCAGTAGGAAATGATCTGACCATGACAGAGGGGTGATGACTATATCCCTTATCTTCAGATCATCTCTCCACTGCCCCGAGAGAAACACTAGGTCGAGCGTGTGACCGCCCTCGTGAGTCGGACCCTGGATTACTTGGGTCAGGTCCATGGTTGTCATGGAATCCATGAACTCCTGGGCTATCCCAGAGGTTTCGCCAGCAGAAGGCAAGTTGAAGTCCCCCAGTACCATAAGCCTAGGGAACTCAACTGCCAAGCCAGCTACTGCCTCGAGCAGCTCAGGCAGGGCCTTACTTACGCAGCTGGGAGACAGGTACATTAAGAAAAGGCCCACCTGTACCCCTAAGTCCAACTTCAGAAGGAGCGTCTCACACCCAACAATCTCCGGGGCAGGGATCCCACGAGGATGTAGGTTTCCGCGCGTTATTATTGCCACTCCTCCCCCCTTCCCTGGGGTCGGGAATGATGCTGCACTGAGAACCCGTCTGGGCATATCTCGGAGAGGGCTACTTCCCCCCTCCTGGCCCAGCCAGGTCTCAGTTACACAAACCAGGTCAGCCCCCTCTTCTGTGATTAAATCACGTATCAGGGGGGCTTTGTTAGTAATTGACCTGGCGTTAAGCAGCAGCATCCTGAGCCCAGGGCCCTGAAAACCCTGGTTGCCAGGTATCCGGGTTGAGCAAGATGGAACCGGATCGGAGGGGCCGGAACAAGGGATCGCTTTTAGACAGCGAGGTCTTATTCCCCGAGAGCGGCCCGCCCCTCTGCTCCCGCTATATCTGCCTCTTCCCATTATGACCGAGATGTTCCGGCTCTCGCCTACACCAGAGACCCACTCCCCTCCCCCGCTGGTCTCCCTCCCTCCCTGCAGGCCATACATACCATTCTCGCAGGAAAGGGTAACCGAGTCCCCTCCCCCCCACTTCTGTTTCTACACTCAGCGGGGGGGGGGACGGAATCCCAGTCCCTAACTTTTCCATTTTCGCACACATTCTAATACTCAGACACTCATATCATTCTATCCATATTCAGCCACACCCATACCGCACCTCAGAGGGGAGGATACAATTTAAAAAGGTTTCTAAAAAGTTCTGAAAAGGCGGCAGGATCACCAGGGTAAGGGTGTGCTGGGGAGGCAAATCCCCTGGTAGACTCAGCTTCCCGATTGCTTTATAGTCCAAGGATGGCAGAAAACCTTCCTTATTCTGATGGCTTTGAAAGCCTAAAATCCTGCACCCCTCGGTGTATGGTCGAATTCTAGACGAGGGGGGGTTCAACATCTTCGCCTTAGTTGCTCTGATCGGTAGAGCAAGTAGGAGCGTCCACAGGAGCCAAGGTGGTGTTAAAAGAAGCATCCGGGATAAATATAGTCACTGTAGCTTTAAAAATCTCTGGGTGCAAGCTGGTGGCCACAGGGAGGGGGGGCGCTCGGGAGACAGATTTGTTCGGTAGTTCCGTACCTTCCAGAACTGCCTTCAAGATGACGAGATGAATGACCCTGGACAGTAGGGGAAGGGGAGGGAATGCATACAGAAGTCCCTGGGGCCAAGGAGAGCGAAGGGCGTCGACGGCTTCTGCTCCTTCGGATGGAAATCGGGAGTAGAACCGGTTGAGCTGGGCGTTCTGTGGGGTAGCAAACAAGTCTATTAAGGGCAAACCAAACTTATGAACGATGTCCTGAAACACCCCTGGATGTAATTGCCATTCGGTCTGATCCAATTCCGTACGGCTAAGCCAATCAGCCTGTTTGTTAGCCTCCCCTGAGATATACTCTGCTGAAAGTGAGGACAGGTGTCTCTCCGCCCAGAGCCCTAGGTGTAAGGCCTCCTCTAATAAGGCCGCAGAACGGGTCCCCCCCTGCCTATTAACGTGGGCCTTAGCCGTTACGTTATCGGTGAGGACTAACACGTGTGATCCCGCTAACCGGCTCTTGAAGCGTTTCAAAGCTAAGAGAATTGTACGGAGCTCTAGCAGGTTTATGGGACTGCTCTCTTCCTCCCTGGACCAGGTACCCTGAGCTAGTTGACCCTGGACATGCGCCCCCCAACCGGATAGACTGGCATCGGTAGTCACCGTAATCCTATCCGGTGGGAGAAAGGAAGAACCGTTTGCCAGAGCAGGGGAGAGCCACCAACCTAGAGAGTGTCTAACTTGAGGGGGCAACCGAACCCAAACTGAAGGAGGGGCTTTACCCGGAGGCAGAAGCGGGAGAAGGAACCACTGGAGTCTCCTAGAATGCAGTCGAGCCCAGGGGACGATATCAATGCACGAGATCATCTTCCCAAGGAGCGTAGCCAAGAGGGGCAAAGAGACCTCTGGACAGCGTAAGATGTTGGTGATAATGACCTTAATGCTGTCCTGACGCTCCGGGGAAAGAAAAACCTTGCATTGCAGGGAGTCGATTACGGAGCCTAAGTGCAGTATGGACGTGCTGGGAACCAGACAGCTTTTACGGTGGTTTACCGAAAAACCGTGCCGGTCTAGTTCATCCAGTACTACTTGGAGGTGGCTTCTTGCTAGGGACTCTGAGGAAGCCTGAAGCAAAATATCATCCAAGTAGCACTGGACTCGAACCCCCCGGGATCGCAGGTGAGCTTCTAAGGCTGCTAAGACTTTGGTAAAAACCCGGGGAGCCGAGGAGAGGCCAAAGGGAAGGGCCCGGTATTGGAAATGCCTCCCGGCAAAGCAGAAACGTAAATACTTCCTGTCTGTAAATGAAATAGGAATATGGAGATAGGCTTCAGACAAATCAAGGGACACTAGATAATCCCCCTGATGGATCCCCCTTAAAATGGAGCGAAGGGATTGCATTTTAAACTTACGGTATTTAACAAACAAATTAAGACGTTTTAGATCTAGGATAGGTCGCCAGTCACCAGACGGTTTTGGAACCAGAAAAAGGATAGAGTAAACCCCTGAGCCCCGTTGTGCCCTGGGAACGGGTTCAATGGCCCTGATGTCCAACAAGTGTTGAATAGCCTGCTCCATAAGCCGGCGTTTCTCTCGGACCCCTGAGACCGTACAGGGAATGAATCCCGGCGTAGGTTGGGACCAAAACTCTAATGATAAACCAAAACGAACCATTTTTCTAACCCACAGGTCCTGAGTTGTCAAATCCCAGGTATCTGCGAACCTGGCCAACCTGCCCCCAATGGGGAGGTCATGGGGGAGAGCACTTGGATCGACGAGGGAACTTGTTTCCCCATCCCCTGTAGGGGCGTTTGTAAGGTCTACCCCTGGCTGACCTATCCTGGTAATAGGAGTCTGCCCGTACTGACCTGGGGTTCGGGGCAGACTGGAACCCTGGTCAGCGGATCGAAAGGGCCGCCTGGGATAGGGGCTTTGGCGAGAAGACCCTTTTTTACCGTATGTTGGCAAAACCTTTCTGCGGTCCTTTGATTCTACTAGTATTGGGTCCAGAACCTCGCCAAAAAGAGATTGACCCGAAATGGGTTTAGTCACTAAGCGCCATTTTTGGCATGCATCCGCTGACCAGTTCCGAAGCCAGTTCACCCTGCGTCCGGCCGTCGAGGCTGCGATGGATTTGGAGGAAAATCTTGCTGCTCGGAGAGTGGCATCCGCGGTGAATTGCGTAGCTGCGATGACCTTGTTGAGGTCCTGATGAATCCGAAGCTCCGAAGGAGGGATGAGTTCCTGTAGTTGGCGTAGCCACAGTAAAGCCGATCTGGCAAAGAATGAAGCAGATGAGGAGGCGCGAACCGCCCAGGCCGATGCATGATGAGATTTCAGCAACAACTGCTCCATCCGACGCTCATCCGGCTTTAAGAGCTCCTCCGCTTCGCCCGGTATGGGATTAGGAGAGTGAAGAGCCGCCACCGGAACATCCACAGTTGGAGGAGACAGCAGATTTGCCAGTTCAGCAGCGATATTGAAGAACTTCTTGTCCTGGGCTGATGGCATGGGACCCGATGCGGGAGCGGTGAATTGGCGTTGAACGTTGTCCAAGAAAATCTTGGGAGCTGGAATGACATCCAATTCGGCCACTTGCTCCTCAAAAACTGGAACTTTAGTAGAGGATGAGGGAGCTTCTGAAGCCGCTGGAGTGGTGGGTAAGCCAGCCACGTTTCTGGCTTTGTGAAGCAGAGATTTAAATAGTGCTGGGGGAAAAAGACCCACTGAGGCTGGTTGTTCGGGCAAAAGGCCTTCATCCTCAGAAAGTGCCGTGGGATCGCACTCTCCTTCTTCTAAGGCTGCAGGTCTGCTGTGCACACTGGAAGCATCAGAAGAATCCCCAGTTATGTCTGCTTCGCTGATGTGTTGAGACTGAACCCGGCTAGGAGGTTTAGAAGAGGAAGGCTGAGGAAGATGCTGCATCTGCTGAAAACCAGCCAAGCATTGCTGCACAGTAGTAGCAATGAGCATTTGCCAAGTGGGCTGCTCTTGTTGGGAGGCCAGGCCTGTCTGTGGTGGTAGAGAGCCAGGGACTAGGCCTATGGCTGGCCTCTCAGGTTGGGTCCAGTCTATAGGAGAGGCTGAGGCCGCTGGGCAGGAAGACCCAAAAGCAGACAGGGTTTGTGGAGGAACCATCTGTGCTGAGGCCACTAGGCCACCATCCCCCCCAAACATTAGGGTCCAACAGTCCCGGGGCTGGGGCATCCAGATTATGTACTTGGGCCTGGACAACTACCTGGTGAGGTTGAGGAGGGGCCATGGCCTCCGCCTGTTGATCTGCCTTCTCAGCGATTCTTTGCAGCGTGCGATCACGCCGCCGCTCGTCCTTCTCAGTAGCCTTTGAGGTCGAAGCAGGCTTGGATTGCTTCATCTCAGCTGGGGCTGGAAGAATGTCTTCTGAGTGGGTATTGGCCTTAGGGGCCTTCTGGTTCCTCTTGCTGTTCCTCGAGGCCGGGGCTGAAGCAGCTTCTGCCATCGTGGCTCAGCAAGAATAAAGCGCAAAAAAAGGAACGCACAGCGATGATGTCAGGGCTCCAAAATGGCGCCCACCGGGCGGGAAGACAAACGGCGGGAAATTCTCACTTTCAAATCTGCTTTCGGCGCGAAATGGAGGACGCGGCATTTCCCGGCTATTTTTAAGGAGGCAGAGGCTGGAACCGAGCCATCTGCCAAAGGAGATCCTCTAGCCGTCGCTTCTAGGGGCTCAGCATCCTGAGGCCCCTTTGAACGGTCTCTCCAAGTCCGATCGGGGGTGCAAGCACCGGACCGATCTAACGCCCTCCGTTGCACCCACCCCTTTAGGGGAAAAAACTGCGGAGGGAACTTTAAGGCTTTGAGCAGCCACAAGTGGTAATTGCTATAGCCCGGAGGCTAATGGAAAAATCCTTTTGTCTAGCCTCCTGGAAGGACTTATTCTACCTCCTTTGTCTCTTTTTTTCTTTTTTCTTTTTTGAAACTCACAGTTGAAGCCAGCAGTCAGAGAGGATAAATCCACGTCTAGTCTTGTGAACGACTGAGTCTAAACTGGGCCTATATCCAAGAGGGCGGACAGAGGCTCAGCTTTGATTGACAGACTCAGTCGTTGATGTGATTGGCTGTGGACAACTCTCACTGAATGCTAGCTTCAACCTCCAATGGAGAATACCTGTCAGGTAGAATCCATTTGTTCCATTGCTCTGACCTGCGTGGCATCGACTGCTTCTGGGTGTCAATCCTTTGTTGCTTCATATCTTGTTCAGCTTTTTCATTTTCTCCTCTCTGAATGCTGACACTGTCATTAAGTGAGTCACTCCCAAAATTTGCATCAATTCTGTTCCAATTTTGCTCTGCAAAACTAGCAGACCTGGAAATCACTATTCTTTTGCTTCTATTGCTAAAGTGATAACATTTTGAACCTAGCTCATAGCCCATAAACCTGAGCTTTCTTCTTCGATCAGGAGGGCGGTGGCTGCCAGGATTTTTTAAAGACGTGACCATTCTTTTTTGACACTCTGTCCAGCTGTTCCGACAGATAGCCATGGGGTGTTGTCAGCTTCCTGTTTCTTGTGTCCTATAGATCTCTTGGCTTGCTTCATGGGGGAGGGTAACTTACTGCCAGGGGCATCTCCTTCTAAATGCATGATAGCCTTTTCAACAAGCACGTATCTAAACCTCTGCCTTTGTCCTGTTTCTGTTCCCTATTTTCTACTTTGCAAATCACATTTAACAGCAACCGCTTCAGCAAAATTACAAATAGGTCTGATGCATTTTGCAATCTTTCTGTATTCTTCTAAGACAGAGCATAAAAAAGGCATCGTTTGGATTATCTTCTGCCCGTGCCAGGTATCGAGGACTCGAACCTCGTGGGCTATCATTATACAACACATTTCATCTGGGGGGTGCTTTATTGTTAGTTCCAGATTGTCTTCTTTAAATTCCAAGGTTGCACATTTTACATAGGAGGTCACGGCACAATAAGGGAATTGGACATTGTTCGAAGTCTCTCCCATTTAGGAAACATGTTAAAGGTTTCAGGAAAAAGGGCAGCAGTTTTAGGAGCCATCAACTCCTTGCACATTTATAACATCATTAGAAAAGGGAGCCAATAACTTAGTGACAACAGATTTAGAGGCTCCTGTGTCTACTAAAAGACACATTATTGCTTCCTTATCTTCATCTGGACCAAGAGTTCAGGGAGGGGGGTGCTTGACTTAAACCCAGTCATCTTCAGTCTTCAGACCATTTTTCCAGCTTCAGCCAAGCCTATGGCCCTTGTATTGCTCCTGAAACTGGGCATGCCTTGACAAGGCAGCTGCCAATAATTCAGGTTTACGTTGGGGATTCTGTTTTAGCATTGCTATCATCTCTCTTCTTTTCTTCTACTTTGTCTCTATTTACAAAGACTTGTCACTATGCTTGACAGCTTTTTCACTCAGTCATTCAGCGAGGACAGTTGTGTTCAATCTTTCCTCCTGCCAAATTAACTTCCTTGTTCGTCTTAGTGACAGACAGTCTTCACACACACACACACACACACACACACACACACACACACACACACACACACACATATATATATATATACATACATGATGTTTCCTTCCATACACCAGGATGACTCGACAGAATAAACATATAACCCTTTCCTGGTGAAGAGCTGATTGGGAACAGAACCTTGTGGCTCAGAGGTTAATCTTCTGACTTTCAAGCAGACTGCCCAGGTTCAATTCCCACTACGGGTATGGCTATCTGACGAGAGCAAAATAGCTCGAAATAGATCTATAATAGTCTCCCTTTATTTTCATTTATCAGCAAAAAAAAATGTTACACATATAGACAATATAGTTTGTCGACTATAGAAAACTGCCTGGATGGTCCCAGGAGGGGCTGAAAGGCAAAAGGAAGCTGTGATGTTTCCTTCCATACACCAGGATGACTCGACAGAATAAACATATAACCCTTTCCTGGTGAAGAGCTGATTGGGAACAGAACCTTGTGGCTCAGAGGTTAATCTTCTGACTTTCAAGCAGACTGCCCAGGTTCAATTCCCACTACGGGTATGGCTATCTGACGAGAGCAAAATAGCTCGAAATAGATCTATAATAGTCTCCCTTTATTTTCATTTATCAGCAAAAAAAAATGTTACATATATATATATATATATATATATCAAACCTTCTGCCTTTGATAGAGTGAATTTCTTATCGGACAACTAACTAAGTTTCCTTGCTTAATCAGCATTGCTGAAGGGGGAACAAACGGAGGCTTGAATTTCAAAAGGACACTTTCCCTCCCCCCTTAGGCTGGAGCAGGAAACAGAGCAATTGATCACAGCCAAGCTCAGACATATAGTTATAGCCTTTGCTTCGTGGGAGGGGGTGACAGTCCTCCCCAAAAGCCACCCTGACACTCAAGCATAATTAAATAAAGTGAGATTAAAATGAGTTTGTTTGGCAGCTTGCCAAGCCCCAAAAAGGCACGGCTAATTGGCCAGTAAGCAAGGCTTCAAGTTTTTGTAGCAGCTCTGATAGCTCATCTTGGTGAGAGGTCTTCAGTTTGTGTAGCTCTCCACCTATCTTATCAATTCTATTTTGATACTGCCTGGAATTACTTTCAGTAGTATTTTTTAAAATTAGTTTAGTAATTTCCTCTTCTTTAGATGCATTGGAAAATACTATCTGTTTCTTTAAATTCAAGATCTGCTGGACTTCTGCTTTTTCCAAAAGAACCACATTCATTTCCTCTGTAAGTGCTTTTAGCAAAGAGAATTCAGCTTGCACTTTTTGCCGTTCAGTCTCTTTCTGCTCCAAAATTAAGGTTAGATTTTTCTGTTCTTTTTCTGATTTTTCTTCCTGCTCTTTCATTTCATTTTCTTGATTTGCATGTTGTTTAGAAATATTTTCAATATGAACTAGAAGGTCTTGGTTCTCCTTCCTGATTTTCTTACTTAAGAGCCTCTATTTCAAATTACAGCCTATTTTGTTCAAAGCCTTCCATTTGTTGTTTAAATTTGATCATCTTTGCAATTCTTGAACTCAAGACCCTTCAATATCTTGTCTAGACATGTATTCCAATTCCTGGCTGACTGCTTCAGCCCTAAATGGTCTTGCTCAATTTATACACCATGGTGGGCTTTTTACTTTCATACCCTGGTGCTTGAACCATGTAAATTAATTCTTCATAGTGCACTTTTTTTCCCCCAGGACTCAATGGGTCAATTATATGTCCTATATGCTTCAACCAGTCTCTGGAAAAAGGCTTCTGGTTCGTTTCTTTTTTCTCCAGAAACACTTTCCAGTGTATATGCAACCATTGGCTTCTTTCCACTTTTCTTGTTCTATTTTTAAAGACTTATCTTGCAAGTTCCAATAAAACCAATTTTGTATATACAAAAAAAGGGGGCTTTTCAGTGGCCTTTGCAACATTTGTAGAATTCTTAACCCAAGAAATTCTTCTAGTGTCTTGCCACATAGGATTGTGTGTCTTGATAATGGTCCCAAATAAATCAACAACTTCTGGAGGTTTGGCTGACAGGGGTCCATAATTCTGTTTCCAGTTTAATAGGTCTGTTGTGGTGAATGGGACAAACTGGAACAGAGGCTTGAATATTTGCCTGACCACCCTGAGCCTTCATGACCCTTTGATCCATCTGACGAAGGGGGGCCATATAGAGGGGTTTTTTGCCTTGGAAACTTTTGCTTTTAACAGGTTTCCTCAAGCTGTAGGCTGATAGCATTATTCAATATTTCTCTCTCTTCATTGAGGAGGGGTATCTTCTTCATAGGGAGCAGTTTTCAAGATTGGTTTGTCTTCAACATGAATCTTTTTAGCATGAGGTTTGAGTTTTTCTTTTTTCTTTTACTCTTGCCACACAAACACTCATTGTTTCTATTCTGCATATGGGCTTTGTTTTACAATTATTTGCTACTGGTCAATATACTGATATTGATCTGGGTGACCAGAATATAAGTTAGCCACAATTTTGGTGCACTTTTGAAATGATGTCTAGGTTAAAAGTACATTATGGCTTTCATTAAACATGGGCCATTCATTCTCACAGAATTTTAGTCATCTGGCTTGGCCTTAATTCCATATCTCGTTTCTTAAAATTCTTTTAACATATACCAAAGAGGGGTCCGAGGGACACTCTCTGAACCACCCATTTCTCTCTAACACACTGCCATTTGATCTGCAGCACTGGAAGTTCCAACAGTCACTAACAGAAACTGCAAATGGCTTAACCATCCCACACAGTTCTAAAGTCTCCTTGGGCTTTTTAGGGGGGAGATCAGGCCCCTTCTTCCACTCCTAAACGAGTGGGTCCTATAATGTTACAAATACTTGCCTGCAGGCATCTTCCTTCCCTCAGCCGGCTTTGTTTAATGACTTATCTTGATTCCTGGTCAGGTTCTTGGATTCGGTCGGTTGTCCACGGCACCTCTGCAATGTTATCAGTTTCCTTCCAGATAATACATCTGTTGGCGCCTTGAAGAGCCAAGTTGGTGCAGTGGTTAAATGCAGCACTGCAGGCTACTGCTAGTTCAGCAGTTCAGCTGTTCAAATCTCACCGGCTCAAGGTTGACTCAGCCTTCCATCCTTCTGAGGTGGGTAAAATGAGGACCCAGATTGTTGGGGGCAATATGCTGAACTCTGTAAACCGCTTAGAGAGGGCTGTAAAGCACTATGAAGCGGTATATAAGTCTAAGTGCTATTGCTATTGCTATTGAAGGATCAACGTGATGACCTCGCCTAGGCCCGTCGCCCCGTTCCGATCCTCAGGGAAAAATCCCACTGGGATCTATTTCCTGTCCCTTCGTGGTCGCCATAAATGTTGCGGAACAGGAAGTGATTCCAGCCCAGAGGAGTAAGATAAGCCTTTTTATTATCTGTACAGATAAGGTTCAGACATTTGAAATTCTGAACTGAATGATTTTCTATCAGAAAAGCAAGATATTTAAACCCTTTTTCCACAGTTACAAAAGACATAAGGGGTTGGCTTTACATTATAGATCAGCCTTTTACCGTAATAAGGAGTTACACCTCTTTCTGTATGCATGTTTCTCCATAAATTTTATGTTAACACCTTTAAATGTCCCAAGTTTCCTGTATCTGCTTGTGGTCAGCCTATTCCTGGAAAAGCCTAGCGACTTCCTCTTTGTGTTTTTCCAGAGCAAAAGAATTTTTACTTCTTTAATTATCAGTGCTAGAAAGGGCCCCTTACAGATCATCTAGTCCAACCCCATTTATGGCCTATTGTTTCACATAATGACTTTGCTTTATTTTATGTCCTGCTTCAAGTCCTTGGTGCCAGGCATGAATAAGCTCAGAATTTGCAACGGGAATCTGTTTTTCGGGAATTCGCAATGCTCTATCAGCTGCTCTTTTGCTGGGAAAAAAGATTTATTTGATTTGGGCACGATCTAATGAATATTCATTTGTTTTTTAAAAAAATCTGCATATATGAATAATAGTTGGGATTTTGTAAGTGTTCATTACCCACAGTGCTCCGGAACAATGTTTCTCAAGCTTGGCAACTTTTAAGATGGGTGGACTTCAACTCCCAGGATTCTCTAGACCACAGATCACCAACCGGTGGTCCACAAGAAAATTTTGGTGGTCTATGGAGAAATCTTGGCCCCTGGGCCGGATATGGCTGAGAGCAATTAATCCAGCCTGCGCGCGGGAACACAAGGCTGCACCGCCCAACATCACCCCACCCACACGCCAGCCCCCACTCTTAAAGGCAAGCGCAAACCTCACCTTGAGTATAGCGGTGCGAGCCACACAAGCTGGAACAGGATGGTAAGACCAAGACCTTGCCGTGAGCAGCCGAACAGCTGCCTGGGGGAGGGGGAAGGTTCACCACCTTTCGAGCCTACATCTCTCCTTCTGCAAGGCCTCTGGGTGGGAGGCCCAAGAGAAAGCGCCTGCTAGATTGGCCCCCTGCAAACTCTCATCTCTCGAGGAGCCCGGCCAAAGTTTCCCACGCTGCTTCAGCAAGCGCTCCTCGAGAGACGAGTTTTGAGTGGGCCGAGCTAGCGTCCGCAATGGACAGTGCACCCGGGTGGTGGAGCTGCAACGGGCCAGTCCTGTGAGTGTGACTACTACAGCTCTGGAATATGGGACCGGCCGTGGTGGGGCTGGAAATCTCTGCCCTGGGCTGGCACTTGCAATGTGCAACTTCGCAGGTGGTGCAATATGCAAAAAGGAACGCAGCCCTCGCCGGCCAGAATGAAATAAGGGTGCTGTTGTGGTGGGGGTGGGGGTGTTGCACCTGCATTTGCACGGCATCAGCATTCTGCCTTGGTATATTTGCACCAGCCGGTGGCGCAAGGCAGCCCTTGTCTCCTGCCGCTTGGGACTCGGAGAGCTAAATGGCATCTGGTCTGGGGAGCAGCGGTGCTGGCGCGGGAGCGGCGCACCCAGGAGAGCCTCCCTTATGCGGCCTGGTGCCAGCCTGGTGCTGGATCCCCTTCCAAAGCCTGCGTGGCAGGCAGCGCGGTGGTGCCAAGCCAGAGGCCCGACGGGCACGGCGCTGGGCGGGACAGAGCCGCTGCTGGAGCACACCTGCCGGGGAGGCCGGCCGAGCACTCAGCCAGCCGCGGGAGGCCTTGGAACGGCCGGGCGGGATGGTCCTGGCCCAGCTGCAGCCCCCGCGGCATTGTGGGGGCGGCGGGGGTCCAGTTGTGCAATTGGGGCGGCCACTCCCTGCCCCCGCAGCGCTGGAGCCATGCACGCCCTGACAGCTCTGCACAGCGAGGAAGAGCAGGCGTGCGGCAGGGAGGTGTGTGTGGAGGCGTGTGTCCTGGCAGCCATGGGGCGAGGCGGGCTGTTCTGCCCTCAGGAGGGAATGCCCCCCAAATACAGGTGGGGGACGAGGTGAAGGCTTCGGCATCTGACTGCCTCCGCTTTGCCGTCCTCTGGGTCAGGGCTGTCCGAAAGGCGCTTTTGCAAGAGGCAACTGGACTTCCTTGGTTTTTCCTTGAAGATGTTTTGCTTCTCATCCAAGAAGAATTGAAGAAGCTTCTTGGATCAGAATTATTATTACTAGTTAAAAATGCTTTAAAAAGTTAAAAAAAAAAGTTGACCACGCCCACCGTCATATGACCCACCACCACCAAGCCACGCCCACCACTGGTCCACGGGATTTAAAATTATGACCTTGGTGGTCCCTGAGGTCCAAAAGGTTGGGGACCCCTGCTCTAGACACCCGTGCTGGCTGGGGAATTCTGGGAATTGAAGTCTACACAACTTAACGCATGCTGACTGAGGAATTCTGGGAACTGAAATCCATCTGCCTTAAAAGTTTCCAAGGTTGAGAAACATTGTCTAGAAAGGTGTTGAGTTGGGGTTGTTAAAACGTTTGCAAACGCTGTTAGAACACACACAAAGCATATTGCAAAAGTCTGTTTGATTTAAAAAAGAAAAAATGTTTGGAATTCGGAGACAATAAATTTTGTTAAATTCTGTTCAGAACTAATTTTTTAAATTAAAACATTCAAAAATTGAATTTAAAAAAACAGCTTCTCACACTAATTGATGATTATAATATAGGTAGTCTTAGACATAACAACCACAACTGAGCTGCACATTTCTGCCACTGAGTGAGATGGTTGCAAAAGGAGGTTTTGGTCCCATTTGACGGTCTTTCTTGCCACTATTTTTAAGTGAATCGCCACATTTGTGAAGGGAGTCAGACAGTTGTGTAGAGATGTAGAGATGATGAATGGATGTAGATAGATAATAGATGACTGGATGGATAGAGGGAGGGAGGGATGATTGGATGGATGGTTAGATAGATAATAGAGAAATTGATGGAGGAACGGATGGAAGGAGGGATGGATGGATGATCGAATGGATAATAGGTATAAATACATATAGACATGTATATATGTATGTGGGTGGATGGTTGGATAGATGGATAAATAGATGATTTATGTAGAATAGATAATGATAGATTGATAGGATAGAGAGGTAAGAGATGATAAGATAGAGAGGTAGGTAGGTAGAGGGAGAGAGAGAACAAGAGAGAGAGAAGACAAAGGAGAGATGGAAGGAGGGATGAATTGGGTGAATGGATGGATGGATCGACAGTAGATAGATAATGGATGGATGAATAGAGAGAGAGAGAAATAAGACAGACAGAAAGACAAAGGAGAGATGGAAGGAGGGATGGATTGGATGGATGGATTGACAGTAGATTAGTTAGGTAGAGAGATGGATAGAGAGAGACATGATAGATGATAGAAATTTAATTTAATTTAATTAAAAGTTCTTATAGGCCGCCCAATCCCGTAGGACTCAGGGCGGCGTACAACAGGTATAAGAACAATACATTAATACATGACACTTTAAAAAACATGACATAATGTTAAAAACCATTCATTCATGGGGGAATCTGATGTTCTTCTTCTTCACCCCGCCTGCCGGAAGAGCCAGGTTTTCACGGCTTTGCGAAAGGCCAGTAGAGTGGGGATGGTCCGGATCTCTGGTGGGAGTTGGTTCCAGAGAGATGGGGCTCCCAAAGAGAAGGCTCTCCCCCCATGGACCCGCCAACCGACATTGTTTGGCTGATGGGACCTGGAGGAGGCCCATTCTGTGGGATCTAACTGGTCGTAGGGAGGTATGTGGTAGGATGCGGTCCCGGAGGTAACCTGGTCCTGAGCCATGTTGGGCTTTAAAGGTCAAAACCAACACCTTAAATTGCGACCGGAGACTAATAGGCAACCAATGAAGCTGGCGGAGGATAGGTGTTACGTGGGTGTATCTTGGCACACCCACCACAGCTCGCGCAGCTGCATTCTGTACCAATTGCAGTCTCCGGATGCTCTTTGAGGGTAGCCCCATGTAGACCGCGTTACAGTAGTCCAGCCATGAGGTGACAAGGGCATGTGTGACTGTGAGCAAAGCCTCCCTCTCCAAGTAGGGTCGCAACTGGTGCACAAGACGAACCTGTGCAAAGTTTCCCCTAGTCACAGCTGAAAGATGTTGCTCCAATTTTAGCTGTGGGTCTAGGAGAACACCCAAATTGTGAACCCGTTCCGAGAGAGTCAATTTTTCTCCCCCAAGAACCAAGGAGGGGAAGTCGACATAATCCCTGGGAGGCAATATCCACAGCCATTCAGTCTTGTCAGGATTGAGTTTGAGCCTATTCATTCCCATCCAGACCCTAACATCGTCCAGGCAGCGGCACATTACATCAACTGCTTCCCTGAACTGACACGGGGTGGAGATGTACAACTGGGTATCATCAGCATATTGCTGATACCTCACCCCATGTCGTCGGATGATCTCACCCAGCGGTTTCATGTAAATGTTAAACAGGATGGGCAAGAGGACCGAGCCCTGAGGCACCCCGCAAATCAGGGGCCTAGGGGCCGACCTCTGCCCTCCTGTCAACACCGACTGCGTCCTATCGGAGAGGTAGGAGGAGAACCACCGTAAAACGGTGCCTCCCACTCCCACCTCACCGAGTCGGCGCAGAAGGATACCATGGTCAATGGTATCGAAAGCCACTGAGAGGTCAAGTAGCACCAGGATGGAGGAATGACCTCCATCCCGGGCTCGCCAGAGATAATCCATCAGGGTGACCAAAGCAGTTTCCGTACTGTAGCCGCGCCTGAAACCCGATTGAAAGGGATCTAGATAATCAGTGTCCTCCAATAACCGCAGGAGTTGGAGTGACACCACTTTCTCAACAACTTTACCCACAAAAGGCAAGTTGGAGACTGGACGGAAGTTCTTTAAATCCGCTGGGTCCAGGGAAGGCTTCTTGAGGAGGGGCCTCACCACCGCAGCTTTTAAGGGCTGTGGGATGGACCCCTCTCTCAAAGATGCGATCACAACAGCCTGGAGCCAGCCGCGTGACACCTCCCTGCTGGCAGAGACCAGCCAGGAGGGGCACGGGTCCAATAAACAAGTGGAGGCACTCATCGCTCCTATGGCCTTGTCCACATCATCAGGAGTGATAGGCTCAAATTCATCCCATACAACAGGACTAAGACTCGTCCCTGTCATCTCGGCTTGCCCTGTCCAAATGGAGTCCAGGTCCGTCCAAATCTGAGTGACTTTATCTGCCAGAAACTGAGCAAATTCCTCAGCTCTGCCCTGTAAGGGTTATTCAACTCCCTCCTTGGCAAGAAGGGAGCGCGTCACCCTAAACAGGGCGGCTGGGCGAGAATCGGCGGATGCAATAAGGGCGGAAAAATGCGAACATTTTGCCGCCTGTATCACCACTAAGTAAGACTTAATAAAAGTTCTTAATAGTGTCCGGTCATAATTCAGCTTTACTGGCTCTCCATCGTCGTTCTAGGCGTCTCTTTTGGCGTTTCATCTCCCGGAGCTCCTCAGTAAACCAAGGAGCCCTCCTGGATCCGCTGCCACGGAGAGGCCGCAAAGGCGCAATTCGATCTAAAGCCCCCGCTGCCGCCCGGTTCCAGGCAGCCACAAGAGACTCAGATGAATTGTGTACCAGGGATTCAGGTATTTCCCCAAGTTCCCTCTGGAATCCTTTGGATTCCATTAGGCGCCTGGGGCGGAACCACTTAATCGGTCCCGGAGGAGTGGTGCCATGAAATCCAACCTCAGAAGGAAATGATCTGACCACAAGGGTACTCCTTTCTCTCCAACCGGTCGCAGTTTGTATTGGCAGGGGGGCAGAGGTCGTCCTCGAGGCCTCTTACATATGGAGTGCCCCAGGGGTCGATTCTCTCACCCCTTCTGTTCAACATCTATGTGAAGCCGCTGGGTGAGATCATCCGTGGTTTTGGGGTGAAGTACCACCAGTACGCTGATGATACACAGCTGTACATTTCTACCCCAGGCCACCCCAATGATGCCCTTGAAGTGATGTCCCGGTGCCTGGAAGCTGTGCGGATCTGGATGGGGAGAAACCGACTCAGGCTCAACCCTTCCAAGACGGAGTGGCTGTGGCTCCCAGTGTCTCGATATAGTCAGATGATTCCATCTCTATCGGGGGCGAGTCTCTAGCCCCCGCCGAAAGGGCTCGCAATCTGGGTGTCCTCCTGGATCCACAGCTGTCCTTAGAGGACCATCTGACAGCTGTGACCAGGGCGGCCTTTTATCAGGTCCGCCTGATACGCCAGTTGCGGCCCTTTCTGGATCGGAATTCCCTGTGCACAGTCACCCATGCCCTAGTCACGTCGCGTCTGGACTACTGTAATGCTCTCTACATGGGGCTCCCCATGAAGAGCACCCGGAGGCTCCAACTGATCCAGAATGCAGCTGCGCGGGTGGTTTCGGGGGCTAATTGGCGCTCCCATATAACACCCCTCCTGCGCGAGCTGCACTGGCTTCCGGTGGTCTACCGGGTGTGCTTCAAGGTGCTTGTTACTACCTTTAAAGCGCTCCATGGCATTGGACCTAGGTATCTCCGAGACCGTCTGCTGCCACAAACTGCCTCCCATCGACCAGTGCGCTCCCACAGAGAGGGCCTCCTCGGGGTGCCATCAGCCAAGCAGTGTAGGCTGGTGACACCCAGGGGGAGGGCCTTCTCTGTGGGAGCACCCACCCTCTGGAACCAGCTCCCTCTAGATTTAAGAACTATTCATGACCTGGCCACCTTCCGCCGTGCCCTCAAGACGTACTATTTTTATCAAGCTGGGCTGGCGTGAAAAAGGTCGCGGTTGATGCTGAACTGAGAACCCGTCCGGGCACATCTCGGAGAGGGGAACCCCCCCTCCTGGCCCAGCCAGGTCTCAGTAATGCATGCCAGGTCCGCCCCTCTTCCAGGATTAGATCCCGTACGAGGGGGGCCTTGTTAGTAATCGACCTGGCATTCAACAGCAGCAGCTTGAGCCCAGGGCCCTGACATCCCTGGTTACCAGGTACTCGGGCTGAGCTAGATGGAACCAAACTAGAGGGGCCAGAACAAGAGATTGCTTGGAGACAGCGAGTTCTTGTTCCCCGAGAGCGGCCTACCCCTCTGCTCCCGCCATACCTACCTCTCCCTGTTATGACCGTAATGCTCCCACTCTCCACCCCACCAGAGATCCCCTCCCCCACTGGTCCCCCTCTCTCCCGGCAGGCCATACACTCCATTCATACTGAGCCTGGGGTCAGACTCAAACCCCCCGCCGCTTCTGTTTCCACACTCAGCAGAGGGGGGCAGAATCCCAGCCCCTGACTCATTCATTCCTTCAAAAATCTTAACCATCTACACATGCATCTCGATCAGACATAACCATACACACTCACATCCACACACTATAACAGAGGTAGATTCGTAGGTTTAAAAGGAGAAACTGTCAGTGTAGGGGGGATATAAGGGGGAGAAGGCCTTCTGCCGTAGGTTCGGCCTCCCAATAGTCTGTCCGGTTTTGCGTAATGAAAGATAGAGATAGGTAGATAGATATAGATAGATGATAAATCCACTAAGCAAGGAGGGATGAATTGGGTGGATGAATGGATCAACAGTAATTAGTTAGAGAGATAATGGATGGATGGATAGATACAGATTGATTGATTGATAAAGACAGAAACACAGGAGATGGAAGGAGGGATAAATTGGGTGGATGGATGCATCGATAATAGATTAGTTAGGTAGAGATAATGGATGGTTAGAGAGACATGATAGATAGATAGATAGATGATAGATAGATAGATAGATAGATAGATAGATAGATAGATAGATAGATAGATAGATAGATAGATAGATAGAGATGAGAGAGAGATAAAAATTCTTTGTGTTGTGGTTGTGAGGCTGTGAAGAGAACAAAGCAAACCTGAGTGTGCCAATGAAGTTGTGCAATTAGTACTGTGATGCAGAATGGGGCTGCCTTTATGTCTATGCGTACAAAGCAACACACCAACGTACATAGAAATCAGCCTTTCAACACTTTATTGGCATCCGGTCAGAAGACCATTTCCATCCGTGAAGTCAGAGTCCCTTTGGGTGCCCAGGGGCTCTAAGCATCCTTCTGCGCCCCTCCCTCTTATTCTCCAAAAGCAGGGGAATTCTGGGAAACTCCAAAGCTGTTCTCTCTCAGCGCCGCTGTTGCCCTAATGTAGTTTCTGGGCTTCATCCAGCAGTCTTCTCCAAGGAGAGCTCTTTCACGGGGTGGTCTGTTCCACTGCTGGTGGCCAAGCAGGGCTTGAAATGGAACACTACCCCAAGGTTGAGGTCCCACAGAAGCTCCCCAGAGATGTGGGTCAGCTTCGGTTGCTGCCATCCTGGCACTAAGCAACCTCTGTCAGCCTGATTTATTGTGGCGTCCTCCTAAGCCTGGTCACCGCGTCCTTCAGGACGTCAGAAGAAGACCTTCCGTTCGGGCCCCGTGACCCCTAACATCCCCTTTCCCCAACTGTTAAGCCTTAAGTCCCCCCAACATCATTCATCATTTATTTATTTATTATTTATTTTATTTTGTTCGATCTTATAGGCCGCCCATCTCCCTGAGGACTCAGGGCGGCGTACAACAGAAAGATGAACAATCAATTTTAAAATAGCAGTAAAAACAATTAAAATACATATAAAAATTAAAACACCATTTCTCATCATTCATACGCCTGCTGGAAGAGCCAGGTTTTAACAGCTTTACAGAAGGCCAGTAGGGTGGGGATAGTCCGGATCTCTGGCGGTAGTTGGTTCCAAAGGGAGGGAGCTCCCACAGAGAAAGCTCTCCCCCGTGGTCCCGCCAACCGGCATTGCTTGGTTGATGGGACCTGGAGGAGACCAACTCTGTGGGACCTAACTGGTCGCAGGGAGGTATGTGGCAGGATGCGGTCCAGAAGGTAGTCTGGTCCTGAGCCACGTAGGGCTTTAAAGGTCATAACCAACACCTTAAATTGCGACCGGAGACTAATAGGCAACCAATGCAGCTGGCGAAGGACAGGTGTTATGTGGGTATATCTTGGTATACCCACTACGGCTCGCGCAGCTGCATTTTGCACCAATTGCAGTCTCCGGATGCTCTTCAAGGGTAGCCCCATGTAGAGCGCATTACAGTAGTCCAGCCGGGAGGTGATGAGGGCATGAGTGACCGTGAGCAATGCCTCCCTCTCTAAGTAGGGTCGCAATTGATGCACCAGGCGAACCTGTGCAAAGGTCCCCCTAGCCACAGCTGCCAGATGTTGATCCAATTTAAGCTGTGGATCTAGGAGGACACCCAAATTGCGAACCCGTTCCGAGGGATTTAATTTTTCTCCCCCGAGAACCAAGGAGGGACAATCGACATAGTCCGTAGGGGGCAATATCCATAGCCACTCGGTCTTGTCAGGGTTGAGCTTGAGCCTGGTACTCAAGGTATGGTACTCTCTACAGGGGTATGTCACCCATATAGGGCGAGGGACCGATGTCACCTCTTTGACGTACGGTGTCCCATACAAGTCAGGAAGAGGCCCTGAGCCCCTCGTACGAGGGGTGCAGAGGCTGTCCTTTGCGTCCGTCATAGGGGACCAACTCCCATCATTTGCATGTGGGGGGTGGTGTCATGGTTTGGCCCCTCCCCGGGAACTCCCAGGCCTTTGTGTTATCCACACATGGCTGCATTTCTACATTTGCAAACCTGCCGTTAACCACTATCGGAGAGGGGTACCCAGGCTGAACTATGGTCTAGAAACCACAATTGGACACCGAGAACAAACTCGCCCTTGATGTGTAAGCAGAAGCCAGCACGGATCAAATGAAAGACCCCTGATGTTCACCACCCCCTCCCCAGATTCTCTGCAAGAAGGGGGTGGGTGAGTTTTCTCCCCCTCGTTTCTCGCTAGAAACCTGCTACTCTGCGGTTCTTCTCTGCATGCTGCTAACTCTCAGGAGGAAAATGTCAGGATTCTCACTCGACACTACATGCCAAAAACTACTTGGAGACTCTACAGGGTGTCCAGAAGCCCAAAAGCACACCTTGATGGATTTCTGGACACCCGTTTCAGGATCCGGAGCGCTCTGTCCGTTCAAGGTCTACGTTGGGAGTCAGTCTTGGCAGGGTTTGGCTCTGACTAACTGCATGTCAGACAGAGCCAGGGCGTGGATCAGGTCCTCCAGCTGGTAGAACGTCTGGAAGGTGTTGGGCGACACCGCGTGGCACTCCAGGTAGCGCCGCAGCTTCGCTAAGCTGTCCACAACATCGGTCTTGGAGGGACAGGGGAAGAGGGCCGGTTCCTCCTTCTCCTCCTCTTCTGCTCTCGCCGAGATGGGTTCTTGGGGTTCAGGGACCTCCTTTGTTGGGTCCACACTCTCCTGGTCTCCAAAACACTCCAAACCTTCGTCCATCAAAACAAACTGCTCAAACTGGTCTTGATCCTTGCAGCCCAGAGCTCGGACCAGTTCCAACGAAGGGGTCAGCAGACGGGGATTTGCGCTGAAGCCTGCAGCTTTGAAAGAGTTTGCTATGGTTTGAGGACACACCTCCGACCACGCTTGGACCACCAGGTGGACAGTATCCAGAAGGGTGAGGAACCTGGATAGTTTGATCGTGGGGCTGGAGACTTTGCCATGGTCCTTGACCAAGAGATGGGTCAGCATCCTTCTCCGGTAGTGGCACTTAAAATTCTGGATGACCCCTTGCTCCAGAGGAGGCAACCAGGCGAGGTGAGGAGGCATGAAGATCATCTGGACGTTGGAGAGCTCTGCATAGGGATGGACGCTGCACTGCGTGACAAAGAGCGCCACATGCCTCTCCTGATGTTTCATCTCCTCGTTGAACTTCTGAAGCCACTCGGAAAAGATGGCGGGGGTCATCCAGGCTCTACTGTTTGTCTTGTAGGTTGCAGAAGACAACCCCCGAAGGCCACCAAACGGCCGTGCAGCCTTGCCCACAATCAACACGTCCTTTTTATCCAAGCCGTCCATGTTGGCACAGAGCAAGACGGTCAGCTGGTCGTGGGCTTCACTGCCTCTCCGGGACACCAGGTGTTCGGGGGTTGCTCTAAACAGCATCCCCGTCTCCCCACAAGCGTAGACGTTGGGAAGGTCGTAGTGGCTGAGGATATAGGGCAGCGTCGTACTTTCCCAGCGATTCTCATCTTCATCGTCGTCCTCCTCCAGAAGTTCCTGGCTCCATTTATCTGGGAGGGGGCCCATTTTCGGCTTGGCCAGGGAGCTCTTTGGCCACTGGAGGGTGGTCTCCAAGCCCGGTTCTCTGCCTCTGAAGGTGACTTTCTCTTGCCAAAGTTTCCCCTCGGTGGGGAATGGGTGTCCACAGCTGCGTTCAAACCACTGCAAGAACACTTGGTTGCCACCAGCCAGACCTTTGTCCTCCAGCTTCCGTTTGCGACCCGGGTTGGCGTTTTTCCCCCATTCGGCCAGGATGCGTTCTTTGTTCTTGATGATACGGCAAATTTGGGGCTGGGACACCCCAAACCGCTTGGCCAGTTCGCTCTGCGAGACCTTGGGCCCTTCAAGCATCTCCAGAACGCGGACTTTCTCCTGCAGAGACAGTTCCTTACGCTCCTTGCGTTGCACCCCGGCTTCACTGGATAGCGACGGCCCCTTTCTCCGGCTGGTGGAAAGGCTGAAGGGATGTCCCGCGGCACAGGCGCCCTGCCCCGACAGCACCATGTGCTCCATGAAGCTCTGCCCGCAGTCGCTGCAGATGTAGGAATTCTGCCCTGCGTGCTTGGACTGGTGCATTTCCAGCTCAGACTTCAAGCCGAAGCTTTTGCCGCATTCCAGGCACCAGTGGGGCAGCTCCCCCAGTTGGGGTCTGCACCCCCGAACGAAAGGACTCACTCGGTAGTCCACCAATAGGATCTCCTTGTTGGCGGCCCCAGAGCCCAGCAGAATGGGCTCTGGACTGCTCGGTTTTCGTGCGACCTGGTGGAGTCCGTTGGTGGCACATTGTGTGGCGGCGGCAGCCTCCAGCCGGTTAAGATGCATCTCCAGCCTGTCGTCTTCCTCCTCTTCCTGCTTAATACTTTTTGGCTGCCAGCTCTCTTCTGGGGAAGGAAAAGCAGAAGAAAGTGAATTTCCTGTTCTTCTGAGAGTTGGTGAGGTGCAGAGCCTGATGATGTTACCTAGTTTGGTAATGAAACGTCTGCAAGGAAACCACCAAGCTCAGAGAGGATGAGGACCTCACAGTCATCTCCTCCTCCTCCTCCCGCTTCTGGAAACCACCCTCCCTTCTAGCACTGTTGATGTTACCTAGTTGGGTCATGAAACGTTTACAAAGAAACCTCCAAATTCTGAGACCACGAGGACCCCACAGTATTCCCCCATCCACCTACTGCCTCTGCAAACCACCCTCCCTTCTAGCACTGATGATGTTACCTAGTTGGGTCACGAGACATCTGTAAGAAACCCACCAAGCTCAGACAGACCTCCAAGGAACCCCCCAGTCCTTTTCCTCCTCCTCCTCCTCTCCATCCTCCTCCTCCTCTCCACACACCTCCATCCCTTCTAGCATTGATGATGCTCCCTAGTTGGGTCACGAGGCGTCTGCAAGAAACCCACCAAGCTCAGAGAGACCCCCAAGGCCCCCACAGTCCTTCCTCTTCCTCCTCCCTTCTAGCACTGATGATGTTCCCTAGTTGGGTCATGAAACGTCCATAAGAAATGCACCATGCTCAGAGACTACCAAGGACCTCCTCCTCCTCTTCCTCCTCCTCTCCACACCTTTCCTTTCCTTCCATCCTTTTTTTCCTCTTTCCCCTCCTCCTTGCAAGCCCCCTTCCCTTCCAGCACTGATGACGTTCCTTAATTGGGTCATGAGACCTCTGTAAGAAACCCACCAAGCTCAGAGAGACCCCCAAGGAACCCCCGAGTCCTTTTCCTCCTCCTCGTCTCCATCCACCTCATCTCCACCCACTTCCATCCCTTCTAGCACTGATGACGCTCCCTAGTTGGGTCACGAGACGTCTGCAAGAAACCCACCCAGCTCAGAGAGACACCCAAGATCCCAGTCGTCCCCCCTCCACCTCCTCCTCCCCCCACTCCTCCTCTCACCTCTGCAAACCACCCTCCTAGCACTGATGATGTTACCTAGTTGGATCATGAAATGTCTACAAAGGAACCAACAAGCTCAGAGAGCTCCAAGGACCTCACACTCCCTCCTCCTCCTCCTCTCTCCACAACCCCCCCTCCCTTCTAACACTGATGATGTTACCTAGTTAGGTTATCAAACATTTGCAAGAACACCACCAAGCTCAGAGAGCACCAAGGACCCCACAGTCCTCCTCTGTTGTTTAATGCACAGGTCACCAATTGGTGGCCTGTGAGAAAATTTTGGTGGTCCGCGGTGCACCCGGGTGGAGGAGCTGGTCCGGGATGACTAATGGCCAGTGCTGTGACTAAAGCTGTGGAATATGGGAACGGCCAGACAGCTCATGGTGGGATTGGAAATCTCCACTGTAGAGGGAGTTACATGAAACTTGCAACTTTGCAGCGCAGCCGAACGAGGTAATGGTGCAAGGGAGGGGGGAGGCGCAGGTGGGCTGAAGCAACGGGTGTCGGCAATCTGCGGCTCGTTCTTCCCCCTGCTGTGGCTTCCTGTCAGCTGAACCCATCAGTGGCTGGCCCGCCCCTCGCCCTCCCCTCCCAGTCACTCCTCGCCTGGCCTGAGAAGGGAAGGGCGGGGGATGGAGATTTGCTCCAAATTCCAGAGCAGGAGCGAAGCGTCCAGCACCAACAAAGGCTGAAGGAGCGCCCGCGAGACCCAGAGAGTGCCAGAGAATCAGAATGAGAGAGACAGACAGACAGAGAGAGAGAGAGAAAGAGAGAGAGAGGGGAGGAGAGGGAGAGGGAGAGAGAGAGAGAGAAAGATAGAGGGGGAGAGAGAAAGAGATGAGAGAGAGAGACAGAGAGGGGGGAGAGATGAGAGAAAGAGAAAGAGAGGGGGGAGAGAAAGAAAGGGGAGGGAGAGATGAGAGACAGAGAGAGAGAGGGGAGAGAAAGAGAGAGGGAGGAGAGAGGAGAGAGAGAAAGAGGGGGAGAGAGAAAGAGAGGGGGAGAGAGAAAGAGCGAGATATGTCAGAGAAAGAGAAAGAGATGAGAGAGAGACATAGAGGGGGGGAGAGATGAGAGAGAGAAAGAATGAGAGAAGGGGAGAGAGATAAGAGAAAGAGGGGAGAGAGAAAGAGATGAGAGAGAGAGAGACCCAAGAGAGAGGGAGAGAGAGAAAGAGAGAGGGAGAGAAAGAGAGAGGGGGGAGAGAGAGAGATGAGAGAGAGAGAGAGACAAAGAGGGGGAGGGAGAGAGAGAGAAAGAGAGGGGGAGAGAGAGGGGGGAAGAGAGAATGCCTGAAAGACCCCATCCCGTCACTGGGAGTCCAGGCGCTTCAGTAAGCGGCGCACTGGATCCGTATTAGTGGTCCACGAGATTTAAAATTATGAATGTAGTGGTCCCTGAGGTTGAAAAGGTTGGGGACCCCTGCACTAGATTCCTCCAATCTTTCAGATCCATAATCCAATAGCCAATTTTAATAAAATTTAGTTATTTGCAAGTTAGTTCCTTTTAGAAATCTTCAGAAGGGGGGGGGAAACTCATTAAATATTCTCAAATTATCCAAGTCGTCTTCTAACATAAAGTCAAGGTCAGGCCGTCTTCCAGATGTTATTACTTCTATTCTGTGTATTAGACTTTGTGTGTATTGAGTTCACTTTCACTGAGTATACTGCGGCTATAGTGCTGTAGTACTTCTCTTCTTCCAGTAGATGGCTCTCTTGTTCCCAAATATTAAACAGTCTGTCAAAAACAGCTGATTATTGGATAGATCCAGGGGGTTTAGAAATACAAATAAACAAGACAGTTTCTCCCAAAAATCACCTTTCAAATCGTTTAAGCTTTTTTCAGGCTTTCTGTGTTTTAAAGCTTCCCTTGGGCTTCTTTCGCCTCTTGATTTTCAGTCCCCCCCCCCCCTCTCTCCGTGTATTGCCGCTTTCTTAGGCTTGGAAGTTATCTTTTAAAATTCTTGTACTTAAATCAGGTCTTTAGAGTAAAAGTTGGTAATTATCTCACCCAGTTTCAATGCTCTGTCCACGAACCGCTCCAGCACCAATCTTGTGGTCCCAGTTGTCCCAGCTTGTGACTGCCAAAAATGGCCATTGTCCCTGCTGTCATTCGGGAGAGCTTGCTTTGGACCTAATGAGGAAATTGCGAGTTCCTCGTGGTCAGCGAAGCGCCTCTCCTTCCTTCACCGCCCCTACAAGGCGGCTATGAACCCGTAGGGTCTCCCAACAGAGGTTACCGGCTGGATTTCGCAAGGCTCGGTGGAGTTTGCTATTTTCCAGCCATTCTCGCCGCAACGTCAACCGGAAGTCCTTCGAAGCCCACGCCTCTTAAAGCATGCTGGCTGGGGGGATTCTGGGAGCTGAAGTCCTCCCCTCTTAAAGCTTTCTGGCTGGGGGATTCTGGGAGTTGAAGTCCACCCCTCTTAAATCATGCTGGCTGAGGAATTCTGGGAGTTGAAGTCCACCCCTCTTAAATCATGCTGGCTGGAGAATTTAAATTAGTAGACGTTATCGGGGCAGGACGAGGGACAATTTCCATTCATCCCATTGGACTGGCTGGGGATGATGGGCACTGTAGCCTGGCCCTCCCAGAAGCCCGCTTCTACCTCTGGAATAACAGAGTTGGAAGGGATCTTTAGAGGTCTTCTAGTCCCACTTCTAACTATTCCAGACAGACGGCTGTCCGATCTCTCCATAAAAACCTCCATTGTTGGAGCACCTGCAACTTCCCGAGCCAAGCCCTTCCCCTTCCCCATCCCTGGGCTGGATGCCAGGGTGGGGGGGGGGGCAGGAAGGCACTCTGCACATGCTCCGTCCTTCTCCCCAACTGGGGCCCAGCTCCATATATCCCTGACATCCAGGTGGATGTGATGCGACCTCACCTGAGCTTCGACCAAGTCTCTGTGGCTGGGGATGAGCGGTTTGGTGGTAGCTGGCTTGGCCTGGCCTGGTTGCCCCCACCTCTCCAGCTGGCTGCTCAGGGCAACGGACCAGTCCCTTCCAAGGATGCAGGAGGGATACAGGCGGAGAAAGAATGCTGGAAGCCGAGCATCACCTGGCGGGCAGGGAGACCTTAAAGATGCCCCTCTGGCCTGGCTGGGTCGATGGAAGATTCGGGGCAGACAGGCCATGGGGAGGCTCAGCCCCCTTCGCTCGGCCTGCACCCGGGACCCCTCCCCTCACCCTGCCCAGCCTCTGCCAGGCTACATTCCCGCCACTGATTGGTCCTGCCCATCTCTCGAGCATCTCTCCCTGCCCGGGATTGGATGGGGTACCCGCCGAAAGGCGGGGCAAGCAAACAATGGTTCATTCAGGAACCGGCAGTGCCTTCCCAGCTTTGGGTGGGTGGGTGGGAGGGAGGGGGGAAAGAGCCCCTCCTGGCTGTTTTTCTGGAAAAGGGGGTGGGTGGGCTTGTGCGGTTGTTTGGAGGCTGAAGCACTGAGCATGGAAAGAAAGAAAAGGGTTTAGGTTTAAGAGGAGTGGGCTTCAAATCCCAGAATCCCCCATGCTTTAAGAGGGGTGGGCTTCAACTCCCAGAATCCCCCAGCTGGCATGCTTTAAGAGGGATGGCCTTGAACTCCCAGAATCCCCCAGCAGGCAAAGAGGGGAGGGCTTCAACTGCCAGAATCCCCCAGCCAGCATGCTTTAAAAGGGGTGGTCTTCAACTCCCAGAATCCCCCAGCTGGTATGTTTTAAGTGGGGAGGACTCCAACTCCCAGAATCCCCCAGCCGGGATGCTTCAAGTCTTAAGATGAATGGCCGGCTGGGGAATTCTAGGAGTTGAAGTCCTGCCCTCTTAAAATCTCAAAGATGGGGAAATGGAGTGGGGGTCTCTTTGGGTAGAGGAAAGCTTTGAGGGAACCAGACGACCCCCTCCTCATACTCACCTTCCGAATTTGGGGGGGAGGGGAGTCAGATAAGCCCCTTCCCCAACTCCTGGGGAGGTGGTCTGATCCAGCCCCTTGGGGATCCCCCGCTCCCCCTTTTCAAACCTGGGAGGGGTCACAAGGGGGGACAATTCAGCCCTTAAAGACTCCCAAATCTGCCACGCCTGGGGAGTCCGGGCTCCGGATGGGGGAGGCCAGGGGGCCAAGGGGGCCCGGAGCTGCTCTGGCCGTTAGGGAGCGCCGTTCTTTTTCCCGCAGCTGCAACCGACGCAACTGGTTCTCCCGCGGGGGGGGGGGCGAGGGCGGGGGCTGGAATGGAGATGGAGCAGGGAGGGGAGGCGGCCCCCGTCCCTCCTCCCTCATGTCTGGAGGGTCTCAGGGTCTCAATTCGGGCCCCCCCAGGACAAGCCAACTGCCCCCCTCCTCCTACCTTCTCCCCTCCCTGCCCCTCCTCTTCTCCCCCTCCCCTCTTTCTTTCCCCTATCCCTCTCCTCTGGAGGGTCTCTGGGTCCTCAATTCGCCCCCCTCAGGGGAAGCCGAACCTCAAGCCAACTGCCCCCTCAGGGAGACCTAAAAGTGGAGACTCAGAGGTGGAGACCCCAAAAGTGGAGATCCCAAAAGTAATGACTCAGAAGTGGGAACCCGAAGTGGAGACTCCAAAAGTGGGGACCCCAAAAGTGATCATAAAAGTGGGGACCTCAAAAATGGAGACTCAGAAGTGGAAACCCAAAAGTGGGGACCCCAAAAGAGACCCCAAAAGTGGAGTCAGAAGTGGAGATCCCAAAAGTGAAGACCCCAAAAGTAATGACTCAGAAGTGGGAACCCCAAAAGTGATCATAAAAGTGGGGACCCCAAAAGTGGAGCCTCAGAAGTGGGGACCACAAAAGTGGAGACCCCCAGGAGCCACGGCGACCCCCACCTCTCCCACTCCCGCCGGAACCAGCGCAGCGCTTCGCAGAGGCTGCAGTGCCGACCTCCGGCCGTCTGGTGTCGCTGCAGGGAAAGCGGCGCCTCTACTCCTGCGGCCTCCGCGGCTTCCTGGACCGGACCGGCGCCCTGATCGCCCAGCCGACGCGCAGCGCCGATCAGCCCATCGCTCCTTTCCACGCCTCGCCCCGTCCTCCCTCGCTTCGCTTGCCGACCGTTGCTGCCGGGCCATGGCCGAGTGGAGCCCCGCCCAGGTCAGCAGGGAGGCGGAGGGGGTGAGCTTGCCGCAGTCCGGGCAGGGCTGGAGGGGGGAGGATGGGCCCTCCCCGGGGAGGGGAGGGGGTCTTCTAGCCGGGAGGGGGATGAGCCCCCCATCCTGGGTGGGTTTGGGAGGGGTCTGGACCCCTCCCGAGCTTGGATGGAGGCTCATTTGCTGGGTGTGGATCTCCTCGTGGTGCCCTTTCCATCTGCCCAGTGGCAATGATGTGGGGGGGGGTGCAAGATTTCCCCACCTCAAAGTTTGGATCTTGGGTAGGGGGGCTCTGGACCCCTCCCGAGCTTGGATTGCCCCCTTGCAAGGCTCACTTGCTGGGAATGGATCTCCTCGTGGTGCCCTTTCCATCTGCCCAGTGGCAGTGATGGGGGGAGGGTTCTGCAAGATCTACCCATCTCAAAGATTGGATCTTAGGTAGAGGGGTCTGGGTCCCTCCCGAGCTTGGATTGCCCCCTTTGCAAGGCTCACTTCCTGGAAAGGGATATCCTCGTTTTGCCCTTTCCACCTGCCTAGTGGCGGTGATGTGGGGGGGAATCCAGCGGGGTCTGTCGACCTCAAGGTTGGGATGTTGGGTTTGGTGGTTGGCCTGGGAGAGATCTGGACCCCTCCCGAGCTTGGATTGCCCCCTTGCATTGCTCAGTTTATGGGAAGCGATCTCCTCGTGGTGCCATTTCCACCTGCCCAGTAGTGGCGGTTTGGGGGGGGGTCCTGCAAGGTCTGGCATCCTCCAGCTTTGCATCTGGGTTTGGTGGCTGGGCTGGGCAGGAGATGGGCTCCTGGGGCGCCCCTAGAAGATTGCCAGCTCTTCTCCTGGGGGGAGGAATTTGAACCCGGTGCCAGAAGAGGATTGGGTGTGCTTCAAAAGTTCTGCTTTTGCTGGAAAAGTCTGGCTTTTGCGTCCCTTGTAATAGAGAGGCTGTTTGGTGGAGGGGCTAGAAGCAGGGAGATGGGGAGTTCTAGTCCCACCTTAGGCATGAAAGCCGGCTGGGTGACTTTAGGCCAATCACCAGGAGACGGTGAGTTATAGTCCCGCCTTAGTCATGAAAGCCGGCTAGGTGATTCTGGGCCAATCACCAGCAGACAGTGAATTATAGTCCCGCCTTAGGCATGAAAGCCGGCTAGGTGACTTTGGGCCAATCACCAGGAGATGGTGAGTTCTAGTCCCACCTAACCCACCTCACAGGGTTGTTACAGTGAAAATTAGCAGTGGAAGGATTAGTCAGGATATTCGCCGCCTAGAATGACTTCCAAACTAATGCAAGTGGGATCAAAATCGAATAAATGGATATATAAACTTCGGTCACTAAATGAATAGGTCGTAAGTGAAGGACCGGATGTATCCTTTCTGGATTGGTGACCCCTACTGGTTTGCCAACAGGGCCTTCAGTGGGACATGGACTCCCACCCCCCGGCAGCCGCCCAGCCCCTCGGCCTCCCCAAGCAAAACCCCATGGGGGACGTCCTCTCAGAGACAGCCGAGCTCTCCCTCACGGTGGTGGCGGAAATCCAAGCGGTGGAGAGCAAGGTTGACGCCTATGCTGCCAAGCTCATGAGCCTGGAATGCCGGATGGGCATGGCCGAGACCAAGCTGGACGGCTGTGAGAAGACGGCAGTGGAGTTCGGCAATCAGCTGGAGAGCAAGTGGGCCGCGTTGAGTACCCTGATCCAGGTTTTATGGGCAGCTTCAGCGGCGCCTGGACAACATGGAGAACCTGTTGAAGAACCGCAATTTCTGGATCCTACATTTCCCACCAGGCACCAAGGGGGCAGCCTCTAAGGTGAAGGGGGGCGGGGGTTGGGTCCTACGGGGGTTAGGGAGCCTGACGATTGGTCGGGGATGATGGGAGCTGCAGGTCAGCCACTGGTGGGGTTTTTTGCCATGCTGGCAGGGCGACGCCCTTGACGGGAGTTTAGGATGTTGTGCAAATGAAGTCTACACTGGTGTTTAATAGTTTGTCCTGGTAACCTTGGCAAATTTAAGAGAGGTGGACTTCAACTCCTTGAATTCCTCTGATAGCATGTTTTAAGCAGGATGGGCTTCAAATCCTAGAATTCCCCAGCCACCATGCTTTAAGTGGGATTGATTTTGACTCCCAGAATTCCCCAGATGGCATGCTGTAAGAGGGGTGGGCTTCAACTCCCAGAATTCCTCAGCATGTTTTAAGTGGGATGGGCTTCAAATCCCAGAATTCCCCAGCTGGCATGTTTTCAGAGGGGTGGACTTCAATTGCCAGAATTCACCAGCCGGAATGCTTTAAGAGACGTGGACTTCAACTGCTGCACAATGTTGACTATTATTTAAGTGATTGTCTACTAGGACTCCTAGATCCCTCTGGCAGTTACTACTGTTGATCCAGGTTTCACCTGATGTGTACCTGCACATTTGGTTTTTGTTGTCGAAGTGTAAAACCGTACTTCTCATCGCTGAGTTCCATTTTGTTGGATAGGGCCCTGGGTTCAAGTCTGTCGAGATCTTTTTCGATTGTGAGCTATTCCCGCCCGCTTGGTGTCCTCTGCAAATTTGATGAGTTCCACTTCTATCCCCTCATCTAAATCAGGGGTCCCCAACCTGTGGGCTGTGAATGGTGTTAAGGAAATTTTTATGAAATTGAGTATACGCAACGGAATGTGGGGTTGCAGTTCGATACTATAGAGTCAATAAACAGATGTCTTCAAAGTGTTCAAAATAATTTACTTGAATGAGCCGAGGTGGCGCAGTGGTTAAATGCAGCTACTGCAGGCTACTCCAGCTGACTGCTAGTTCAGCAGTTCAGCTGTTCAAATCTCACCACCGGCTCAAGGTTGACTCAGCCTTCCATCCTTCTGAGGTCGGTAAAATGAGGACCCAGATTGTTGGGGGCAATATGCTGAACTCTGTAAACCGCTTAGAGAGGGCTGTAAAGCACTATGAAGCGGTATATAAGTCTAAGTGCTATTGCTATTGCTAAACTAGCAACAAAACAAAAAGTCCATTCTTTAATTAACACGAAGAATCTTTCTTTAGCCTATCTTTGTCTGGAATAGCAAAGATTGCAGCTATCTAATATAGAGACAGGAAGTCAAGCACTTAGCACTTAGCTATTAATCTCTAGTACAGTGATGGCGAACCTTTTTTTCCTCGGGTGCCGAATAGTGTCTGTACGCGCTATCACACACACGTGCGTGCCCACACCCATAATTCAAAGCCCCCCACTCGCCCCACCCCCCTGCGCATGCATGTGTGACCCCCCACTCCCCCGTTTCATGACTTCCAGTGGGCCTGGTAGGCTCATTTTTCGCCCTCCCCAGGCTCCAGAGGCTTTCCTGGAGCTTGGGGAGGGCAAAAATGCTCCCCCCTGCCACCCCAGAGGCCCTCTGGAAGCTGAAATCACCCTCCCAGAGCCTCTGCGCGAGCCAAAAATCAGCTGGCGGGCATGCACATGCACGCTGGAGCTGAGCTAGGGCAACGGCTCGCGTGCCGGCAGATATGGCTCCGCGTGCCACCTGTGGCACCCGTGCCATAGGTTCGCCATCACTGCTCTAGTAGATAAAGTCTTTAGCAAACAATGCAGTAGAAGAACCTTGAACTTCTGTAGCATAACGTCTTCAGTCAATACGAGCGTAGCTGAAGCTGTAGCAGAAATCAGGAGCATGAGTAGAAGCAGTCTCTCAGTCGAGTAATCAAGCAAGCAAGCAAGCACTCTCTGACTCAAGCTAGCCTGTTCTCCTTTTATAACCATTAACAAGCCTACAATGCTTATAATACATTTAAAGCAATATCACTTTTTAACACAAACATAGATTAGTGGTTTATTCATACATTAGTAAACCCAATCAGTTTGGACATGGTCCTGACAAACGGTTTGCAACCAGGCTGCAGAAATGTCTGGCGACCGCGCGGGCACACCCTCACGGCCTCACCCTTGCGGACTCGGTTGCACGAGCAGTGGGCGAGCGCTCGCACACTCCATTTAATTGAGTAATTCACGCGCGTGTACGCTGCTTGTTCAAATGAGCTGCGTGCGCGTTTGTCGGCCGCTCGCGTAGAACCATCTCCTCTCTCCTCCCCGCCGCAAAGCCGCAAATGTTGCCAAACTCTGATCAAAATGTTGATGAATCCGCGTTCTCACCCTGTTGCAGGTCCCGTTGCTGTTTGATGACGCTGCCTGTAGTTTATCGGAGCAAGAGTGGAGGGGTCTCGACGAAAGCCAGAAGAACCTTTATCGCCACATCATGATGCACAACTACCAGGCGGTGGTCTCTGTCGGTAAGAGCGGGCTGGCGTCAGGGCTGGACCCGCAGAGATCAGCCATGGGAATCTCGGAGACAAACTTGCCAGGCAGCCACGTGCGGATCAGAGCACGGCTTGGTGGTGTTGTGGCTGGGTTCTCGCATCGCAGAATGGTTGTGTAGCTTCACCCGGAGAGGGGCAGTGAGTGTCCGGGCTGCGTCCAGAGAAGGAAGGGTCCTCCTCGGGGTGCCATAGACCTCCATTTCCCATTCTTATGTCTTCCAAACCCAAAGCGAAAGTTAGTCCTCAATGTACGATCACAATTGTGCCCAAAATTTCCATTGCTAAGTGAGATGGTCGTTAAGTGAATTTTATCCTGTTTTTACGACCTTCCTTGCCACATTGGTTAAGTGAATCGCTGCAGATTAAGTGAATCTGGCTTCTCTGTTGACTATGCTTGTCAGAAGGTCACCAAGGGGATCACGTGACCCCGGGACACTGCAACCATCATAAATATGAGTCAGTTTGCCAAGCATTCGAATTTTGGATCACGTGATCACAGGGATGGTACAAGGGTCGTAAGTGTGAAAAACGGTCATAAGTCACTTTCTTCAGTGACGTCACTATGAATGGTCACTAAACAAACGGTTGTATGTCCAGGACTACCTGAACTGTGATGCTGTCGTTTCCTCCGCAGAGGCGGCCATCTCCAAACCGGAACTCCTCACCCAGATTGAGCAAGGAGAGGATTTGGAACAGACCGACGGCAGGGAAGAGTACCCCCGTGAAGAGTCCAGATTAGGGGACCGGCCAGGTGGGTGGGGCCACTTATTCTTGGTTTTCTCCTCCTTCCTGTTTTGGGAATTTTATCAAAAACTTCCCAGAATTTAAAAAAATTGCTCGTTTTGTGCATGATGAATTTTGAAGTTCATTCTAAGCTTAGCCTTTCTGAGTCTGGTGGACTTTGACTCCCAGAATTCCCCAGCCAGCATGAAATCCATGCAACTGAGAGGATGGTGTTTGGGGAATTCTGGGAATTAGTCCATCTGTATTAAAATACGCTGGCTGGGGGATTCTGGGAGTTGAATCCACCCCTCTTTAAGCATGCCGGCTGGGAATTCTGGGAGTTGAAGTCCATCCCTTTTAATTCATTCTGGTTGGGGAATTCTGGGAGTTGAAGTCCACCCACTTTGCATTCTCTGAGTTTCAAAAACACTGATTTAGCTAATGCAACACGGAGAGGGGAAGTGTCAGAAAGTCTGCCTCCCCTTTTGAATGTGGGGATCTGGGGGTGATGATCCTCATCTTCTCTCCCTTGAACAGGATCGCCAATTTCGGCTCTCCACGGGAGTTCCTGGATTGAGGAAGAAGATCCATCTCTCATCAAAAGCATGGGGGCCTTAGAGGACAGAGAAATTCCTGGGAAGTGCACCATGGGTAAGTGAGGAGACAGGGCACTGGGGAAGGAGGGCGGGGTAGGTGACCACTTAAGCATTTGGAAAACCACTTGGAAATGCACCCAGGGAAGGGTGGTGTCCAGCTATCTTCGGGAATCAGGAACGCCGGATTGGCCTCAGCTCCTATTTGTTCAGTCGTCCAATGGGATGGTTTGCTTGTGAAGCTACAGCAGCGGTTCCCAACCTTCCTAATGCCACGACCCGCGCCCCCACCACACCCCACCACGCCGCTGCCATTTGGGTTCTTTTACCCGCAGAGGGTAAAAGAACCCAAATGGTGGCGTCTGGGCGAAGTCTCCAGATCCGGGCGAGGTCTCCGCTCGCTTCACGTGTTGCCTCTGGGAGCTTTTCGAGCCCCGTCGGCTGTTTTTTATTTGGAACCCTCACGGGCGCAAATGCAACAGTACGGAGGGGGAGTTTGCAAGTGGGGAGGGGGAGTTTGCAAGTGGCAGCAAAGGGGATCTTCCAAGGACGTTTCTGTTCCGGGGGGAGCCCCCCTCCTCTTCGCTCGGGCCCCGGGAGCAAAAGCCAGGATTGAAGCCAGCTTGGGGGAGGAATGAGAGAGGGGAGGCCAGCCAAAGAGGGTCGCGGCGCGGCAGAGCAACTCAGGGGCAGAGTTGCCCGTCCGGGGACCTCTCACCTGGCCGTACACCTTCACCGGCTCCTCCTGAGGCGGCGGTGGCGGCTGGGCGCTCCTCCTCCTTGGGGGCTGCCTGGGGCCGGGGGGATCCTGAGCTTGCAGCCGCGCAATGCCCCGATCCTGGGGCCGCGAGGTCAGGGCGTGATGCAACAGCAGGCTACTCCGAGGAGGAGTGGAGGCAGCAGAGCCGGGCTTCCAGCTGCCGCCTGTCGCCATTGTCCTTGCTTTGCTCGGCCGGCTTTGCGCGCTCGGCAGCGGCCAAGTGGGGCGCTGCCGCCTTGAGAGAATGTGCCAAGGGATGCTCGGCTCTGGCGCATGCCACGGAGGAGCCCCCGGGGGCTGCAGGCGCCGCAGCCGGACGGGGCAACCCCTTGGCAGCCGCCGCCCCCGCCCCCGCTTGCCTCGGCACCCACCCGTGGCCGGCCGATGAAGGAAGGTGAGCCACAAGGGGCGACAAGGAGCCAGCTCTGCCCGGAGAGAGCCATCCCCTTCGCAGAGTCTCTCCCGTCTACCTGTAGCGTTCGGGGCAAAGGGGATGGCTCTCTCCTGGCAGCCGCCTGTCCCGGCCCCGCCAAGTCGCACACGCCTTTCGCGACGGGGCTCAAAAAGTTCCCAGAGGCAACACGCAAAGCGAGCCGAGACCTCGCCTAGATCTGGAGACTTTGCCCGGACTTGGCTCTTCCGGCAGGCGGGGTGAAAGCGTGACGATACTCTTTTAATTTTTATATGTTTATATGTTTTTTAACTATTGTATTTTACTGCATTGTATTGTCGAAATGGATCCGAATATGTTGTGAGCCGCCCAGAGTCCCTAGGGAGTTGGGCGGCATACAAATCCATTTAATTAAATTAAATTAAATTAAATTTGGGTTCATTTACCCTATGCGCATGCGGAGAATGCTTTGTGCATGCACAGAGGGTAAAAGAACCCAAATGGCGGCGGCGGGGTGGGTCGCGGTGGGGGCACGGGGGCGGGGGTTGTGGGGCACGATATGGCCAGGCTTGTGGCAGTGGGGGGGAGCTGAGGATGCCGGGGCGACCCCTGGGAAATGGTCGTTCGACCCCCAAAGGGGGTCGCGACCCCCAGGTTGGGAACCACTGAGCTACAGGGACATAGACAGAGGGAAGGTGGGACAACTCAAGGGGATTAGTCCGAGAGGTCCCAGGTGGCTCTAGGTGCCCATGAGTGTCAGCCCTGCCTCAACTTGAACCTTTAAGCAAGAACGATCCTTGACTCACATTTCTTGAGAAAGGTATAGTTTACTGAAGGTCAAGTGAAATACAATGAAGCAAAGCCAGAACTGAGGTTCACGTGGCAAAGGTATAGTTTACTAAAGGTCAAGTGAAATACAATAAAGCAAAGCCAGAACTGAGGTTCGCATGCCAAATCCCTAGGTGTAACTTTTCCCTCCCAGACACTTCCCATAGCTGGTGTCCCCCCCCCCCATCGTCCAAAACAGTGTGTTGGGTCTCTGAGAGGCACGCGTTTCACTTCTCCCAAGCTTCCCCCTCCCTGTCACCCTCCCCCCCCGGGTCCATAGCAGACTGGCACTGAACGAATGTGAAGCGCAGGCGTGAGGTGGCCATTGTGACAATGAGTTTAGTGAGAGGAGGGATTTGGAATTGGTGGTTCGCCAGTCCTCGCCCGGCACTCTCTTTCGCCGGGCAAGATGGCCTTTTTCTGTGTATTGTTAGATGTGACTTGTCCCATCTGGGAAAATGTGTGGGTGAAGGGCACACCACGGGGTCAGGAAGGAAGGCCCCCAGGGGTCCCCAACCTCTGAGCCACGGTGAGGTGTTTGCAACCAGGCCGCAGAAGTGATAGGCACACACAGACGCATCCCCACCTGCGTGAGCAGCAGGAGAGCACGTGCACGTGTGCTCCATTTGCATAAGCGGCGTGCGTGCGTATACGCCATGCACACAAATGGAGCTGTGCATGTGTTCATGTGCTTGCCGGTCAGTCGCTTGGAACCATCCCCTCTCCCCCCTCGATCTCTCAGTTCGTATGACAAGGATCCGAGCAGGAGACGGCAGCGTGCGGAGTGCAGAAGTAGGGAAAGGAGACCTTACCTCTATAGACACGCCTGCTGGGCATGTCCCTCTACTGTCACCTGTGTCCTTTCTTTCAACAGGCGCTCCTCAGCTGTTGGAGGACGATGTGGACAACCTCTTCCCCCACAAGTGGATGGAAGTTTTCCAGGGTCCCAGAGAGGAGCTGTTGTGTGAGAGCCAGTCTGTCTCTGTCACCATACCCAAAAAGCCCCTCCGGCGGTCCGTGCAGGGTCTGCCCGAGACACAGAAAGAGGATTCGGCCACAGAAGCTCACACCGGCCCCTTCATCTGCTGCGAGTGCGGAGAAGGATTTGTAGATAGGCAGCTCTTCGCCAGCCACCAGAAGACCCACGGCGGAAGCGAGACGTACCTTGTGCCAGAGCCTAAAGAAAGCCTGGCGGTTAAGCTCACCCCCTTCGCTATCCAGAGGGCGCCAACTCCTGCCCGTCCCAAAGTGCACAAGCACCCTGAGCCACAGAGGACCCCAACCGCGAAACCCGGTGCGGTGAAACGGCCCGGGAACCACATGATGGAGCGTCCGTACACGTGCACCCAGTGCAATGAGAGCTTCAAGCTGGAGGTCAGCCTTCACCACCACCAGAAACTCCACGCTGGGAAGGGCGACGGGCTGCTGACCTGCACCTACTGTGGCAAGGACTTCCGGGATCTCTCCAAAGCCGTGCGTCACCAATGGATCCACACGGGCGAGCGGCCGTATCAGTGCACGGAGTGCGGGAAAAGCTTCATCCGGCGGGACCATCTGCTGAAACACTGGCGCGTCCACACGGGCGAAACACCCTACCAGTGCGCCACCTGCGGGAAGAACTTCCGCTACAAGGAGTCGTTGAACTGCCACCAGAAAATCCACACCCGCAACCCCACCGTGCGCCACCTGATGCTGGGAACGCAGGCAGGGCTGATGGGCTTGAAACCCGAGCAGCCATAGCGTTGCTCACATCCAGCTTAAAGTGACGTGCTGGCCCTTGGGGAGTGCCCCACTGGGCCGGTGGTGGGGAAATGTACTCTTGGGGGCAGGGGAGCGTTGATTGCCTCCTCCGTCCTGCACTGGGCACACCTGCTGGATGCCGATGCACAAGCTGTGTCCTCCTGTGCAAGGGGTCAGGCACCTGTTGCACTTGAGTCGGCTGCAAAGGTCTTGTAGCCCACCCACCCTGCACCTCCTTGCATGCCTGGGAGGGGGAGTTAAGACAGGGCCCGCAAATGCCCCATGTTGCTCTCTCCAGCCCCCCTCAAATTCCACTCATTTCTTTGCCACGTCCACTTGCTGTACGAGTCCGCCTTGCGACGTGTACCCTGTACACGTGCGTATCAACGTACTCCAGATTGCACAGTGCGCTGCGGAGTTTGGCAAAACGGCGATGGGCCATAGCGAGAAGCAAATTGGTTGTCCTTCAATCCTGCCCACTCAGGATGGGGGTCCCAGTCCTCCCACACCTCCACAGAACTGGAAACACCTACCCGCACCCATTTCCCAGGTCCTTGTTCTTAGTTGGCGTGTCTGTCCGTCTTCTCTGTTTTAATTTTGAAACCGTGTTTGGTTCTTTGCTGAGGGCGTGCGTCCGAGCGAGAACAACGTCAGCCAGTGGTCCTGGCAGCTATCCTCTTTTTTATTATTAAAAAAGTTTTATTAGTACAAAGTACAAACAATTTTTCTTTTTTTCTCCCCCCCTTCCCCTCCCCTCCCCTCCCCCCCCCCCACCCACCCCGACTTCCCAGAGAAAGTACAGGGCATAATATTCAATAACATAAATTTAAATTAAACTAAAAAAATTCTTTTTTTTTATTAAAAAGTTTTACAAGTACAAAGTACATACAATTTTCTCTTTTCTCCCCCCCTTCCCCCCTCTGCCCCCCCTCTCACCCTCCCCCCCCCCCCGCGGACTTCCCAGAAAAAGCACAAGGTATAATTTCAAAAAGAAAAGCATAAAGCTAAAATAACCTAAAAAAAATTATTAATTCAAAAAATATTTTTCTAATTCTTAACTCCTTATTACTCAAAAACTTGAAAGTATAATCTAAATTTTTAAAAAAAAAAAACATTTAACATTAATAAACTATTTGGGTTTTCTTAATCTGATACTTATTTTGAATATATTCAGTCCACCTACTCCATTCCAATATATATCTTTCATTTGAATGGTCCTTAAGGTATGATGAAATTTTGGCCATTTCAGCCAAATGTAAAACTTTTAATGTCCATTCTTCAATTGTAGGCGTATCTTCCTTCTTCCAGTATTGTGCCACCAGTAACCTGGCAGCAGTTATAAAGTTCAAAATCAAATTAGTCTCTATAACAGAACAATCCGTAATTATTCCCAACAAAAAAAACTGTGGTGTGAACTTGATCTTTTTCTTTAAGATATTTTGTATAATCCACCAAATTTTTATCCAAAAAGCCTTGATTTTTTTACAAGTCCATCAAATATGAAAATATGTAGCATCATCACATTCGCATCTCCAACATTTAGGTTGTATAGTTGGGTACATACAAGCTAGTTTTTTTGGGTCTAGGTGCCATCTATAAAACATTTTATAAAAAATTTCTCTTAAATTTTGAGCCTGTGTAAATTTAACATTTCTAACCCATATCTTTTCCCATGTTTCCATCATTATAGGTTCTCCAATATTTTGAGCCCATTTTATCATACAATCCTTAACTAATTCTGTTTCTGAATCTAATTCCAGTAAAATGTTATACAATCTTTTTATATGCATTGGGCTCTTATTTTTTATTTGTAAAATCAAATTGTCATCATTCTTCAAGATACCGGTTTTTTGGTCGTGTCTCCATCTAGCCTGTAATTGTCTGTATTGAAACCATGTTCTGATTATTCCTTCCTCTCTTAGTTTCTCAAATGGTTTAAATTGGAGTAAAATTCCTTCTTCATGAAGTTCTTTGTATGTGTTCTTATCTAATTTTTGTTCCAAATTTATATTTTCTATCGCGTGTCTGGGTACTGTCCATAGAGGTAACTTATTTAGTTTACATTGGTACTTTTTCCAGACACGCAATAAAGCATTTCTTAGTATATCACTCTTAAAAACTTTATCTACTTTTTTATCATACACTAAGTAAGCATGCCACCCATAAAACAGACCATATCCTTCAATATTTAATACCCTCTCTTCTGTTAAATTAATCCAATCAGTAATTGCTGAGAGAACTGCTGCTTCATAATACAATCTTAAATTAGGCATTTTAAGACCACCTCTTTCACGTATATCCTGCATTATCTTCTGGTTTACCCTCGGCTTCTTCCCTGCCCAAATAAATTTATTTATACCCTTTTGCGACTCCTTCAAATTTTCATCTTTTTAAAGTATTGGTATCATCTGAAAGAGGAATAAAAATCTTGGTAAAACATTCATTTTGACTGCAGCTATCCTACCCAGCAAAGACAATTGTAGTTTTTCCCAGTTTTCCATATCTTTCTGTATTTTTAACCAAAGTGGTTCATAATTATGTTGATATAGTTTCATATTTGTGGACATAATATAAACCCCTAAGTATTTAATCTTTTGGACTATCTCAAAACCTGTTACCCTTTCTATTTCTTCTTTTTGGCTTCTTGTAATGTTTTTAGCTATTATTTTTGTTTTAGCTATATTTATTTTAAAACCAGATACCTGTCCATATGAATTAATTGTATCCATCAGAATTCTAGTAGATTGTAATGGTTGAGTCAAAGTAACAACCAGGTCATCCGCAAACGCTCGTAACTTATATTCTTCCTGTCTAATTTTTATTCCCTTTATTGTATCAAGCTCTCTTATTTTACTAAGTAATATTTCCAAACTCAAAATAAACAGTAAGGGAGACAAGGGACATCCTTTTCTTGTTCCCTTTTCTATATTAAAAGTGTCTGTTAGTCCACCATTAATTATTATTTGCGCTGTTTGTTTTTGATATATTGCCCTAATGGATTGTACAAAATGATCTCCAAGTTGTAACTTTTCTATTAATTTTAATAAGAACCGCCAATTCAATCTATCAAAGGCTTTCTCAGCATCCGAAAATACTAATACTGCGGGTACCTGGTTGTTACTTCCCAAGTACTCTAATAAGTTAACAATTTGTCTAACATTAGTTTTCATTTGTCTACCAATTAAAACCCCCGTTTGATCTTGATGAATCATCTGTTGCAGAACTATCATTAATCTGTTTGCTAAAATTTTAGCAAAAAATTTGTAGTCTATATTTAAAAGTGAGATCGGCCTATAATTTTTTGGGTCTGTATGATCTTGACCCTCTTTTGGGATCAGAGAAATAAAAGCAGTCTTCCATGTTGGAGGTACATTACCTCCCTGTTGAATATTATTAAACAATTCTTTAAGTGGTTCCACCATTTCTTCCTGTAATTTTTTGTAATAAACAGCAGTTAAACCATCTGTCCCGGGGCTTTACCCACTTTTAACTGTTTAATTGCCAATAAGATCTCCTGTGAAGTTATCAATTGATTTAAAGTATCCCTCTGCTCCTTAGAGGTTATATAAATATTCTGTTTCTGCAAATACTTATCTATATCCTCTTCTTTAACTTTATCCCCAGTATATAATCCTGAATAAAATTCTAAAAAGGATTTTTTAATAAGTTCTTGTTCAAAAACTTCTTTACCCTTATAACTTATTTTTTCAATGATTCTTGATTTCTGCTTCTTTCTTAACGTGTATGCTAACCATCTTCCTGGTTTATTAGCATTGCTAAAAGTATTAAATTTAGCATATTGTAAATTAGTTGCCGCGTGATCTGCCATTAACATGTTAAATTGACCTTTTAATAAATTGATTGTCTCCTTAATTTTCTTGTCCATTGGATTAGAAATTAAAGCCCTCTCTTGTCTTTTAATCTCCTCTTCTAATTCTTTCCTTTTTTCACCTTTTTTCCTTCTATATTTATTATTCAAATATATCAAAATACCTCTCATATAAGCTTTACTTGCATCCCAAACCATTTCCATGGAAGTGCCCTTCTGCATATTATTAACAAAAAATTCTTTCATTAATTTTTTACACTCCTTCACATTATCTTCATATCTAAACAAATTATCATTTAACCTCCATGACCTTCTAGGTCCATTTCCATACTCCAATTCCAACCAAACCGGGCTATGATCTGTCAATGTTCTTGAACATATCTTCATCTTCTTTACCCTGGAAAGAAGGTTATTAGTAATCAAAATAAAATCAATCCTTGAAAAAGATTGGTGTCTGTCAGACAAAAAAGTAAAATCCTTTTCTTCTGCGTTTCTTTCGCGTCAAATATCCCTCAGTTCCCAATCTTCCATCATCTCAAAAAAGGATTTAGACAGTTTTGCTCTTGAAGAGATATTTTGCTTGGGACCCTTATCTTTTTTGACATCTAATACACCATTCCAATCCCCTAGAAGGATGCAGGTTTTATAATCCCATTGTATCAACTTTGCATGTAGAAGATCATAAATTTTTTCCTGTTGTTGGTTCAGGGCATATACACCAATCACAAGTATTTTCTCTCCTTTAATTAAAAGTTCAATAGCAAGAAATCTTCCTTGTTCATCTGCTTCAATTAAATTAGCAATCAAATGTCTTTTAACATATATGATAATGCCATTTTTCTTCTCTGGTGCTGCTGATACAAAATGTATTCCTATTCTTGAATTTATCAGATATTTTTGGTCTTGTGTTCTAATATGTGTTTCTTGTAAACAAACCACATCGTTATTAAATTGCTTAAGGTAATGAAATATTTTTCTTCTTTTCTGTGGAGAATTTAAGCCATTAACATTCCAGGTTAGGAATCTACTTCCCATCTGAGGGCTTTTGAAACTTCTGGAACATTGTCTGGACATCTAACTTCTTAAATTCTTTTGGTCTTGTTCCTCCCACTGCTTCTGTTTTAGTAGCTTCTGTAGATACCAGCTGGAGTTGCTGTTGTGTCATCTCTTGTATACGCTTGGTTGTCGCTCTAGTCTGTCTTTGTTCTTTTATCCGTTCTTCTCCAAATAGATCCAAATTTGGATCCAGATGAGTTGTGGCCAGATCACTGAGACCAGACAAGGCTCCTTCTTGCTGGACTTCTTTCAATACTTCCTCTCTTTGTCTTGCTCTATCATCCTCCTTTCTCCTCACTTCTGGTGATCTTGGTGTCCCAGCCTTTAGAATGTATGTGTAAAAATCTCTTGCTTTCTGTACCGTGTTAAGCCGGTGTCTTTCTCCAGCATAAATCAGTGATATTCCAGCTGGGACCTCCCACCTAAATTGTAGTTGTTGTCTTTTAAGTTCTTCCACCAGAAAGGAATATTCCTTTCTGGCTCTCAAAATTTTTGGAGGAATCTCTTTCATTGTCATCACTTCTTGTCCACGAACCTGTAACTTATTTTGATAAGTTGCTTGTAAGATATCATTACGCAATGTTCTGTTAGTAAAGTATATTACAATATCTCTTGGAAGGTTTCTCTGTCTGGCCACCCAGGAGTTAACTCGATATATCTTGTCTATCTGCCATACCAACTCTTCGTTCTTTATCCCCACTGCTTGAGCAAGCGCCTCCAACATCAAATTTCTCAGGTTTTCACTTTTATCCTCCTTTACACCTCTAACTCTGATTGCAAATTCCATGTTTCTGTAGTGAATCATTGTAATTTCATCTGCATCCTTTTCCCTTTTATTCTCAACATCTTCTACTTTTCCACTCAAAGCTGCTGTAGTCTGTCTAATTTGTTCAATTTGCTGTTCCAAGAGTTCCACATTGTTTGCCAAACCTTTAAGTGCCTCCAAAATATCTGCCCTGATTTCATTGTTGCAGACTTCAATTTGATCAGAAACATCTTGTATTTTATCATTAATTTTATCATTGGATTCATCAGTTTTTGCATTAAAGGTAATAGTCATTTCAGCCTGCATAGCTTTAAGGCTTTCTTGTAGCATCCCCAGAGTTAGAGGCTGGACTTGTGCTGAGAGAGATTGCAATTTAGAAGTGTGAATGGGTGAGCTCTCAGCGCCTCCAGCTCCTTTAGAAGGAACCGTCTTCACAGATTTAGAAGCCATTTGGATTTAAACAGATTTTTATAATATTCCAAATTGCATTAATCTAGTACCAAAAAGAAGAATCTCAAAATCAAAGTTCAAGTCCAAATTAAAGTCAAAGGCTCTCCTGTATAAGCCTGCCAGCAAAATGAAACTTTCTTTCTTTCTTCTCACTTTCACTTTTCCACGCCGTTTCAAGTTTCAATCGCCATTTTAAAACCACTTGCTACTTTGTAGCTTCCGAAGTAAAAGTCAACAAGAGTTAAGTATAGTTACTTGCCCAGCTTGTCTCTTGGCTTTTTCTGCTGCTGCTGTTCCACAATTGAAAGCAATCATTTAAAGCAGGGTTGGTCGCGATCTTCTTGCTCCGCTAAAAAGCGGAGGTGTCCCAAGTCCGGAGCGACTGGCAGGATTCCAGGGAGCCCTCACCCTTCGCGCCCCAGGAATTTCTCCTGGGGCACTTGGGGGACTCTACCTGTGCCTGCCTGCTCTTCACCCTCCCCTTTGCCCGGGGAGGGGGTTTTCGGCCGCCAGTCAGCTGTTTGTCGGCTCTTCTGGCGGCTTAGACGGAGCTGGGGACCGGCGCTCGACAAGGAGCGTCTTCGGAGAAGGCAGAGCCAACCGGAAGTCAACTAAAAAAATTCTTAATTTCCACATTTCTTTGAGTCTTTAACTCCTTGTTATTCAAAACTTTTTAAGCATAGTCTAAAAATCAAGCATATTGTTAATCAGACACCATTCAGTATCTCAGGCTGATAATTTGCTCCACTAAATATCTTTCCTTTATATAATCTTTATATGATCTAATAATAAAAAGGAAAAAGAGAAATAAAAAAAGAAAAGAGTCTTTCCCCATTTCATTCAGTTGCAACATCACATCATTTCCTCAGTATTAAAAAAAAACTTAAGTAAATATTACATAAATATTAAGTAAATATTAAGTAGAACTTCCTTATTCTTTATACCTGTTCAAAATACATAAACATTTAAAAATATTCTATCAAATTGTTAATTCCAATGTTTTTAGATTTCTTTAACCCCTTGTAACTCAAAAAATTTGAACTTAATCGTAAAGTCAAACACATTATTAATAACCTAATATTACAGTATATCAAATTGTTAATTTCACAAAAATTCTAAATCTTTGTTTTAAAATATATTGATAAAAAAGGAAGAAGGGAAAACCAGAACAAGACAAGAAGAAGAAAAAGAACACAAAACCATCAAAGTAATTTCCTCAATAGTCTTCTTACTGCAAAATATCAGTTCCCGTTAATCTCTCCATCTGTCCTGTGAATTCCCACACTAACACCAAACTCTGACCATTTCTTCCTCTCGATTGAATTTTGGATCTGGTTCTTGCAGCCTTTTGTAGCTTGGCAATTTTTGATTTGTCAGCTCTACTCTTGTCTGACTCTGATCCTTTGTCTCCTTTTCCACATTATAAACATCTTTCTGGCTCTGTAAATCACCTTGAATCTTCAAAACTCTTTCCGTTTGGACAAATATGGATGACTTTCCCTTCTCCTCTTCTGTTGCTTTCATACTTCTTCCTTCTGGAATTTTGGATATGTCGGCCTTTAAAACTTTAACATAAAAATCAATAGCTTTCATTATCATATTAAGCCGGTATCTTTTTTCCAAATATCTCACCACTATCCCTGTTGGGACATCCCATTTGTACTGTAGGTTCTGTCTTTTAAGATCTTCCACTAGAAAGGTATAATCTTTTCTAGCTTTAAGCATTTTAGGAGGAATTTCTTTCAGTGTCATTACTTCCTGGCCATTTACCTGAAGCTTATTCTTAAAAGTCGCCTGTAGGATTTTATTCTGTAGCGCCCTTGTGGTAAAATATATTACAATATCCCTTGGCAGATGTTTTTGTTTGGCAATCCAAGAGTTAACACGGTATATCTTATCAATTTGCGTAGCCAGTTCCTCTTTAGTCATTCCGGACACCTACACCAAAGCCTCCAACATCCTTCCTTTCAAATCTTCATATTTTTCCTCTTTCAAGCCCCTTACCCTTATAGCAAATTCCATACTTCTGAATTGAGTCATTAACACCTCTGTTTCAAGATTTACAATATTGTTTTGAGTTTTATCTATATTTCCCCCAAGGTTGTCAGGGATTGTTTAGTTATTTCCACATCATTCTCCAAAATTTCCATATTTACTGCTAATCCTTTAAAAACACATAGCACATCCTTCCTCACTTGTTGATCCATCTCCTCTAGAGCAGCCTGCATTTTTTTTATTAATTTCATTAATTTTTAAGTTAAATTCCATAACCAATTCATTTTTCATAACTTTTAAGGTGTTAAATAAGTTTTCAGGTGTTAAAGTCTGTGGGGGTATTAAGTCAGAAGTGAGTTGCATTCTTGAAGTATAGACAGAGGGATATTCAGTTCTTTTATTTAAAACAGTCTTTCCAGGTTTAGAAGCCATTTGAAGTATTAAATTTTTTAAAAAATAGAAGGGTTCCTCAAAGTCCAACGTTTTCAGAAGAATATAAAGAGAAAGCCAAATCCCTGATTGACAAAATTCTTTCCAGATACTGAAACCAGTTAGTTTTTAAAAATTTAAGTTGTTATTTTAGTCCAAAATCAGGAAAAGAAAAAAAAAACAATTCTCAGAATCAAAGGTTTCCATAAAAGGAGCTGCTGGCGAGACGAAACTTAATCACTTTCACTTCCACACCCTTGTTCTCCGATCGCCATTTTGTTGCTTGTTAACGCTACTTTGTAACTTCCCGAAGTGAGTCAGCAGTGGAGTTAAAGATTATGATACTTGCCCTTCTGGTCTCCTGCCTTTCTCTGTCTGCTTTCTTTAATGCATCAGATTATTGTAAATCCCATTGTAAAAGCAGCGGTGGTCGCGGCATCTTGCTCCGCATTAAGCAGAGGCATCCGAGGTCCTGGAGCAAGAGACAGGCTACCTGGGGAGCCCTCACCCTTCACGCCCCTGATTGTCTCCTGGGGCACTAGGGGGGCTCTACCCCGCCTGTCAGGCTCTCATCTCTCCCCTAATCCCGGGGAGAAGATTTTCAAGCCGCCAGACAGCTGTTCTGGCAGCTTTTATGGGACTTCAGAAGAGGCGCTCGGCAAGGAGCGTCCTCGATATCTGCGGAGCCAAACCGGAAGTCCAATTGGTTGTCCTTCAATCCTGCCCACTCAGGATGGGGGTCCCAGTCCTCCCACACCTCCACAGAACTGGAAACACCCACCCGCACCCATTTCCCAAGTCCTTGTTCTTAGTTGGCGTGTCTGTCCATCTTCTCCGTTTTAATTTTGAAACCGTGTTTGGTTCTTTGCTGAGGGCGTGCGTCCGAGCGAGAACAACGTCAGCCAGTGGTCCTGGCAGCTATCCTCTTGACGCCCAGCTCTTGCGTTGTGTGGTTTCACAGTGTGATGTCCCAGCAGGTTTTTGTGTTGCCTGGCTCCCCAGTTCTTGCACACTTCGGGATTGTAGAGATCTGCCCTTCATCGTTGTGGTGGTGTTGGTTATTTTTCTTTCAAGGTATCTTTGTAAATATCGGTTGAGTTAGCCATGAATTGCCCTGTTGCTGAACTCAATTGTCGGCCGAGGTGACTGTGAGAAACCAGCTTTTCTTCTGTGTGACGTCCGGTGTTCGTCTGTGGCTACAGTTTTGGGGGTGGTTGTTGGGTTTTGTATCACCTTCTTTGGCAAAACATGCTAGTTCAGTGTGTCTCTCCTGACGTCTTTGTCATCTGTGGGTTTGGGTTTGGGTTGTTTGACCGCTCTTGAGTGTGAGAAAGTTTGGGTCTCAGACCAGCTATCCTGAAGCTCCCCATCCTATACAAATAGTCCTTAACTTAACGACCGCTCACTTAGCGACCGTTTGAAGTTCAGATGGACCTATTGGGCTTACAGGTAGTCCTCAACTTACAACAGTTCATTTAGTGACCTGTTGCAACAGCACTGGAAAAGTGACATGACTTTTTCACGCTTACGACCGTTGTAGCGTCTGCAAGGTCATGTGATCAAAATTAGTAAACAACTCCTATTTATGACCGTTGCAGTGTCCCAGGGTCATGTGATCCCGTTTTGCAACCTCCTGACAGGCCAAGTCAATTATTTATTTATTTATTTATTTAGACGCTCTTATAGGCCGCCCAATCCCGTGGGACTCAGGGCGGCGTACAGCATGAATGGGGAAGCCGGATTCAATCAACAGCCGTGTTACTATCTTAACCCCTGCAGTGATTCGCTTAATAACGCCAGCAAGAAAGGTTGTAAAAATGGGGCAAAATTCATTGAGCGACTGTCTCGCTTAGCCGCTGAACTTTTGGACTCGATTGTGGTCGTACGCATCATCCTCAACTTACAACCGTTCACTTAGTGACTGTTTGAAGTTCTGATAGGCCTATGGGGGGGGGTTTACTTACAACTTGTATTCAAAGTTTCCATGGTGGCCTCCCCCCCCCGTGATCACATGACCAAACTTTGGGCCTTTAGCACCTGAGCCGTGTTTATGATCATTTCCAACAGTCCCGTGACCTTGTTTAATGACGGTTTTTCTGAATGAGTGGTTGTCTTATAATCGTGGTTGTTTTGCAACCACGGTGGTCCCTTAATGACCACAGCAGTCTCTTAACGATCACCTCAAGAAAAAGATCTTAAAATCGGCGTGGTCAGGTTAATGACCTACTACATCAGGAGTTACAACCATGATGGACCGGTTTCCGTTACTGTCGTAACTCGAGGACTGCCTGTACGTTCTCCAGTAAAAATGGGGGACGGGATCCATTTCCCAATGTGGCTTCCCCAAATCTAGTAGGTTGGACCGCAATCGATCCCCCGGGTGGGAAGGGAAGACCCCAAAAGCATCTGGAGTTGAGTTTACCACTGTTGGGCAGGAACCAGGTTCAAATCCAGGAAGCACAGATTTCGGGACACATTCAAATAACACAGTCCTTAGAATTTAGGCGGCCAGTTTCTGAAATAGCAATACTAGCGGTATCTCCATTTCCGTCCAATTGGGGAGGGTCTGTGGTTTTTCTAGCCCGGATAATCCCACCCTCTGATTGGTCTTTTGGGGAAGAAAATGGGAGTTTACCAGAGCTGAACCACCCTACCTGGCAGGTAAGCGAAGATCCTGTTGTTGCAAATATCGGGGATCATCCTTCAATCCAGTAGATCAGATAAGATTACAATCATGTTCTTCAGGTTTGGTGACCCTCCTGGGCATCCATATTTCCATGGTAGCAAGGATATGCTGGCTGGGGGATTCTGGTAGTTGAAGTCCACCCCTCTAAAAGCATGCCGCCTGGAGGATTCTGGGAGTTGAAGTCCTCACCTTTTAAAGCATTCCGGCTGGGGGATTCTGGGAGTTGAAGTCCTCCCCTCTTAAAGCACGCCGGATGGGGAATTCTGGGAGTCGAAGTCCACCCCTCTAAAAGCATGCCGCCTGAAAACAAACAAGTTTTGACAACTTCGGTGGAATATATAGATAAAATACAAAATGACATTGCAAATTTTGAAACAGAGGTGTTAATGACGCAATTCAGATCTATGGAATTTGCTATAAGGGTGAGGGGGTTGAAAGAGGGATTATATGAAGATTTGAAAGGAAGGATGGTGGATGCTCTGGAGCATGTGTCTGGAATGTCTAAAGAGGAATTGGCCACGCAAATTGATAAAATATATAGAGTCAATTCTTGGTATGCAAAACAAAAACACCTACCAAGGGACATTGTAATATATTTTACTACAAGAGCTTTACGGAATAGAATTACACAGGCAACGTTTAAGAATAACCTTCAGGTGAATGGCCAGGAACTAATGATATGGAAAGAAATTCCTTCGAAAATGCTCAAAGCCAGAAAACATTATACCTTTTTGATTGATGAATTTAAAATATTAAATTTACAATACAAATGGGAAGCACCAACAGGAGTCGTGGTGAAATTTCTGGGAAAAAGATACCGGCTTAATACAACAAAGAAAGCTACTGAATTTTATGTCAATGTATTAAAGGCTGATATATCCAAAATTCCAGAGGATGGATGTATGAAAGTAAAAGAGGAGGAGGAGGGAAAGCCATCCCTTCCTGTTCAAACTGAAACAGCTTTAAAGAATCAAAGTGATTGGCAGAGCCAGATAGATGTCTACAGCGTGGAAAAGGAGATGGAAGATCGGGGTCAGATGGGAGGCGAGCTGACAAATTTAAAATTATCAAGCTACAAAAAGATGCAACCGTCAAGATACAACAAGATGCAGCGTTGAAATTTATTGGACGGATGGTGGCTAATATGACTGTACTTTTCCTTTTTCCTTCTTTCCTTACTTTTCTTTCTTTACTTCTTGTATTTTTCTTCTTCTTGTTGTTTTCTTTCACTATTTTATTATTATTATTAACACTTTTTAAAGAGCCAGAACTTTTTTGAAGCTAACAATTTGATATATAGTAATATTATGCTACTAATATAGTGGGTGACTTTATGATGTTTACTTCTTGTATTTTTCTTCTTGTTGTTGTTTTCTTTTACTATCTTATTATTATTATTAACACTTTTTAAAGATCCAGAACTTTTTTGAAGCTAACAACTTGATATATAGTAATATGCTACTAATATAGTGGGTGACTATGATGAAGTTTAAGATTTCTGTATTAATATTTAGTTATTATTTGTGTAATATTTATTTAAGTTTTATTTAATTTTGAGAAAGATTTGGAATTTTTATTTAAAATTATTAAGCTATAAAATATCATAATTAGATTTAAAATTTGTTTGAGAGGAAGGCTATTCAAACTTTGGAATCAGTGCTGAACTTATAGGATAGACTGTATTTCTCTTTTCTTTTTTTTTCTTTGCTTTCTTTCTCTCTATATATAATTTTTTATTATTATTATTATTATCACTATTAATATTAATATTTTTTAGAGATTAAGAACTTTTTTGAAGTTAATAACCTGATATATAGTAATATTATGTTATTTATATAGTGGTTGACTTTATGATGAAGTTTAAGGTCTTTGTATTTAATACTTAGTCATTTATGTAATAATCATTTAAGTTTTATTTAACAGTGAAGAAATGTTCTGAAGGGTAGATGATTGAAAGGAGGAGGAAGGAATTTTTATTAGTGTACAATTTGGAGTTGAAGTTTAAAAAAATAAGGTGGAAGTCAAAAAAAATTTTTTTAATTTAATTTAAATTTATTTTATTGATATTATGCCCTGTATTCTCTCTGGGAAGTCCGGGGGGGGGGGAGAGGGTGGGTTAGGGGTAGGGGGGTAGGGGGGAGAAAAATAATAAAATGTATGTACTTTGTACTAATAAAACTTTTTGAATTAAAAAAAAAGCATGCCGCCTGGAGGATTCTGGGAGTTGAAGTCCTCACCTTTTAAAGCATTCCGGATGGGGGATTCTGGGAGCTGAAGTCCACCCCTCTTAAAGCATGCTGGCTGGGGGATTCTGGGAGTTGGTGTCCACCCCTCTAAAAGCATGCCGGCTGGGGATTCTGGGAGTTGAAGTTTGTCACCACCCCTCTTAAAGCAAGCTGGCTGGGAGTTGAAGTCCACCTACCTTCAAATTGTCCAGATTGAGAAATGCTGGATTAGCTCTTAATTCCAATTTCCCCCCCTCTGTATCAGTAAACCGTGGGCTCTCAGGTGTCAACTTACAAAAGTTCTCTTAGCGACCATTCAAAGTTACGACAGCACTAGAAAAAATGGTCTTATGACCGTTTTCACACTGAGCGACAGTTGCACATCCCCATGGTCACATGATCAAAATTCAAAGGTTTGGGAAACTGCTCATCTTTACGACAGTCCCGGGGTCAAGTGATCCCCTTTTGCAACCTTCGCTCTGGGGGGGAGCTGGATTCACTTAATGACCGTGCGAGTAACATTAACAATCACAGCGACTCACTTAAGAGCCGTGTTCCTAACTTAACAATGGATGGGATTCACTTAGCGACCGTGTGAGTAATATTAACAATTGCAGCAACTCACTTAAGAACCGTGTTCCTAACTTAACAATGGCAGTGATTCACTTAACGACCGAGTAATGTTAACAATCACAGCGATTCACTTAAGAACTTAACAATGGCCGGTATTCACTTAATGACTGTGTGATCAACGTTAACAATCTCAGCGACTCACTTAAGAACCGTGTTCCTAACCTAACAATGGCTGGGGTTCACTTAGCAACCGTGGCGAGAAACGTAACAATCGCAGCGATTCACTTAAGAACTTAACCAGAGCCGGGATTCACTGAATGACCGTGGCGAGACTGGTCATAAAACGGGACAAAACTCACAAGGGTCTTGCTTAGCAACGGCTCCATTGTGGACGTAAATCAAGGACTACTTATATTCCAGGCAGGGGCTCAATCTTTGATTCCCACAGAAACCCATTTAAAGCCCCCCTCCCCATGAGCCCCCCACCCCACTAAATCTGCCGTGGGTCCAAGCCAGAAGTAATACGGGTGGGGGGAATATGTGGAAGCCCCTCACCAAGGACAGCTACATTTGGGGAGGGGGAACTGAAGCAGCTTGGGGACCCCATGATCCATGAGGCTGGGCTTCAGGATGGAAGGGGCTCATGGGAATGCATTTCCTCTCGTGCAGCTCTGATTTGGCAAGGATGTGCCATTCGCAGCCCAAAAGAGCGGAGCTGGTGGCTTTGGCAAAGCTTGCTTGGTCAGCATTCGAATTCGGGCCCATGATTTTTCTCGCTTCTCCTCTGCCACGGACCTCAAAAAAGGCCTTTTGGGAGGCTGAAAAGGCCGGGTTGGCTGAGCCTGAATGGAGGTTGATCAACATTGAAATGGGGACTCCAGAGACCATCTAGTCCAGCCCGCGCTTTCTGCAAGCCTCGGTCTCTTCCACCAGGGGGTGTCCATTCAGGGTGTCAAATCCCTTCTGATGTCACTCCGGAACCCGCTTCCTTGTCACCCCAGCTCTTGCTAAACTCTTTTTTTTATAAAAAGTTTTTTTTTATTTTTTTCCAACAAACAATATTTATTTATTTATTTATTTATTTGGCATTCTTATATGCCGCCCAACTCCCGGAGGACTCCGGGCGGCGTACAACAGCAAAAAATACAAGAAACCAATAATCAATATGCATTTAAAAACAAATATAAAAATTAAAACCGTAATATTAAAAGTATACAATAACCATTCAACAATCATACATACTTGGGGTGAGCTCAATGGATTACGCTCTACCCTCAGCCTGCAGGAAGAGCCATGTCTTAACAGCCTTGCGGAAGGCCAGCAGAGTGGGGATAGTTCGGGTCTCTGGGGGAAGTTGGTTCCAGAGCACGGGGCCGGCCACAGAGAAGGCTCTCCCCCTAGGGCCCGCCAGCCGGCATTGCTTGGCCGACGGGACCTGGAGGAGGCCAACTCTGTGGGCCCTAACCGGTCGAAGGGAAGTGTGAGGCAGAATGCGGTCCCGGAGATAACCTGGTCCTAAGCCATGAAGGGCTTTAAAGATGGTGATCAACACCTTGAATCGGACCCGGAGACCGATGGGCAACCAATGCAGCTGGCGGAGTACAGGTGTCACGTGGGTGTACCTTGGCACACCCACCACAGCACGCGCAGCCGCATTTTGCACCAGCTGAAGTCTCCGGATACTCTTCAAGGGTAGCCCCATGTAGAGCGCGTTGCAGTAGTCCAGACGGGAGGTGACAAGGGCATGAGTGACCGTGAGTAGAGCCTCCTTCTCCAGGTATGGCCGCAACTGGTGCACCAGGCGAACCTGTGCAAAGGCCCCCCTAGCCACAGCGGAAAGATGGTGATCCAATTTTAGCTGTGGATCTAGGAGGACCCCCAAGTTGCGGACCTGATCTGAGGGAGTCAGTTTCGCTCCCTCGAACATCAAGGAGGGACAATTGTCTTGGTCCTTAGGAGGCAATATCCAAAGCCACTCAGTCTTGTCGGGATTAAGTCTGAGTCTGTTCCTCCCCATCCAGATCCTAATGTCGGCCAGGCATCGGCACATTACATCGACTGCCTCCCTGAAATCAGACGGGGTGGTGATGTACAGCTGGGTGTCATCAGCGTACTGGTGGTAACGCACCCCATGTCTGCGGATGATCTCCCCCAGCGGTTTCATGTAAATGTTAAACATAATACATAATTTCTGCACAAAATGTTATCCCGGTCACATTTGATAATCATACATAGTTTTTCCAATACATAATCAATTCCATTATCTCTCTGTTTCAATTCCAACCCATAGTATTATCCTTACATATTTCTTTATCTTAACTTATTTTCTTCTTGTTACATACATAATTTACTAATCGCCCAAATTCCTAGTCTCTTTTACTCACATCAGTTAATTATCTTATTTACTGCATACATTTTTCGTGTTTTCTATCTCTATATTACAACTTCTTCATATTTTAATTAATTTAATTTAGCTCAAATTGTCTTTCAAAGTAAAGCAAATTTCCTTTTCACATTCCATCTACTGTTCTATTTTACTCTAATCAGTATTCATCATCACCCTCAAATCTTATATCAAAAACCTCTTAGTTTAATTAACAATCCACAGTTAAATATATCAAGTTCCTCACCCCATTTTTTCTACTGTCTGTTTTGCCATAAGTAATATATATGTCTTAATTACAACTAAACCATTTTACAATAAGCCTTCCATTTATTCAACTATCCACCATTAACAATATTAATACAGTTTTCTTATATCTATTAATATGGCCCTTATTTTCTTTCTTTCTTTCCATCCACCTTTCTTTTTTACCCATTTTCCTTTGGTCTCTCAAAGATTCCACTTCTTGCTAAATTTCTCCTTTTATCCCATTCCCTTAGCTTCTTCTTTTTCTTTTTCTTATTTTTGTGTGTCTTGTAACTTTTCTCTCGAGTCTTTTTTCTCTCTCTTAAATTTATTATTCGTGTGGTCCCCCCAAATTTTTCTAATCTCTTCCCACCATTTCACATTTTACCCTTTGATTGATTATTTGTGAAATAATATTCTCCTCTCAACTCTTTTCTTACCACTGTAAACCCCAGTGAAATCATTCGGTTATTTATTTATTTTATTTATTTATTGTTTGTTTGTTCTTCTATGCCGCCCTACTCCCGAGGGACTGTTGTTTTTTCCTTTCAGTCCCTTCTTCTATTATGTTGTTTTCTTGTTCCTCATTTCTTTTTCCCACCCTCTCTTCTGTTTTCTGCTCAAAATCTTCCAATACAATTTCTGACTCTTCTACTATTTCACGCTCCAGCCAAATTTCTAATTTTTGTCACCTTTTACAGTTTCACCCACATCTTTTATCAAAGCAAATAATTCTTCATACATCCAAAACTCCATGTTATCTGTTAAGGTATGTGCAGAGCAACCCTTGAGTAGCAAAGATATGCACATAGAAACGTATTGCAGTAGGTATGAATAACTATTCAGTCACGCACAGATACATTAAAGTGCATATAGTTTTACTTTAGGAAAATAGCACAGTCCAATAAACAGTCCAGGTCATACACGTTCAAATCAGTCACTAGCTAGAAGTACAAAGTCTTCTTACCAGCTTGTCTTTGTCAGTTACAGTAACAAAGATATCACAGCTTATAAACATAACAGTGAACAGAATGTCAGAGAGAGAGAGAGAGCAGTGGTGAAATGCTCCTGGTTCGGGCGGGCCAGTCGGTCGTCGTAGAGCCAATAGAGACGATAGCGATCGCAGCGCGAGCCTTCCCCCACCCGCTTCCCCCGCCCACCGCCATTTGGGTTCTTTTACCCTCTGTGCATGCGCAGAACGCTTTGCGCATGTGCAGAGGGTAAAAGAACCCAAATGGCGGCGTCCAGGAAGGTGGGGGAAGGCTCGCGCTGCGATCGCTATCGTCTCTATCGGCTTGACGACGACTGACCGGCCCGCCCGAACCGGGAGCATTTCACCCCTGAGAGAGAGTAAGCTATGATCTCTAGCTTCCTCTTATGGCAACTTGTAACACAACAGCCAATCAGAAATAGCTTACAGTTAAAGCTACATACATCAATATAGTTAAACCTACATACATACATTGTTGGTTTATATATTGCCAACCCAACTGTTTGGACTGAGTCCTAACATTCTCCCCTTTGGGTAGGTCAATATATAATACCTTACATCTTTAAACCATAATTCTCACAACACTCTTTATGCTTAATAGCACCTTGCACTTTTGTGAAATGATGTGCAATATTATGTTCAGTCATGCAGTATTCTAACAATCAATTTACTTTGAACACACTGTCTAACATTCAAATATCTCAAATCAGTATGTTTAGACCTTGTTTTAACAGCTAAATTAGTAGCCATACTAATTGCAGATTGATTGTCTTCATACACAATAAATGGATCATGTACAGTAATTCCAATATCCTTCAACAATTGTTTATAATATATCAATTCTGTACACATTAATGATAAACATGAGAATTCCGCTTCCATAGTGGATAAACTAATATGTTGTTGCCTAATAGATTTCCATCCTATTAACACATTTCCCAACATTACCACAATACCTGATGTTGACTTACGAGTTATTGTATCAGTAGCAAAACTTGCATCAGCATATGCAGTTAACACTAGTTCAGTACTTGGTTCTAAATATAATGAATAATGGATTGTGTTTTTTAAATACCTAATTATTCGCTTAGCTGCTTGCCAATGCCTCTCATTTGGTTCAGCTTTATACCTAGCCAATTGGTTTACACTGTAAGATATATCAGGTCTAGACCAATTTCCCAGATATGACAGACTACCAATTAAGGATTGATATATTTCCTTATCAAACATAGGACTTTTAATATCACTATGTGTCAATTCCTGACTCATTGGTGTCTTAGCAGATTTACAATGCTCCATGTTATAGCGTTTTAATAATTGGCTAATCTTTTTGGCTTGCGAAATTTTAAACCCTTTATTCGTTTTTACTATATCAAGACCTAAATAATGCTTAATCTCCCCTAAATCTTTAATTCTGAACTTTTTCTGTAATCTAGAAACAATATTATTTGCTTCTTGTTCAGTTTTAGATATAATTGCTATATCATCTGTAAATAACAGTAATAGAGAAATTAAACCATCTTTTTCTCTTTGAAACAAACAAGGATCAGCTATACCAGCTTTAAAACCTATTGAAACTAATTCCTTCACAATACACTTATTCCATACATAACCTGATTGCTTTAAACCATAAAGACTTTTCTTTAATTTCCAATAATCAGTTTTTCCATCATCCTTTAAACCTAATGGCTTTTTCATATAGATGTTATGTTGTAAAGGTGCATGTAGATATGCAGTTTCAACATCTACAGTACATGGTTTATTTTACATTTATTCTTAGCTGCCCATACGAACGCTGCTCTCAATGTATTTGCTTTCAGACTAGGTGCAAACACTTCATCATAGTCCTTATCTGACTGAGCAAATCCTTGAGCAACTAATCTTACTTTATGGGTAACAGTCCCATCCACACCAGTCTTTATCTTATACACCCATTTGCAACCTATTGCACGCTCACCTGGTGGTAACTTTACATCCTCATATACTTCTAAATCCTTTAATGATTTTAATTCCCTATTTATTTTATTTATTTTATTTTAATCGTTTTTATAGGCCGCCCAACTCCTGCGAGACTCAGGGCGGTGTACAACATGAAAAGAAGAACAATTAGTGTGCTGTCACAGCTGACAGGATAGTTAGCCTAATTTAGGATATGTTTCTTTAAGACTTTGCATTAGGGGAATTGTAGTTAAATTGCACTCTGGGTAATGTAGTTTCATGCCATGTGACCACATCTGTGAATTCCTATTGGCTCTGACGTGGGAGAGGGGGCAATTTGGAAAGCATTCCAGTAAGTTCTTTGTCCTCCATTAAGCAAGACAGCATGCAAAAAGCAACATGTGAAACCGCGTGGTCTAGTGGCCGGGAACAACTAACCTCTTTTTACCTGTACAATGAGAAGATTACACTGTAGAAGTATTGCATCATGATCGTAAGTCATTGTGTGAATATTTTGCAATAAAGTAGTCTGTTATTCTCGTTGTGCTGAGTTATCTTACTGGGCGAGTTTAGCTCGTACCAGGACAGTAAAAAGAGGTTAAACGTTTCTCTGGCTCCCCTCAAGCCTTCAAACCTGGAAAAAGATAAATCCTCAAATCCTGGCTTGCTGCACGCTGATATATGCTACGACCTTCTGGAAGTTTAAGAGCAACCTCTTTCTCAACTGTTGCTTTGAAAAATAGCTTTCCTCTGCCTGATGGCATAGTTGCTCTCCTGCAAGCCTTAAGCTCTGCTTTTGCGTTTTAAAAGCTGTTTCTTCCTGCATGTTTCAACTCTGTCCATATCAGAAAAGCTAACCCCCTCTCCCAGGAACTGTTGAAAGATCTGTTTCTGCTCTCTACAAAGCGATTTGCTGTTTTGTTTACAAGCCTCAAGCTCCGTGGAAAAGGAATCCATTCAAAGATTTTGTCTCTCCTCACAAAGACTTTGTATAAACCAAGAGTGAAGCTTCCCCCCCTACTCCCAGCAGAAGAGATAATTGCCATTGCCCTGGCAACCAAGGGAGAGGAGGGCCCCAAAGTTTGAGTAATAAAGCTAAGTTCCAGCAGAAAAGAATTTGTGAACCTAGATGCTCTGCCTTTAGAAGGTTAAAAATCATTCCTGCTACCCCTTGAAACGCTAAAAGCCAGATTCTGCAGCTGCCAGCCAATGCAAGTTGAATTTTAAAGCCAGCTTCTTTCCTTAATATAAGCAAGAGGCCCTTGATTAGGGATTTGTTTTAGCCCTTCACTAAGGGCCAGCCAAGCCTAAAGTTAATACTGTATTTTAAAGCCTACTTTCCTATACCTGAGAAAACAAATGTTCGCCTTTTATAACTTTGAATGCACGATTAACTGAAAAGAGATGCAAATAGCACATGGCACCATTTAGACAAAGATTGAAGACCCAATGCGACCCACACCTTAGCCAGCAAACAGCGCCATCTGGTGGCCAAATTCTGAAGCTCAGTTACGCTCGCTGCCGCCCTCTACTGGCCACCAGCTGAATCTCCTTAAATACGCTAAAGCCAAGGAAAAGCCTATAGCCTCGCCCTACGCCATTGTGTTCAAAGTGAACCACAGCCCTACTAGCAAAGGCCTACAGCACCCTTTATTGTTCAACAAGAGAACTACAGCTTCATTCTCAAATGCCAACAGCGCCTCCTAGTGTCCAAAGGTGAATTGCATTGCTAAATAATTTTTAATCTTTTTGAAAATTCTCTTGAATCCTCATAAGTATGGCAAAACCTGCCACAGCGCCTGCAGACATAGTCCTAATTAATCCTGACACAAATGAAGACACTTTCCCAATTGGGGAAGAAATATTCAATTCGCTAGAAAGACAGCGATGGAATCTATATTTGGAATGGGATAAGTGCTACCGCGATAGTATTACACTCTGGAATGAATTGTTATATTACTATAACACCAAGAAAGAATCACTTTCCCCAGGTCGCATCCGCTCACTAGACGATGACTGCAAGAAGACTTACCTGCAGTGGAAAGACTGTGAACATCAGCTACTTGACATTCAGCGGAAGTTACAAGATGAAAACCTTCTAATGGACCTACAATCTCTCCAGAAGCAAAACAAGGAACGAGAAATGCTTCTCCTAAGCAAATTTAACTTTCTCACAGCCAATTATCTGCCTCAAACCGAGATTCAGGCGGAGACTACAACGAACGAGAAGCCCAGATCAGAGGCATCTCATTGCTCAAAGGAAGCCTCCACCTTCTACGCCAAGTCAGCCCAGTCTCACGAGCGCAGCAGCATCTCATGGCAAACATCCCGCCATGGCTATGGATCCAGGGCCTCGAGAGCACAAAGTCTAGCCGACGAAGCTAGAAAAGCACAAGTTGATGCCACAGTAGCCAAGGTAGCTCTAGAGCTAGCAGAGCAAGAGAAGTTACAAAAGGAGGAAATCGCTGAAGCCCAAGCCAGACGAGAAGAGGAAATGGCCAGAACTCAAGCCAGACAAGAAAAAGAGGCGGCTAAATTCCAAGCCAAACTTGATTTCTTGCAGAGTGAAAAGGAGGCCAAGCTAAAGATGGCAAGGGCCTCAGCTTTACAAGCACTGCTCCAAGACGCCAACCCCAAATTCAACCCTTTAGAGGGAGAGAAAGACCCGAGCAATCATGCAAACACGCAAAGCAATAAATCGTTAGCTAAGTCAGCAGCCTTCGACCTCTTTGACGTCCACACTGAGGACAAGCACCTTGAGATATCGACGTGCACTGGGTACCAGCGCACGGCGGGGAGGAAAGCCACGGGAGTCCGCATAGAATCATTAGATGAGAGTGCAAAATTTGTGCTGCCACCATTGTTAGAAAGCGTCAAGTTACCAGACCCTGAAGCGGAAATGAATGACTCTGCGACCACCAGTCTCAGCAATGGCAGAGCATCCCACTTGAAGCCATGCCAAGAACATCTCACAACTCTGAAAGACAAGACTGCCCTAGGAGCGACAGTGTTCAAGTCCAGCAAAGAAGACAATGACTTAGCCATGTCAAGAAAGGACAAACGCCAGACAAGAGTAGTCTTCGACACAAATGCTCAGCCCCAAAGCCTTTATTCGAACAAAGTCCTTCTTACAGAACCCGACCTTGCTGACATCCAGTTAGACTTGCCGAAAAGAACACGCAAGATACTAGCAGCAGCCATGGCACACGCCAGAGTCTACGGCGGGGAGGGCGACTTCCAAGCCCCGCCTCCCACATTTCTTGTCGATCCAGTTCCAGTTTCAACTTCTGCTCCCGTCCCTGTTCCTGTGGTACCCGCTCCGGTTCCAGCTCCGGTTCCAGTGCCTGTCCCAATTCTGGTTCCAGCCTCGGCTCCAACTCCTGCTCCTGTTCCGGTTCCTGTCGATCCAGTTCCGGTTACAACTCCTGTTCCGGTTCCTGTTGATCCAGTTCCGGTTCCAACTCCTGTTCCTGTTCTTGTTCCTGTGGTACCCGCTCCGGTTCCAGCTCCTGTTCCAGTTTCTGCTCCAGCTCCCGTTCCAGTTTCTGCGCCTGTTCCAGTTTCTGTTCCAGCGCCTGTTTCAGTTTCTGCTCCAGCTCCTGTTCCAGTTTCTGCTCCAGCTCCTGTTCCAGTTTCTGCTCCAGCTCCTGTTCCAGTTTCTGCGCCTGCTCCTGTTCCTGTGGAACCTGATCCTGTTCCTGTTCCGGTTGCACCTGATCCTTGCCCTGTTGCGGGACAAGGACGCATCTCGAAACTCTGGGCACATGGGACTTGTACTCCAAGCTCTGCCCAACTCAAAGACTTCCGGCAAGAAGCTTTACACCCGACCAGTCACCGACCTAGTCTTGCTAAGAAGAGAGATCGAGCTTAAAAAAATTTGAACCTCAAGCTTTGCATGCCTTGTGTCTACCTCAATGTTTGCATTGTTTGATGACATGATTTGCTTACTTTAGGTACATAGTTAAGCTACTCTGTTTAAGCTATATTTTGTTTATTCAGTGAATTAGATAGTTATAGTATATTGCTCATGCTATGATTTGTTTATCTTAGTCAGATAATTAAGTTGCATTATTTAGCCTATATCTTTGTTTATTTCAATTCATTCACTAGTTAATAGTGGAATTTTACAAATCCCAGACAGGGAGTGTGCTGTCACAGCTGACAGGATAGTTAGCCTAATTTAGGATATGTTTCTTTAAGACTTTGCATTAGGGGAATTGTAGTTAAATTGCACTCTGGGTAATGTAGTTTCATGCCATGTGACCACATCTGTGAATTCCTATTGGCTCTGACGTGGGAGAGGGGGCAATTTGGAAAGCATTCCAGTAAGTTCTTTGTCCTCCATTAAGCAAGACAGCATGCAAAAAGCAACATGTGAAACCGCGTGGTCTAGTGGCCGGGAACAACTAACCTCTTTTTACCTGTACAATGAGAAGATTACACTGTAGAAGTATTGCATCATGATCGTAAGTCATTGTGTGAATATTTTGCAATAAAGTAGTCTGTTATTCTCATTGTGCTGAGTTATCTTACTGGGCGAGTTTAGCTCGTACCAGGACAATTAGTTAAAAGAAACATTAATAACAATTAAAACCCATTATAAAGTTAAAAGAACACATACCCGCATTCATACATGGGGAGACCACAGATGTTCTTGTTGGTCTTTATTTCACCCCGCCTGCAGGAAGAGCCATGTTTTGACGGCTTTACAGAAGGCCAACAAGGTGGGAATGGTCCGGATCTCTGGGGGTAGTTGGTTCCATAGAGACGGAGCACCCACAGAGAAGGCTGTCCCCCGCGGTCCCGCCAACCGGCATTGCTTGGCTGACGGGACCTGGAGGAGACCAACTCTGTGGGACCTAACCGGTCGTAGGGAGGTATGCAGTAGGATGCGGTCCCGGAGGTACCCTGGCCCTAGGCCATGTAGGGCTTTAAAGGTCATAACCAACACCTTAAATTGCGTCTGGAGACTAATGGCCAACCAATGCAGCTGGTGGAGAATAGGTGTTACGTGGGTATATCTAGGTGTACCCACCACAGCTCGCGCAGCTGCATTTTGCACCAGTTGCAGTCTTCGGACACTCTTCAAGGGTAGCCCCATGTAGAGCGCATTACAGTAGTCCAGCCGGGAGGTGATGAGGGCGTGAGTGACCGTGAGTAAAGCCTCCCTCTCCAAATAGGGTCACAATTGGTGCACCAGGCGAACCTGTGCAAAGGTCCCCCTAGCCACAGCTGACAGATGTTGATCCAATTTTAGCTGTGGATCTAGGAGGACACCCAAATTGCGGACCCATTCCGAGGAAGTTAATTTCTCTCCCCCAAGAACCAAGGAGGGACAATTGACATAGTCCTTAGGGGGCAGTATCCATAGCCACTCGGTCTTTTGCAGGGTTGAGCTTGAGCCTATTCATTCCCATCCAGACCCTAACATCGTCCAGGCACCGGCACATAACTTCCACTGCTTCCCTGAACTGAGACGGGGTGGAGATGTACAACTGGATATCATCAGCATATTGCTGGAACCGCACCCCGTGTCGTCAGATGATCTCACCCAACGGTTTCATATAGATGTTAAACAGGATAGGCGAGAGGACCGAGCCCTGAGGAACCCCACAAATCAGGGGCCTAGGGGTCGACCTCTGTCCTCCTGCTAACACTGACTGCGTCCTATCGGAAAGGTAGGAGGAGAACCACTGTAATACAGTGCCTCCCACTCCCACCTCGCCGAGTCGACGCAGAAGGACACCATGGTCAATGGTATCGAAAGCCGCTGAGAGGTCAAGTAGCACCAGGATGAAGGAATGACCTCCATCCCGGGCTCACCAGAGATCATCCATCAGGGTGACCAAAGCAGTTTCCGTGCTGTAACCGGGCCTGAAACCCGATTGAAAGGGATCTAGATAATCAGTGTCATCCAATAACCGTAGGAGTTGGAACGCCACCACTTTCTCCACAACCTTACCCACAAAGGGTAGGTTGGAAACTGGACGGAAGTTCTTCAAATCCGCTGGGTCCAGGGAAGGCTTCTTGAGGAGGGGTCGCACCACCGCAACTTCTAAGGGTTGTGGAATGGAACCCTCCCCCAAGGAAGCGTTCACTATCGCCTGGAGCCAGCCACGTGAGACCTCCCTGCTGGCCGAAACCAGCCAGGAGGGACACGGGTCCAACAAACAAGTGGAGGAGCCCATCGCTCCTATGGCCTTGTCCACATCCTCAGGAGTTAAAGGCTCAAATTAGTCCCAAATAATCGGACTAAGACCTGTCCCTGTCATCTCAGCTAGCCCTGTCCAATCAGAGTCCAGGTTCATCCGGATCTGAGTGACTTTATCTGCCAGAAACTGAGCAAATTCCTCAGCTCTGCCCTGCAAGTGTTCCTCGCATCCCCCCTTGACAAGGAGGGAACGAGTCACTCTAAACAGGGCGTAGATGGTATGGGAAACCAGGTTCAAGGTCTTGAAGAGGCCAAAGTGCCCTGCCGCAGGATTGTCATGCCATTGTGAGAGGATAAGTCCCCTGAGCAGCCCCACCGGCACATATAGCCTGACTCAATACCGCAAGAGTTCCTCGGTGAATGTCCATGGAGAGGCGGGCGCCACCTCTTCTCGCCATTGCTCCACCCAAGCGTCGTGCCACTGTGCTTCCCATATCTGAGCCCGTAAGTCCACTCACTCCTGAACCGTGGAGAAGGACTCTACGGGCAGAACCCGAGGAGTCGCTGGACATCCTTAACTCGCCGAGGAGGTTGCCAACTGCGCAGAGACTCGACCTTGCTCGGCTCCATCACAATGCCCTCAGGAGAAAGGTGATGTCCCAGGAAGTCGATGGTCGATTGGAAAAACTGGCATTTCTCCAGTTTAGCATACAAGCGGTTCTCCTGGAGCCGTTGCAAGACCAGGCGTAGGTGCTGTTGGTGGCTCTCCTGGGAAGGAGAGTAAGTCAGGATGTTGTCCAGGTAAATCACAACAAACTGATCCAACAGGTCCCAGACTATGTCGTTCATAAAATGTTGGAAGACGGCAGGGGCATTGGTCAGCCCAAATGGCATGACGGTATACTTGAAGTACCCGTACCTGGTGCCGAACACCATCTTCCATTCATCCCCGGGCCAGATCCAAATTAATTATAAGCTCCCCGATAATAATTTGGTGAAGATGGTAGTCTTTTGGAGCCGTTCCAACAGTTCAGAAATGAGAGGCAGAGGATACTGATTGCGCATAGTGATGTCGTTCAATTTGCGATAGTCGCAACAGAGCCTCAAGTCTCTGGTCGTCTTCACGAACAACACCGGTGTGGACATTGGCAATGACAAGGGCCGGATAAAACCCCAAGCCAGATTTTTGTCCAGGAAGTCCCGCAACGCGGCCAACTCAGGGTCCGACATAGAGTACAAATGCCCCACTGGGAGCGGTGTGTCTGGAAGCAAATTGATGGGGCAGTCGTATGGCCGGTGCGGAGGCAAGTGTTCCGTCTCTTGCTCACTGAAGACATCTGCGAAGTCCGCCAGGTTGGAAGGCAGGGACACCCTGGGCAGACTCAGCAACTGGCCTGTGAAGACTTGGCGGGTGTGGTCCACACATTGCAAACTCGGGAAGGTGATTAGATTCAGGGACCAGTAGATTTGCGGATCGTGCGTCTGGAGCCAAGCCAAGACCAAGACCACAGGGAAATGCAGGCCGAAGGTAATGTAAAACTGGATGGCTTCCTCATGAAAGCCGATGGCCAGGTGCAAGGGTTGCGTGGCAGCCTTAATAGGCCCAGAGAGAAGCACCCAGCCATCAATGGTCTCCACGAGCAGAGGGGGAGCCACCAGACAGTGAGGTACAGCATATTTGGCCGCAAACGCCGCATCCATAAAGTTTGTTGTGGCCCCGGAATTGACCAGGATGTGTGCCAGTATCCCCTGTGGACTACTGGACAGAAACACTTATGCCGCCAGGATCAAGTGCCAGGGGGGTCCCGGGGCCACGTCCGCTGGGCGTGACTCTGTGTTGGTGCGCGCCCAACCCAGTATCTCCACTAGGTCGGGCTCGGGGCGTTTCCCGACAGGGTGTTCTGTGGCTGTGGGGCAGGCCCAGTAGCCGACGCCCTTCATCGCTTCTTGGGGCAAGAGGTGGTCATGTGCCCAGGTTCCCTGCAGTAGAAACACAACCCCTCTGAGCGCCGCTTGGCTGCGCCTAATTTCATGAGTTCCTCCCGTGGAGCCGGGGTCTTGCGCACAACCAGGACCACCCGGGTCTCCTGGGAGGCACGGCAACTTCCCTGTCTCTGCAACCGAGCGTCAATCTGGAGACAAAGATGGACCAGCGCGTTGAGGTTTGGAGGAACATCGACCCGAACCAGCTCGTCCTGCAACTCCTCCGACAACCAATCTTGGAGGGCAGCCTCGTTCCAGGCTGAATCTTGGCTAAGCAGCCTAAACTCACTCACCGTATTTTTCGGAGTATAAGACGCACCTTAGTTTTGGGGGTGGAAAATAGGGGCAAAATCTACCTACCAGGTATTCATCTGGCTAACGTCCTTAGTCTGGTCAGCTTCAGCACATTATTTTATCCCCTGGTTAGGACTTAAAAAAACCTTCGGAGAGAGTAACAATGAAAGAGCCTGCAAGCCAGTAAGAGCTGGGAAGATCATTAGCACCTGGTTAGGGCTAGAAAAAAAATTATTCGGAGCAAGTAGAGCAACGAAAAAAACCCTGCAAAGACTTAGGGCTGGAAAAACCTTCTTCAGAGAGAGTAACAATGGAAGAGCCTGCAAGGTAAGAGCTGGGAAGATCGTTAGCACCTAGTTAGGGCTGGAAAAAAAGCTCTGAAAAAGCTACATTCAGAGTATAAGATGCACCCAAATTTTCAGCCACTTTTAGGGAGGAAAAAGGTGCGTCTTATACTCCAAAAAATACGGTATATACTCCTGTAGAGGGCGCCAGCACTGCTTCAGGGTTTTCAGGCGTCGGGTAGCGGTCTGAGTCTTAATGGGGTTCTCATACATCAGCCTGAGGTGGTCACAAAACCCCCGGAAATCATCCAGCAAAGGGCTAGCCTGGACCAGCAGGGGCGTGGCCCAGCGGGCTGCAGCGCCGGAGATAAGGCTAATCATAAACCCCACTTTATCCTGGTCAGTGGGGAACTCTTCAGCTTTCAGGCTGATAAAGAGCTGGCATTGTCCCAAAAATGCTGGAAACATAGCTTGGATGCCATCAAATTTATCAGGCACGGCCACCGGGCATTTCCTCCAGAGAGATGGAGCAGCGTGAGCTTGGAGCTGAGCCACCTGTGCTACCAGCAAAGCCAGCTGTTGGTTGAGCTGAGTGTTCTCTGCACGAAGCTGCTCCATGTTAGTAGAGGGTTGTTGTGGCAGGAGACAAACTGTTCTGACCCAGCCTTAGCAGAAGCAAGAAACAGACTCCTTGTCCTGAAAACCCCCTCTTTATTTAACTACTGTGAATTCATGGCATTCACACACAGAAAAATCCAGGCAATAATCCTTCCAAAGGTTAATTGCAGTAACAGACCTTATCAGTCCTTGGATAATTGCTAGGCTGAGAGCTTCCAGTTGCAAAGCAGTAAATTAATTCCTGGCAAGACGTTTCTGAGGCACGAACCACGATAAGCAAATCTTCCGAAAGAAATACAAACTGTTGTCTCCTGCAACCACCGCTCCCCTTTTGCTTCTATTTATTCCCCAGCCAGGGAGGGGCCATTCAGCGTCCACGTGTGCCTTTCTTCCCGAGTTGGCTCCTGTTCCTCAGTTGTTCTCCTCTCCTGACAGCTCTGCGCGTACGCGCATCTGGAACAGTAGTTTCTTCCTCTAACCCCAAAAACTTCAACCTCAGATTATTTACCATCGACCTCACCCCATTCCTAAAAGGTCGGTAAGGGGCGTGCATAAGCGCACAATCGTGCCTACCATTCCTGTCCTAATGTACCCATATATTCATACCTCTTTTACTCTTATTCATGCTTGTACTATTACATATATATTCAATCATGTTTTACTGTTTATACTTTGCTTATAATCATATATGCTTGACAAATAAACAAATACAAATACAAATTTATCTCCGACTCCGAAGGCAGCTGGGAAATGTCAGACGGCCCTGGCTCTCTCTCTGCTTCCCACGCAGAGCATCCATCAGAGCTTTCCCCAGACTACAGGACTGGCCCAAGTTCCTCCCCAACCTCCTCATCATCCGAGTCTCCCGCCAGCTCCACTAGCAGCTGGCGGGCCACAACAGAAACAATCTTTTTAGTTTAGGGACTGTTTGCAGTTAAAACGGCACTGAAAAAAGGGACTTATGACCGTTTTTCACACTTGCGACTGTTGCAGATCCCTGTGGTCAGGTGATCAAAATTCAGACACTTGGCAACTGACTCGTATTTATGATGGTTGCCATGTCAGGAGATCCCCTTTTGCGACCTTCCGACAAGCAAAGTCAATGGGGGAAATCTGGATTCAAGTAGCGACCGTGTTACTAACTTGACAAATGCAACAATTCACTTAACAGCTGTGGCAAGAAAAGTCGTAAACTGGGGCAAGGCTCACTGCCTCTCTTAGCAACGGAAATGTGGGGCTGAATTGTGGTCATAAGATTTCCTTTAGTGCCGGGTGCCTTGAACCAACGAGCAATTTTCATGCCTTTTCATCCTTTCCCTTTCCTTTCCTCCCCTCTGCCCTCCTCTCCTCTCCTTTCCTTCTTTCCTTTCCTCCTCTCCTCTCCTCCCTCTTTCCTTTCCTTTCCTCTCCTCTCCTCTCCTCCCCTTCTCTCTCTCTCTCTCTCTCTCTCTCTCTTTCTCCCCCCACTCCAGATTGTGCTACGTCCAAACCTGGTTCGTTGTCCCCGACGGAAGGTGGGGCGCCTTTAGGTGGCGAGCACCGAGGACCCTCTGGTGAAGCAGAAAACGTCCAACAAGACAGAGCAGGTAATTTGCAGGGAACCCATTCCCACGGGCAACAATTCCAAAAGCATTCCCAAATGTTTTGTTTTCTGATCCTTTTCCCTAGAAGCTGCTGTCCTTTTGCCAACGTCCGCCGTAGCTGAGACAGAGACTGGAAACTTGGGTCAGTTCAGCCCCTCGCCTGGATCTTCAGAACAGGATGAGTTGCCCTCCTCAGACGAGGGCTTGTTGCGGGTGGACGGCCAGATGGCTGCACTGGCACAGTCGGCTGTGTCTGGAGGAGACGTCGCCAATTTCACCACCATCGTCGTCCATGAATGGGTACTTCCTGGTGAAGCGCCATACATGTGTCCCAATTGTGGCAGGAACTCCTTGTACAAGAAACAATGCGCCTTGCACCAGCAATCCCATCTCCAGGTCTCTCCAGACCGCGGGGACAGTCCCGTACAACATCCCCAGCCAGAGGTCAGGGTGTATACCTGTCTGGATTGCAGGCGCTGGTTCCCCCACCAGGCCAGCCTGAGCAAACACTGCCTCTGGCACATGGGCGATCGGCCGCACACTTGCACCGAGTGCAAGAAGACTTTCCGGCTGAAGATCAACCTACACTTTCACGAGTGTACTCACGCGGTTGCCCAAAAAACCGGCTGCTACATCTGTGGCCAGTGCGGCCGAACTTTCAACCACCACTCCAATTTCTTACGGCACCAGATGATCCACATCTGGTGGGGAGTGCGGGAAGACGTTCAACCGTAAGGAGCATCTCGCCACTCACGGGCGGCTGCACACTGGCGAGTGGCTCTACTGGTGCCTGCTGTGCCCGAAGAGCTTCACCTGCAAGCAGCATCTGGTGGGACACCAGCGCCTGCATGAGGGGGAGCCAATCTGGCTGGAGGATCACCCCACTCGGACAAACTGGCATGGCCAACGGGGTGGAATTGGGGTCCGGGCAGACAGTGTAGAGCCTGAACTTGGACAAGAGACGTATCCCCCGTAAACTATTCAGCAGATCCCGAGGGAGAACCAGATGAGGGGGTGGCGGCCAGGAAGCAGAGTTTAGGCAGCCATATTGAACCAAGCACAAGACTATCATTGGTCACGTCCGTGATCTCCAGAGCTGGAGGCATAAGGCCAGATCTGGGGCTTAAGACCCATGGTGACAACAAGAGTGGGAAGGGAGCTTGGAGGTCTTCTAGTCCAACCCCCTGCTCAAGCAGGAGATGCTTACAGAATCGTACAAGGACAGAGTTGGAAGTGACCTTAGAGGTCCTCTAGTCCAACCCCCTGCTCAAGCTGGAGACCCTATCCCCGTGATGGCAAACCTATGGCACATGTGCCACAGGTGGCACGCAGAGCCCTCTCTGCAGGCACGCCAGCCATCTCCCAGCCCAGCTCCACTGTGCATGTGCGCGCCTCCTGCCGGCCAGCTGGTCTTCGGGTTTCTGCCACGCATGCGCGGGGGCGGGGCATTTCCACGCACTGCGCTGGGGAAAGAAATTGGGATAGATCGGAGAAGGCACGGGATGGAGGAATCCAGGAGGAAACTAGCGTGCGCTGGGGAAAGAAATTGGGGAGATCGGAGAAGGCACGGGAGGGAGGAATCCAGGAAACTAGCGCATGCTGGGGAAAGAAATTGGGGAGATCAGGGCTCCCCCCTTCCGTTTTGGTGCTAGCAGGCCTCCCTGAAGCCTCCTGGGACTCAAAACGAGGCGTGGGGGGGGTGCAGCGCCCCCTTGCCCATTTTTGGTCACAGGAGGCTTCAGGGTGGCCTGCTAGCACCAAAACTGGCTGCGGGGGGGTCACTCGTGGATGCTCTAAGGGCAGGGCTCATCCACGCATGTGTGGGGGGCCTGCAGGGCATCATTGCATTAGGGGGGAGGCACGCACACACACGCTGCTGCGCGCATGCACGTTTTTTTGGCACCTGAGGGAAAAAAGGTTAGCCATCACTGCCCTATCCCATTCCAGACCAATCTCTTCTTATGTGGCCGATTCCTTGAGCTTTGCTGAGACCAAGGTGCAGAGTGGGTCAAAAAAGTCAAAATGGCCACCAGCCCGATCCTGATTCCCCCACCCCTCTTGCTGGTACTGTTGACAGGAGGCTCTAACAATGCTGTGTTCAGTTCCTGGAGGTCGAGTTTTTAATTATCTGTTTTCATCCCGGGTTGACTTCTTCTGTGGGAGGGACCTGGGGAATTCTGGGAGTTGAAGTCCACCCATTTTAACGCTGCCTAAGGTCAGGGACGAAGAATTGGGACACCTTAAATACCAGTCAAGCTGCTTTATTGCTCGTGCCTAAACCGGTTGTGTCCTCGGCGTACAACCACAATCGAGGCCAACCTCTCCGTTGCTAAGCCAAACGCTTGTTCAGTGAGCTGTGCCCTGTTTTATGACCTTTCTCACCAGCGTTGTTAAGTGAATCCCCGCAGCTCTTAACACGGTTGTTCGGCAAATCGGGCTTCCCCGTTGACTTTGCTGGTCGGAAGGTCGCCAAAGGGGATCGCGGGACCCCGGGACACGGCGACCGTCATGAAGACAAGTCAGTTGTCAAACGTCTGAGTTTTGATTACATTGATGCTACAACGGTCATAAGTGTGAAAAACCGGTCCTAAGTCCTCTTTTTTTCAGGGCCGTTGACATTTTGAATGGTCACTAAATGGAACTGTTGTAAGTCAAGGCCTCTCTGTGTTGTCATTGTATATTGGACATGTAATTGTACATTACTCAGAGTGTTTCTATGAGGGAGACAGGTGGTTCCTAATTGTGATACAGAAAGGAAATAAAATTAAATGGAACAGTTAAATCAGATTATATCTTGCAAATACTATTACAAACAATCCTTCTGCAAAGCTGAATTACTGTTTTTTTTATTAATCAAGGGTGTTGAGACGGACAAAGTTGCAGGTCAGTTCACACAAAACAAGGCAGCCGGGATGAGAAATTGTTCTTTTTGTGGTTGTGTGGATTCCCGTAAGCCAGGTCAGGTCGAGCAACACAACGGGAAGGGACACGCAACATGCTCCCCATATTTTATCTGCAATGGGTTGTTAAGAAGCCGACGGGAAGAATATTTTGGACTTTGATATACAGGTGAAACTTGAAAAATTAGAATATCGTGCAAAAGTTCATTTATTTCAGTAATGCAACTGAAAAGGTGAAACTAATATATGAGAGAGACTCATTACATGCAAAGCAAAATAGTTCAAGCCGTGATTTGTCATAATTGTGATTAAAAACATCTTAAAAACATCACCGGTTACGGCAAACCTCCTTCCCAAGCTGAAGGAAATCAGCAACTGGCAGATGAACTGAACGTGTTCTACTGCAGGTTTGAAAGGAAACTACAGCCACCTGTCTCCACAACCTCCATCCTAGACACACCAACAACAGCCAAACCTCCTACAACTAAACCCATCCCATTGGGTTCACAACCCCTGGTGATCACAGAAAAGGAAGTGCAAGATCTATTTCATAGACAAAAGCCAGGAAAAGCACCAGGCCCAGACCAGGGGCGGGTTCCTAATTTTTTTACTACCAATCTGTGGGCATGGATTATTTTGTGGGTGTGGCTTGCCAGCCATGTGACCGGGTGGGCGTGGGCCTCGGGAGCTTGGCAGCGGCTGGAGAAGTGGGGGGCATTGCCCACCCGCAACGCAGCCCCCTGCAGCGGGAGCAGCAAGACCGCGGCAGCGGTTCTTCTAGGAGGCACAGTCCGGCCTGAATGCTTCTCCCCATTTGATGATCCTAGGCTCCTGCCGCCCGTTCTTTCAGCGTCTGACACGCTCCCTCAGCCATCCTCCCCTGCTTGGACTCACTGTGGGGTAGGAAGGCAGCGCATGAGCAGTGCCGGAAGCTCGGCTTCTGGGCATGCGGCGAAGAAAATAAAAAAAAATGAAATTTTTTTTTAAAATGGCGGTGCCTGGGCTGACCGCACCGGTAGTGTGACGTCACCAGCGGGCCGCTACCGGTGCTATAGAGTGGACCGCACCGGTAGGAACCCACCACTGGCCCAGACAAGATAACTCCTTCTTGCTTAAAAGTCTGTGCTGTCCAATTGGCCCCCATCTTCACTCAAATCTTCAACAAATCGCTAGAGATATGCCATGTTCCTTCTTGCTTCAAACGCTCCACTATCATCCCAGTGCCGAAGAAGTCCTCCATCAAGGAACCGAATGACTACAGACCAGCTGTTCTAACATCTGTAGTTATGAAAACCTTTGAAAGGCTAGTGATGTCCCACTTGAAAACTATCACGGATCCACTGTTAGACCCCCTGCAATTTGCATACCGAGCAAATAGATCAACAGATGATGCTGTTAATATGGCTCTGCACTACATCCTACAACATCTTGAATCTCCAAAGACCTACGCAAGGGTCCTCTTTGTAGACTTTAGTTCAGCATTCAATACCATCATACCGGACATTCTTCTAACTAAACTAAATCAGCTAGCGGTACCTGAACACACTTGTAAGTGGATCACAAGCTTCCTAACAGACAGGAAGCAGCAGGTGAAGCTAGGCAAAATCACATCAGATATCTGTACAATTAGCACAGGGGCCCTCCAAGGCTGTGTGCTCTCACCACTTCTCTCTATATACCAATGACTGCATCTCAAACGATCCATCTGTTAAACTACTGAAGTTTACAGATGATACAACAGTGATTGGTCTCATTCGAGACAACGATGAAACTGCATACAGACGGGAGGTTGAACAAGTAGCCTCGTGGTGCGACCGGAACAATCTGGAACTGAACACACTCAAAACCGTAGAAATGGTGGTAGACTTTAGGAGAAATCCTCCCATTCTACCACCTCTTACAATACTAGACAACACAGTATCAACAGTAGAGACCTTCAAATTTCTAGATTCTATCATATCTCAAGACCTAAAATGGTCACCTAACATCAAAAACGTCATCAATAATTTATTAAAAAATCTTTTTTAGAGTTTTATTCAGGATTGTATACTGGTGGTAAAGTTAAAGAAGAGGATATAGATAATTATTTGCAAAAACAGAATATTTATATAACCTCTAAGGAGCAGATGGATACTTTAAATCAATTGATAACTTCAGAGGAAATTTTGTTGGCAATTAAACAGTTGAAAGTGGGTAAAGCCCCAGGGACAGATGGCTTAACAGCTGTCTATTATAAAAAAATTGCAGGAAGAAATGGTTGAACCGCTGAAGGAATTATTCAACAATATACAACAGGGAGGTAAGGTACCTCCAACCTGGAAGACAGCTTTTATTTCTCTGATCCCAAAAGAGGGTCAAGACCATACAGAACCTAAAAATTACAGGCCGATCTCACTTTTAAACATAGATTATAAAATTTTTGCTAAAATTTTAGCAAATAGACTAATGATAGTTATGCAGCAAATGATTCATCATGATCAAACTGGGTTTTTAATTGGTAGACAAATGAAGACTAATGTAAGATAAATTGTTAATTTACTAGAGTATTTGGGAAGGAACAACCAGGTACCCGCAGCATTAGTATTTCTGGATGCTGAGAAAGCTTTTGACAGATTGAATTGGCAATTTTTATTAAAATTAATAGAAAAGATGCAACTTGGAGATTATTTTATACAATCTATTAGGGCGATATATCAAAAACAAACAGCGCAAATAATAATTAATGGTGGCTTAACAGACATTTTTAATATAGAAAAGGGAACAAGACAAGGTTGTCCTTTGTCCCCTTTATTGTTTATTTTGACTTTGGAAATTTTACTTAGCAAAGTAAGGGAGTTTGATACAATAAGGGGAATAAAAATTAGACAGGATGAATATAAATTACAAGCATTTGCGGATGACCTGGTTGTTACCTTAACCCAACCATTACAATCTATTATAGCTTTGATGGATATAATTAATTCATATGGACAAGTATCTGGTTTTAAAATAAATATAGCTAAAACAAAAATAATAGCTAAAAACATTACAAGAAGCCAAGAAAAAGAAATAGAAAGGGTAACAGGTTTTGAGATAGTTAAGAAGATTAAATATTTAGGGGTTTATATTATGTCTATAAATACGAAATTATATCAACATAACTATGAACCACTATGGCAAAAAATACAGAAAGATATGGAAAACTGGAAAAAATTGCAATTGTCCTTGCTGGGTAGGATAGCTGTAGTTAAAATGAATGTTTTACCAAGGTTTTTATTTCTTTTTCAAATGATACCTATACTTAAAAAAAGATGAAAATTTGAAGGCATGGCAGACGGGTATAAACAAATTTATTTGGGCAGGGAAGAAGCCGAGAGTAAACCAGAAGATAATGCAAGATACACGAGAAAGAGGAGGTCTTAAAATGTCTAATTTAAGATTGTATTATGAAGCAGCTGCCCTCTCGGCAATTACTGATTGGATTAATTTGACAGAGGATAGGATATTAAATATTGAAGGATATGGTTTGATTTATGGGTGGCATGCCTATTTAGTGTATGATAAAAAAGTAGATAAAGCTTTTAAGAGTCATATATTAAGAAATGCTCTATTGCGTGTCTGGAAAAAGTATCAATGTAAATTAAATGATAAGTTACCTATATGGACAGTACCCAGACATGCGATAGAAAATATAAATTTCGAGCAAAAGCTAGATAAGATTACATATAAAGAACTTCTTTATGAAGAAGGAATTAGACTACAATTAAAATCAATGGAGCAATTAAGAGAAGAAGGAATAACTAGAACTTGGTTTCAATATGGGCAATTACAGGCCAGATGGAGAGAAGATAAAAAACCTGGTATTTTGAAGCACGATGATAATTTGATAATACAAATAAAAGATAAAGGTCCAATGCATATAAAAAGATTGTATAATGTGTTAGTGGAATTAGATTCAGAAACAGAGTTAGTTAAGGATTGTATGATAAAATGGGCTCAAAATATTGGAGAACCTATAATGATGGAAACATGGGAAAAGATATGGGTTAGAAATGTTAAATTTACACAAGCTCAAAATTTAAGAGAGAATTTTTATAAAATGCTTTACAGATGGCATTTAGATCCAAAAAAACTAGCTTGTATGTATCCAAATTTACAACCTAAATGTTGGAGATGTGAATGTGATGATGCTACATATTTTCATATATGGTGGACATGTAAAAAAATTAAGGCTTTTTGGATAAAAATGTGGATTATTCAAAATACCTTAAAGAAAAAGATTAAGTTTACACCACAGTTTTTTCTGTTGGGAAAAATTACGGATTGTACTGTAATAGAGACTAAATTGGTTTTGAATTTAATAACAGCCGCCAGGTTACTGGTGACACAGTATTGGAAGAAGGAAGATACACCTACTATTGAAGAATGGATATTAAAAGTTGTACATCTGGCTGAAATGGCTAAAATTTCATCATATCTTAAGGATCATTCAAATGAAAGATATATATTGGAATGGAGTAGATGGACTGATTATATTCAAAAAAAGTATAAGATCAAGAAGACGCAAATAGTTTATTAATGATAAATGCCTAATTTTTAGATTATGTTTAAAAGGTTTTGAGTAACAAGGAGTTAAAGAACTAGAAAAATTTTGAAATTAATAATTCGTTAGCATATTTTATTTTTATGTTTATTGAATACTATACCTTGTGCTTTTTCTGGGAAGTCGGGGTGGGTGGGAGGGTGAGAGGGGGGAGGGTAAGGGGGGTGGGGAGGGTAAGGGGGGAAGGGGGGAGAAAAGAGAAAAATGTTTGTACTTTGTACTAATAAAACTTTTTGAATAATAAAAAAAAATCATCAAAAAAGCACAACAAAGAATGTTCTTTCTGCGCCAACTCAGGAAGCTCAAACTGCCCAAGGAGCTGCTGATACAGTTCTACAGAGGAATTACTGAGTCTGTCATCTGCACCTCTATAACTGTCTGGTTCAGTTCTGCAACCCAACAGGACAGACACAGACTTCAGAGGATAATCAGAACTGCAGAAAAAACAATTACTACCAACCTGCCTTCCATTGAGGACCTGTATACTGCACGAGTCAAGAGGGCCGGGAATATATTTACTGACCCCTCGCATCCTGGACATAAACTGTTTCAACTCCTACCCTCAAAACGACGCTATAGAGCACTGCACACCAAGACAACTAGACACAAGAACAGTTTTTTCCCTAACGCCATCACTCTGCTAAACAAATAATTCCCTCACCACTGTCTAACTATTCACTAAGGCTGCATTACTATTACTATTAGTCTTCTCATTGTTCCTATCACCCATCTCCTCCCACTTATAACTTGTTGCTTGTATCCTTACGATTTATATCAATATTGATTGTTTCCTGATTGCTTATTTGTACCCTATGACAATCATTAAGTGTTGTACCTTATGATTCTTGACAAATGTATCTTTTCTTTTATGTACACTGAGAGCATATGCACCAAAGACAAATTCCTTGTGTGTCCAATCACACTTGGCCAATAAAGAATTCTATCTATTCTATCTATCTATGATTATGGCTTACAGCTCATGAAAACCCCAAATCCACAATCTCAGAAAATTATAATATTGTGAAAAGGTGCAATATTCCAGGCTCAAAGTGTCCCACTCTAATCAGCTAATTAAGCCATAACACATGCAAAGGGTTCCTGAGCCTTTAAATGGTCTCTCAGTCTGGTTCAGTAGGAATCACAATCATGGGAAAGACTGCTGACCTGACAGTTGTGCAGAAAACCATCATTGACTCCCTCCATAAGGAGGGAAAGCCTCAAAAGGTAATTGCAAACGAAGTTGGATGTTCCCAAAGTGCTGTATCAAAGCACATTAATAGAAAGTTATGTGGAAGGGAAAAGTGTGGAAGAAAAAGGTGCACAAGCAGCAGGGATGACCGCAGCCTGGAAAGAATTGTCAGGAAAAGGCCATTCAAAAGTGTTGGGGACTTTCACAAGGTGTGGACTGAGGCTGGAGTCAGTGCATCAAGAGCCACCACACACAGACGGATCCTGGACATGGGCTTCAAATGTCGTATTCCTCTTGTCAAGCCGCTCCTGAACAACAACGTCAGAAGCGTCTTACCTGGGCTAAAGAAAAACAGACCTGGTCTGTTGCTCAGTGGTCCAAAGTCCTATTTTCTGATGAGAGCAACTTTTGCATCTCATTTGGAAACCAAGGACCCAGAGTATGGAGGAAGAATGGAGAGGCACACACTGCAAGATGCTTGAAGTCCAGTGTGAAGTTTCCACAGTCTCTGTTGATTTGGAGAGCCATGTCATCTGCTGGTGTTGGTCCACTGTGCTTCATTAAGTCCAGGGTCAACGCAGCCGTCTACCAGGAGATTTTGGAGCACTTCATGCTTCCTTCCGCAGACGAGCTTTATGGGGATGACGACTTCATTTTCCAGCAGGACTTGGCACCTGCCCACACTGCCAAAAGCACCAAAACCTGGTTCAATGACCGTGGGATTACTGTGCTTGATTGGCCAGCAAACTCGCCTGACCTGAACCCCATAGAGAATCTATGGGGCATTGCCAAGAGAAAGATGAGAGACATGAGACCGAACAATGCAGAAGAGCTGAAGGCTGCTATTGAAGCATCTTGGTCTTCCATAACACCTCAGCAGTGCCACAGGCTGATAGCTTCCATGCCACGCCGCATTGAGGCAGTAATTGCTGCAAAAGGGGCCCAAACCAAGTACTGAGTACATATGCATGCTTATATTTTTCAGAGGTCCGATATTGTTCTATGTACAATCCTTGTTTTATTGATTGCATGTAATATTCTAATTTTCTGAGATTGTGGATTTGGGGTTTTCATGAGCTGTAAGCCATAATCATCACAATTATGACAGATCACGGCTTGAACTATCTTGCTTTGCATGTAAGGCGTCTATCTCATATATTAGTTTCACCTTTTAAGTTGCGTTACTGAAATAAATGAACTTTTGCACGATATTCTAATTTTTCGAGTTTCACCTGTACTGCGGACATTTCAGTGCTGAAAGTCATTTCAGTGCTGCCGTAACTTTGAACAGTCACTAAATGAGCAGTTGTAAGTTGAGGACTGCCTGTAGTTACTGGAGGATTTCCAGGATGCAAAAGGGGGTAACTGAGAGGTAGGAAAAGCGGGTACCTCGGAATTACCCCTTCTGGTTTTCAGGAAGAGCAGGACCTCCCCTTCTGCAATTCCCCCTCTGGTGGTGCTGCAGGCGGGGGCCGGAGGGGGTCGCTCTTCCTCACTGCACCAAGCTTTTCCCCCCAAGAGGACAGCTTCCTGTGAAACCGCATCAATGCTTCCTGCTCCCCATCGACCATGAGAAGAGGGTTCTGGCTTGCAATAGCACTTTACTTATATACCGCTTCATAGTGCTTTACAGCCCTCTCTAAGCGGTTTACAGAGTTCAGCATATTGCCCCCAACAATCTGGGTCCTCATTTTACCCACCTCGGAAGGATGGAAGGCTGAGTCAACCTTGAGCCTAGTGAGATTTGAACAGCTGAACTGCTGAACTAGCAATCAGCTGAAGGTCGCAATGCTGCTTTTAACCACTGCGCTATATATATAGATATCTATATATATCTATATATATCTATATCTATCTATCTATCTATCTATCTATCTATCTATCTATCTATCTATCTATCTATCTATCTATCTATCTATCTATCATCTATCTATCTATCTATCTATCTATCTATCTATCTATCTATCTATCTATCTATCTATCTATCTATCTATCTAATCTATCTATCTATCTATCTATAGATATAGATATAGATATAGATATAGATATAGATATAGATATAGATATATAGATATATAGATATATAGATATATAGATATATAGATATATAGATATATATAGAGAGGGGCTCAGAGGAATCAGCTCCACTGTGGTCGGGATGGAGATTCCCCCCCACCCCATTCCCTGCGCCCGCCCGCTTCATATATTTAAAATTTAGTAGCAATGTAATATTTAATAACATTTAATTTTTATTAAATTTTATAAAACATTTTATTAAATTTAACATTCATAACATTATTAATATTTAGTACTACTACTAATAGTACCAATAATTCAATATTAATATATTAAATTTAATAAAAATAATATTTATTGATCTTATATTTAAATTTAAATTATTTAAATTATATTTATATCTTGTTAATTATATAAATTATGTAATATATTTAATACAATAGTAATATATATTTATAATAATATATTATTATTATTATTATTATTATTATTATTATTATTATTATTATTATTATTATTATTATTATTATTATTATTATTATTATTATTATTATTAATAGTATCTGTTGTGTTCTGACTGACCTCTAACTGAACCCTAAACATGTTTTGACTAGACGACCTCTGACTGAACTGTAAGTTGTTATGTTTTTAGTTGAACTCTACCTGAACTGTTGTTGCCACCCAGGTCATGTGTTTGAATGCTCATACGCTATTGGTTGTTGTGTCTGACAGCCCTCTATAAAAGAGCTAGCTGTCAAACCATGTTTTGCTGGTTACTTGAGTGAACTGAGTAAAAGAGCTGTTATGAAGTCTGTCTCCTGTGATCCTTGCCCACAATCTAACAGTGGCGACGAGGGTTTGGGACCAGGAGAACGAAGACTAGCCCTCAAGTGCTGCAACCAGCCAGGCAGCACTAGCCACGTCTGCCTTCTCTCATCGGGATGTCTACCTTCCACCCGCCGGCGCCTTTCGACCCTGCCCGGGAAAAATGGGACTCCTACATGCGGCGTTTTTTTTTAATTCAAAAAGTTTTATTAGTACAGAATTACATAAGTAGTAGCAAAATATTAAATATAAAGTACAAACATTTTTGTTTTTTTCTCCCCCCCCCGAACCCACCCCCTTCCCTCCCCATCTCCCCCCCGGAGTTCCCAGAGATAATACAGGGCATAATAATAAATTTAAATTGTTAATAAAAAGAGGAAAAAAAAAGAAAAAAAAGAACACTATTTTTTAAAAAAACTTCAACTCCAGATTATACACTAATAATATATCGCATTTGTATACAATAGTAAAGATACAAAAAAGAAAAAAAAAGAAAGAAAGAAAGAGAAATCTCTTTAACAATACAAACAAACAAACCTCCTACCTCCTCCCTTCAATCCTCTATCTTATACAAAGTAAATGTTACATAAATAATAACTAAATATAAAATACAAAAATCTTAAACTGATATTATTGACATTAAAAATAACCTCTAAGATAAAACTTAACTAAATGTTACATAAGTGATCATCAAATATTAAATTTCATCATGATATTAATAACATAATATTATTCTAAATTAACTTACTAACTTCAATAAACAAAAAAAGAAAGGGAAAAAAGAATAAACAAATCTTCAACAAACTATATATATCTAATATTATTAACATTAAAAATAACCTCAAAGTTATATAAAACTGAACTAAATAGTGCATAGGTAATCATTAGATAGGGAAAAGAAAAAATGCAATCATATTAGTCTCTATCCGTCCAATATATTTCAACATCACATCGTTTTGTATCTTGATAGTTCATCTTTTAATAGTTCAGTAAATTCAAATTTGTCGACTCGTCTCCCGTCTGATCCCAGACCTCCATCTCCTTTTCCCCAGCTATCTGGTTCAGGCACTCCTTTTGGGTTTTTGAATCTATTTCCTTTTGATCCATCAAAGGTGGCTTCCCCTCCTCCTCCTCTTTTATTTTCATACATCCTTCCTCTGGAATCTTGGATATATCAGCCTTTAGAACATTGACATAAAATTCAGTAGCTTTTTTTATCGTGTTGAGCCGGTATCTTTTTCCAGAAAATTTCACTGCTACTCCAACTGGCGCTTCCCATTTATATTGTAAATTTAATCTCTTAAATTCATCAATCAAGAAAGTATAGCTTTTTCTGGCTTTAAGCATTTTAGAGGGGATTTCTTTCCAAATCTTTAGTTCCTGACCATTCACCATAAGATTATTGTTAAACGTTGCTTGTATAATTCTGTTCCGTAAAGCTCTTGTGGTAAAATATATGACAATGTCCCTTGGTAAATGCTTTTGTTTAGCGTACCACGAATTGATTCTGTATATTTTGTCGATTTGTGTAGCCAATTCCACTTTAGAAATTCCAGACACCTGATCCAATACGTCAACCATCCTGCCTTTTAAATTTTCATATAATTCTTCTTTCAAACCTCTGATCCTTATAGCAACTTCCATGGATCTGAACTGTGTCATCAAGACCTCTTTTTCAAAATTTGCAATATCATTTTGGATTTTATCTATGTAATTCACCGAGGTTGCCAAAGCTTGTTTATTTGTTTCAATACGTTCTGCCAAAACTTCAATGTTTGTTGCTAAGCCTTTGCAAACTTCTAACACATCAAATCTGAGTTGTTGATTCATATTCTTCAAAGCAGCCTGCATTTTTTTTGTCTATCTCACTTATTTTCTGATTAAATTCCAAAGTAAGTTCATGTTTCATAATCTTTAAATTATTTAATAAATTTTCAGGTGTCAAAAGCTGTGGAGGTGTTAGCTCAGTGTTAAGTTGCATTTTAGAAATATATCCAGATGAATAGTCATTTCTTTTAGTCAAAACAATCTTTCCAGACTTTGAAGCCATTGGTGTTTCAAAAGAGTACAAAAAAGAAAGAAAGCCAGATGCCTGATTAAAGTTCTTTTCAGTTTAAAAACCAGGTAGTCTTTTATTATTGGAAATATTTCTATTATAACTTTAATCCAGAGTTAGGAGACAGAGAGAGAAAAAACCATTTTTCCAAGTTAAAAGTTTCCATAAGAGAGAAAGAAAGAAAAAAGCCTCTGGGAAAACGAAAGTCACTTTCACTTCTCAATCGCCATATTGTTACTCTGTTTCCTTTGTTCCCTTGCCGAAGTGAAAGCTTGCCCAGGAGTTGAAAAAAAAAAGGAAAAAAGAGGTTTCAGTACTTGCCCATCTCACGCCTGTTTCTCTCTGTCTGCTTCTGTAGTTTAAATGTAGTTATAAATCCCATTCTTGAAGCAGCGGCTGGTCGCGACATCTAGCTCTGCAAAAGCGGAGTTTTCCTGATCTTCGGAGCTGGAGACAGGCTGCATGGGGAGCTCTCCCTTCGCGCCCTACCAGATGGCTCCTAGGGCGCTGGGGGGGCTCTACCCCACCTGTCAAGCTCTCATCTCTCCCCTTTGCCCGGGGAAGAGATTTCAAAGCCGCCAGACAGCTGTTCTGGTGGCTTTTAACGAAGATAGGAAAGGCGCCCGACAGGGGACGTCCGCGATGGCGCGCTCCAAACCGGAAGTCCTACATGCGGCGTTTTGAGTGCTTCCTCGAAGCCAATGATCTGCTGGGGTTGGCTGACAACCGAAAAAGAGCTTTATTTCTGAGTCACTGCGGGCCAGAGGTGTTTGACACCGCAGAATCGTTGTCTGACCCAACCCCAGTCCACACCGTGACCTGGCAGGTACTCCAGGCAACGCTGAAGACACACTACGCACCCACCCCATCCATGGTTGTCCGGCGCTACGGGTTCCACCAGCGGATGCAGCAGGAGGGCGAGACCATCAACCAATACATCGCCGCTCTCCATAAAGCCTCCGGCCACTGCGAGTTCCACGACCTGGATGACATCCTGCTTGACCAGCTCATCTGTGGCGTGCAGGACATTCACCTGCAATGCCGGCTCCTGGCTCGGCCCAACCTCATGCTGGCCGCTGCCCTGGACGAAACCAGAGCTGCTGAGTCCTCAACCAAAGCGGCCGAATCTCTGCACCGTTTTGCCTCCTCTAAAAAGGACACTAAGCCTCCTTCTGCAATCCACAAGGGCTCTGTCGAGGAGCTTGTAAGCAGCGATGACGAGGTCTGCCTGTTCTGTCCCCACGACCGACATCCAAATAATTACGCACACACAACACTCAAACATGGTCTGTTTTAGTCAGCAAGCATCTCATAATAACTTATTAAACTCATACAGAACAAGACAGGCAGAATTCACTTGGTTCCAAACAACCCCCCTTATTAAGTCCTTATCTTGACAGCTGGCCGAAGTCCAAGAGTTAATTGCAAAGTTCCTAGAGTTGGCAAAGTTCAGTCTCTGATAACAAAACGTGACAGAGAAGCACTGAACAGGTCCCACAAAACAAACTCTGATCAAGACGGGATTTTCCAACGTCCCAAATCAGAAGCCACGTTTGCCAGGAACAAGAACCGGAAACTGGAATGCAAACTGGCCATACTGGAGGACTGGATTCAGAAACCACGATGCCAGAAAACAAGATCTGAGCTGGACTGCGTAAGCCAAGATTCAGGAGTCATGATACAAACTGGAACTGAAGTCAGGATGCAAGAGTCAAGAGTCAGGAAACGGACTTCCGGTTTGGCTCCGCTTTCTCCCAGGATGCTCCCCGTCGAGCGCCGGTCCCTGGCACCGTTCAGGCAGCCAGAACAGCCGACAAACAGCTGACTGGCGGCCGAAAACCCCCTCCCCGGGCAAAGGGGGTGAAGAGCAGGCAGGCACAGGTAGAGTCCCCCAAGTGTCCCAGGAGAAAATCCTGGGGCACGAAGGGCGAGGGCTCCCTGGAATCCTGCCAGCAGCTCCGGACCTGGGACATCTCCGCTTTTTAGCAGAGCAAGAAGATCGCGACCAGCCCTGCTTTAAAGGATTGATTTCAATTTTGGCAGAGGAGCAGCAGAAAAAGCCAGGAGACAAGCTGGGCAAGTAACCATACTTAACTCTATGTTGACTCTTATTCTGGATGATACAAATTAGCAAGCTGTTTTAAAATGGCGATTGAAGTCTGAAAGGGCGTGGAAAAGTGAAAGTTACAAAGAAAGTTTCCTTTTCCTAGCAGGCTTATGCAGGAGAACCTCTGACTTAAATCCTGATTTGGAGTTTGATTCTGAGGAATTCTTCTTTTTGGCATTGAATAAAAGCAATTTGGAATAACAAAAAGATCTATTTAAATTCAAATGGCTTCTAAATCTGGGAAGACGGCTCCTTCTAAAGGAGCGGGCAGTGCTGAGAGCTCACCTCTTCACACTTCTAAGCTGCAATCCCTCTCAACTCAAACCCAGCCTCTAACTCTGGGGATGTTACAAGAAACTCTCAAAGTAATGCAGGCTGAAATGGCCATCACTTTTAATGCAAAAATTGAATCTGTTGGTGCAAAAATTGATGACACTAATGAGAAAATTCATGACAAGATACAAGATATCTCTGATCAAATTGGAGCTCGCAACAACCAAATTAGGGCAGATATCTTAATGGTATTTAGAGGTTTGGCAAACAATTTGGAGCTTTTAGACCAGCAAGTGGAAGAAATTAAACAGTTTACAACAGCTTTGAGTGGAAAAGTAGATGAAATTGAGAATAAAAGGGAGAAAGATGCAGATGAAATTACAATGATCCAATATAGAAATATGGAATTTGCAATCAGAGTTAGAGGTGTAAAGGAAGATAAACGTGAGAACCTGAGAGATCTGATGTCGGAGGCGATTGCTCAAGCGTTGGAAATAAAGAAGGAAGAGTTGGGATGGCAGATGGATAAAATATATCGAGTTAATTCATGGGTGGCCAGACAGAGAAACCTGCCAAGAGATATTTTAATATACTTTACTAACAGAACACTGCGTAATGATATACTACAGGCAACTTTTCAAAATAAGCTTCTGGTTGATGGACAAGAAGTGATGACAATGAAAGACATTCCACCAAAAATTCTAAGAGCCAGAAAGGAATATTCATTTCTGGTGGAAAAACTTAAGAAAGTACAAATACAGTTCAGGTGGGAGGTCCCAGCTGGAATATCTTTGATTTATGCTGGAGAAAGACATCGGCTTAATACGGTGCAGAAAGCAAGAGACTTCTACACATATGTTTTAAAGGCTGGGACACCAAGATCACCAGAAACGAAGAGAAAGGAGGATGTCAGAGTAAGACAAAGAGAGGAATTACTGATAGAAATTCAGGAAGAAGGAGCCTCATCTGGCCAAAGTGATATGGCTATAACTCATTTGGATCAACATCTGGGGTTAGTTCAACAAGAATTGATAAAAGAGCAAAGACAGACCAGAGCGACAACGGCCAAGCGTAAACAAGAAATGATCCAACAGCAATTGCAGGTGGCACCCAAAGAAGCTACTAAAACAGAAGCAGTGGGAGGAGCGAGACCAAAGGAATTAAAGAAGCTAGATCTTCAGACAATGCTCCAGACGCTTCAGAAGCCTTTAGATAGGAATTAGATTCTTAACTTGGAATGTTAATGGCTTAAACTCTCCACAGAAAAGAAGAAAAATATTTCATTACCTTAAACAATTTAACAACGACTTGGTTTGTTTACAAGAAACACATATTAGAATACAAGACCAAAAAATTTGATAAATACAAGAATGTGTTGCAGAACAGGAAGTGATACCAGCCAGAGAGGAGTAAGATAAGCTTTTTATTATCTGTACAGATAAGGTTCAGACATTTGAAATTCTGATCTGAACTGATTTTCTATCAGAAAAAGCAAGATATTTAAACTCTTTTTCCACAGTTACAAAAGACATAAGGGGTTGGCTTTACATTATAGATTTACCGTAATAAGGAGTTACACCTCTTTCCGTATGCATGTTTCTCCACAAGTTTATGTTAACACCTTTAAATTTCTCCATGTTTTCCTGTGTCTGTTTGTGGTCAGCCTGTGGTCGGCCGAATCTTAGGAAAGCCTAGCAACTTCCTCTTTGTGTTTTTCCAGAGCAAAGGACCTTTTTAGTTCTTTAATGTTAGTGCTAGAAAGGGTCCCTTACAGATCATCTAGTCCAACCCGTTTATAGTCTATTGTTTCACTTAATGACTTTGCTTTATTTTACGTCCTGCTTCACCCCCCCTTTGAGACTCTAATTTAATTAATTCGATTCATTTGAGTCTCACAGATAATTATAACGTTACAAAAGCTGATACATTAGCGATAGCGATAGATAACAGAAAGCAAAAAAGCAAAGAATTCAACCTGGTTACTCTCAAATCTCATTACTTTCAGACATTTAACAGTTCTTTTTCTTTTACTGACTTCATACCTAATTGGTAGCCATGAAAACCACACATCATTCCCATGTCATATACAACAAACTATAAACAGAAAGATCAAACTTACATACATTAAACCCAGTACATTTATGACAACATATGATGAACTACCATTCCTAGAACCAACACATATTTCCTCAATATACTGTATTAAAAGTTGTTTTCCTTGTCCAAATCTTCAGCCGTACGAAGAGAAGTCAGCTTCCAGGAGTGACTCCAGTAAGGCTTCTTCAAATGCAGCACTAGAGGACAGGCTTCATCTGGCTTCGCTTCCCAACACTCATTAGCTGCGCATTAGCTTTTACTGTAAGGGGAGAACAAATAACCACAGTACACGGTCCTTTCATGATTTTCCCTTTCCAATATTTTACCCATACTTTGTCTCTTACTTGGATATTATGACTAGGGGTAGTCAGAAAAGGCGGGGTTAGGAATACACATTACTGTTGGATAGCTTGTATTTGCTTGTTCAATTCTCCCACCATTTGGCTTTATCTGACCTAAGTCCCCTATATGATTTTTCAGGTTATTACTAATTTAATTTAACTATTCACATTTATAAAAAAGAACAAAATGAACAATTAAGATAGCAATAATAACTAGGGTCTCCCAAAACATCATTTCAAAAGGAGATAGCCTAATTAGCACACTTTTTCATACAAATTCTGGACCATTGTCAGATGATTGAAATGAAGGTATTCTATATTGGGGAATAAAGTCTTTAAGTAAGATTCTAGACACCTCACGTGCCTGCTTTGTCGTGGTGGGGAAACATTCAGACCACCTTGTATAGTTTTACACAAAGACTAGCATTGCTTTATATAGTCCATATTTAGGCACATCTGTGGAATCAACAACTAATGAATCCATAGGATAATATATTGTGGGTTGACTTCCTGGCAGGAAATTAGGTCCCTGTTTTGGATTAACTTGAGCACAAGTGTTACATCTTTCAGTTGCATGTGCACATAATGAGTAAAGGCATTATCTTCTTTTAATCTCTTTTAACTTCTGCTAGGGTACTCTTGCCCCATTTGAGTTGTTGAATGAGCATCTTTTACAAAAAATCCTTCTCCCTGCTTATGTCTATTTAAATCTACAGTTGCTTGTAGTTCCTCAGGTTGAAAATATCTAGGATACAGACTTTTTGGTATTTCTAATGGCACACAGGATGTTATGTCAGGATAAATTTCATTATCTCGGATTGCTGACAATCTTGCTTCTCTATCTGCTGCCTGGTTTTCTAGGGCAACTTCATCTTGACCCTTTTTGATGTCCCTTACAATGCATGACTGCTATTCTCTTTGGTCTTTGTTAACAAACCTCTCTCTTTATAAATGACAGCATGTACGTGTAATGTGAGGAATGCATACTTAGAGTCAGTCTAAATGTTTTATGCTCTCATTTCATGCTTTTTCCAGGGCAGGTGTTAGGGCCCAAAGTTCTACTGCCTGAGAGCTTGTGCTTTTTGGGAGTGGGCTGCTTTCTATGACTTTATCAAGTGAGATTATTTGCAATGAATCTTGACATATCAGCAAACCAATTATAGTCTGCTGTTTTCAGTGGCACATCAGTTAAATCAGGTCTACATGAGATTTGGCTTTCTATGACTTGCATACAATCATGTTCAACCTTAGGTAATGCCAATACTTCATACATTACACACTTTAACTTTATTAGCAGAATACCTGTCAGGTAGATTCCCTTTGTTCTGACTTGCGTGGCATTGACTGCAATCCTTTGTTGTTTCATATCTTGTTCAGCTTTTTTCAGTTTCTCCTCTCTGACGCTGACACCATCATTAAGTGAGTCACTGTCACTGAGTGAGTCATTCCCAAAATTTGCATCAGTTCTGTTCCAATTTTGCTCTGCAGAACTAGCAGACCTGGAAATCACTATTCTTTTGCTTCCATTGCTAAAGTGATAACTTTTTGAACCTAGCACTCTGTCTAGCTGTTCTGACAGATAGCCATGGGGTGTTGGCAGCTTCCTTTTTTCTTGAATTAGGACTCGTAGAGCAAATATTACTCTTTGAGTTCACAAACAGAAAATGATGATTTCAAAGTCATATGTCCAAAAAGAGGGGTCCAAAAAAGGGGTCCTTTTTTCTCCTTTTTCTCCCTTTTTCTCCCCCCTTTTGTGGACTCATAGAGTGATTATTTTATTTTCTTTAATAGGGCAAAGTTTGTGTCCAAAAAAATCCTCTTAAATTCTTCTCTGTGAGTTGGCTTCAGCAATTCGACATATAGCTTCCTGTTTCTTATGTCCTAGAGATCTCTGGTTTTGACTTCATGGGAGAGGGTAACTTACAATAGCCTGTATTCATTTGATAGATGAAGTAACTGAGCAGTATTGTCCCTGCAAGTCTTTTTTGACTGTCCAGTGACTAACATTAGCCACACATTGGAGGACCACGTCTCCATTCTCACATGGCTGAAAATCATCTAATTCTGAGGCAAAAGCATTGCTAAAAAAGGGTAGGTGAATTTTAAAATCCTTGAGGAAGCCTAGTTCAAGCATTTTTTATTTTATTTTATTATATATATATATTTTCTTTTCTGCATGCATCATCTCTTTCCAGCCTGGATCTCCCAGCAATCGCTTCAGCAAAATTACAAATAGTTCTGATGCATTTTGTAATCTTTCTGTATTCTTCTAAGACAGAGCATAAAGAAGGCATCGTTTGGATTGGGTGATGGCACAGTAAGGGAATTGGACATTGTTTGAAGTCTCTCCCAACTAGGAAACATGTTAAAGTTTTCAGGAAAAAAGGGCAGCAGTTGTAGGAGCCATTAACTCCTTGCACATTTATCTCTCTTCTTTTCTTCTACTTTGTCTCTACAAAGACTTGTCACTATGCTTGACAGCTTTTTCACTCAGTCATTCAGCGAGGACAGTTGTGTTCAATCTTTCCTCCTACCAAATTAACTTCCTTGTTCCGTCTTAGTGACGGACAGTCTTCACATATATATCTCAAACCTTCTGCCTTTGATAGAGTGAATTTCTTATCGGACAACTAGCTTGTAGGTTTGTTTGTTTAATTAGCATTGCTGAGGAGGGGGGTGAGCGGAGGCTTGAATTTCAAAAGGACACTTTCCCTCCCCCCTTTGGCTGGAGCCGGAAACAGCAATTGACCACAGCCAAGCTAAGACATATAGTTACAGCCTTTGCTTCGTGGGAGGGGGTGACACTGACACTCAAGCATAATTAAAAAAAGTTAGGTTAAAGCAAGTTTGTTTGGCAGCTTGCCAAGCCCCAAAAAAGGCAGAGCTAATTGGCCAGTAAGCGAGGCTTCAAGTTTTTGTAATAACTCTGATAGCTCATCTTGGTGAGAGGTCTTCAGTTTGCCAAATTTATCAGTTCTATTTTGATACTGCCTAGAATTACTTTCAGTAGTATTTTTTAAAATACTAATTTCCTCTTCTTTAGATGCATTGGAAAATACTATCTGTTTCTTTAAATTCAAGATCTGCTCTTCGTAAGTAATCTTGGTTTGCTGGACTTCTGCTTTCTCAAAAAGAACCACATTTATTTCCTATGTAAGTGCTTTTTAGCAAAGGGAATTCAGCTTGCACGTTTCGCAGTTCAGATTCTTTCTGCTCCAAAATTAAGGTTAGATTTTTCTGTTCTTTTTCTGATTGTTCTTCTTGCTTTGCATGTTGTTTAGAAATATTTTCTTTTTTTTATTTTTATTGAAAAAGTTTTATTTTAGTACAGAGTACAAACATTTTTTAAGAAAAAAAATCCCTCTACTCCAAATTGTACATTGATAAATTACATCATTAAACTTCTATATTTTATATCATCTATATATAAAGTGATAATTAAAAAATGAGGAAAAAATAGAAATAAAGATACAAGAAAAAAATATACAAAAAAAGCAAAAATAATAATAAAAAAGAAAATTAAACAAAGGAAAAAGAACAATTTCTTCCTCCTCCTTTCAATCATCTACCCTAGACAAATCAACTCAGAGTAAATAAAACTTAAATGAATATTACATGATACAAGAAAATACAAGAAAAACAAAGATAAAGTAAAGAAGAAAATATACAAAGAAAAAAAGAACAATTTCTTCCTTCTCCTTTCAATCAACTAACCTAAACAGCATCTACTCAGCATTAGATAAAACTTAAATGAATATTACATAAGTGATAACTAAATATAAATTACAAAAATCCTAAACTTCATCATAATATTAATAACATAATACTACCATACATCAAATTATTTACTTCCAAAGAGCCCTTAGTCTTAAAAAAATCTTAATAATAATAATCTCAAATATGCAAAAAAAAAAAAGAAAAACAATTTCTTCCTCCTCCTTTCAATCGTCTACCCCAAATAACATCAACTCAAAATTAAAAAAAAACTTAAATGAATATTACAAAGATATACTTCCAAAAAATTCTAAATCTTTAAAAAATATTAATGGTAATAATAATCTCAAAATTAAATAAAACTTAAATGAACATTACATGAATAATAACTAAATATTAAGTAGAAAAAACTTTTAAACTGCATCATAATAAAATAACATTCTTATAAATCAACTTACATAAAGGAGAAAAAAGAAAAACCTAAAACAAAAAAAATCCTTCTTTTAAAACAAATTTTCAAATCTAATTATAATACTTTATAACTTAATAGTTTTGATTAAAAATTCCAAATCCTCAAAAATTATTAAAAAAAGAGAGTTAAAAGGAAAAAGGAAAAATACAATCATATTAATCTCCCTCCATCTAATACATTTCAACGCTGCATCTGTTTGTATCTTGGTAATTGGATCTTTTTGTATCTTAATGATTTTAAGTTTATCAGCTCTCCTCCCGTCTGGTCCCGATCCTCCGTCTCCTTCTCCTCTTCTTTCTGATTCTGCCAATCACCTTGTTTCTTTAAAACTATTTCAATTTGATCCGGTGAGCGTGGTTTTCCCTCCTCCTCCTCTTCTACTTTCATACGTCTTTCTTCTGGAATTTTTGATATATCAGCCTTTAAAACGTTGACATAAAATTCAGTAGCTTTCTTAATCGTGTTCAGTCGATATCTTTTCCCCAAAAATTTCACCGCTACTCCTGCTGGTGCTTCCCATTTATATTGTAAATTTAATCTTTTAAATTCATCAATCAAAAAAGCAAATTCTTTTCTAGCTTTAAGCATTTTGTAGGGAATTTCTTTCCAAATCATAAGCTGCTGACCATTCACCTGAAGGTTATTCTTAAACGTTGCCTGTATGATTCTGTTCCGTAAAGCTCTTGTAGTGAAATATATAACAATATCCCTTGGTAAATGTTTTTGTTTTGCGAACCACGAGTTGACCCTATATATCTTATTAATTTGTGTTGCCAATTCCTCCTTAGGCATTCCAGACACCTGTTCCAAGGCCTCAACCATTCTTACTTTCAAATCATCATATAATCCCTCCTTCAATCCTCTCACTCTTATAGCAAATTCCATTCTTCTGAACTGTGTCATCATCACCTCTGTTTCAAAATTAATAATAATAATAATAATAACAGAGTTGGAAGGGACCTTGGAGGTCTTCTAGTCCAACCCCCTGCTTACGCAGGAAACCCTACACTACTTCAGACAGATGGTTATCCAACATCTTCTTAAAAATGTCTAGTGTTGGAGCATTCACAACTTCTGGAGGTAAGCTGTTCCACTGATTAATTGTTCTAACTGTCAGGAAATTTCTCCTTAGTTCTAAGTTGCTTCTCTCCTTGATTAGTTTCCACCCATTGCTTCTTGTTCTACCCCCGGGTGCCTTGGAGAAAAGTTTGACTCCCTCTTCTTTGTGGCGACCCCTGAGATATTGGAACACTGCTATCATGTCACCCCTGGTCCTTCTTTTCATTAAACTAGACATACCCAGTTCCTGCAACCGTTCTTCATATGTTTTAGCCTCCAGTCCCCTAATCATTTTTGTTGCTCTTCTCTGCACTCTTTCTAGAGTCTCAACATCCTTTTTACATCATGGCGACCAAAACTGAACGCAGTATTCCAAGTGTGGCCTTACCAAGGCATTATAAAGTGGTATTAACACTTCGCGTGATCTTGACATTTACCATGTCATTTTGAAATTTATTTATATATTCCATCGAGGTTGCCAAAGCTTGTTTATTTGTTTCAATACAGTCCTCCAAAACATCAATATTTGTTGCTAATCCTTTACAAACCTCTGACATATCCATCCTGAGCTGATTTTCCATATTCTTTAGGGCAACCTGCATTTTATTTTCTATTTGATTAATTTTATGATTGAATTCCAAAATTAAGTCATTTTTCATAATCCTTAAAGTACTTAGTAAGTTTTCTGGTGTCAAAGGCTGTAGAGGTGTTGACTCAGTAACAGATTGCATTTTAGAAATATAACCAGAGGGATAACCAACTCTTTTATTCAAAACAATCTTTCCAGACTTTGAAGCCATTGTTGTATTTCCAGAGGAGTACAAAGAGAAAGCCAGATCTCTAAAAAGTTCCTTCCAATTTCACAAGCAGATAATTTTTTATTTTTTTAAAAAGTTCTCATTTATTGTTATAATCCAAAATCAGGAGACAGAGAAAGAAAAATCAGTTTTCAGAGTTATAATTTTCCATAAGAGAGAGAGCCACAAACAAAGCAAAAATCACTTTCACTTCTCCTCCCAGCTTCTTCAAAACACCTTAAAAAGCCAGATCTCTAAAAAATTCTTTCCAGTTTCAAAGGCAGATAGTCCTTTATTTTTTGAAAATTATCAGTTATTGTTATAATCCAAAATCGGAGAATGTAGGGAGAAAAGCCAATTTTCAGAGCAAAAAATTTCCATAGGAAAAAAAGCCACAAGCAGAACGGAAGTCACTTTCACTTCTCCTCCTTCAAACGCCATATTGTTGCTTGTTAAGCGTTACTTTGATTCTTTTCCAAAGTGAGAGTTAGCCGAGGGTTTAAGAAAAAGAAAAAATCGATACTTGCCCAGCAAAGCTCCTGTTTCTCTCTGTCTGCTTCATTAAACCATAAAATAATTATAGGTCCCATTCTGGAAGCAGCGGTGGTTTCGGCATCTTGCTCCGCAAAAGCGGAGGTTTCCGGACTCCCGGAGCAGGAGACAGGCTGCCTGGGGAGCCTTCCCTTCGCGCCCCTGGATGGCTCCTAGGGCGCTAGGGGGGCTCTACCCCACCTGTCAAGCTCTCCTCTCTCCCCTATGTCCGGGGCAGAGATTTCCAAGCCGCCAGACAGCTGTTCTGGCGGCTTGGCAGGGAATCGGAAAGGCGCCCTAAAAAGAGCGTCCTCGATGCCGAACGCCAAAACCGGAAGTCAGAAATATTTTCAATATGAACTAGAAGGTTTTGGTTCTCCTTCCTGATTTTCTTACTTAAGTATTACTTACTATTTCAAATTACAGTCTATTTTGTTCAAAGCCTTTCATTTGTTGTTTAAATTTGATCAGCTTTGCAATTCTTGAACTCAAGACCCTTCAATATTTTGTCTAGACATGTATTCCAATTTCTGGCTGACTGCTTCAGCCCTAAATGGTCTTGCTCAATTTATACACCATGGTGGGCTTTTTTACTTTCATACCCTGGTGCTTGAATCATGTAAATTAATTCTTCATAGTGCACTTTTTTTCTGCACTTATTTCAGGACTCTGTAGTTATTTCTTCTTTAATGGGATTGTCTAAGAGGGCTTCTGTTCTTCTTCCTCTGTTTCTTCTCCCAAATAAATCAACAACTTCTGGAGGTTTGGCTGACAGGGGTCCATAATGCTGTTTCCAGTTTAATAGGTCTGTTGTGTTGAATGGGACATACTGGAACAGAGGCTTTAAAATATTTGCCTGACCATCCTGAGCCTTCATGACCCTTTGATGAAGGGGGGCCATATAGAGGGTTTTTTTTGCCTTGGAAACTTTTGCTTTTAACAGGTTTCCTCCAGCTGTAGGCTGATAGCATTATTCAATATTTCTCTCTCTTCATTGAGGAGGGGTATCTTCTTCATAGGGAGCAGTTTTCAAGATTGGTTTGTCTTCAATGTGAATCTTTTTAGCATGAGGTTTGAGGGTTTTGTTTTCTTTTACTCTTGCCACACAAACACTCATTGTTTTCTATTCTGCATTTGGGTTTTGTTTTACAATTATTTGCTACTGGTCAATATACTGATATTGATCTGGGTGACAGGATCTGGGTTAGCCACAATTTTTGGTGCACTTTTGAAATGATGTCTAGGTTCTCACAGAATTTTAATCATATCTCCACTAAAACCTCTCTTGCAATTCTTTAACATCCATCAAAGAAGTGTCTCATAGATACACTCTCAACCACCCATTTCTCTCTAAGACACTGCCATCTGATCTGAAGCGCAAATGGCTTAACCATCCCACACAATTCTACAGCCTTTTTAAGGATACACAGATCCTTGGGCTTTTTAGGGGGGAGATCAGGCCCCTCTTCCACTCCTAAATGAGTGGGTCCTATAATGTTTACAAATACTTGCCTGCAGGCGTCTTCCTTCCCTTAGCCAGCTTCGTTCAATGACTTATCTTAACTCCTGGTCAGGTTCTTGGATTCGGTCGGTTGTCCACGGTACCTTTGCGATGTCATCAGTTTCCTTCCAGATAATACATCTGTTGGCGCCTTGAAGGGTCAATGTGATGACCTCGCCTAGGTCCGTCGGCCCATTCCGATCCTCAGGGAAATATCCCACTGGGATCTATTTCCAGTCCTGCCGCACGGTCGCCATAATTGTTGCAGAACAGGAAGTGATACCAGCCAGAGAGGAGTAAGATAAGCTTTTTATTATCTGTACAGATAAGGTTCAGACATTTGAAATTCTGATCTGAACTGATTTTCTATCAGAAAAAGCAAGATATTTAAACTCTTTTTCCACAGTTACAAAAGACATAAGGGGTTGGCTTTACATTATAGATTTACCGTAATAAGGAGTTACACCTCTTTCCGTATGCATGTTTCTCCACAAGTTTATGTTAACACCTTTAAATTTCTCCATGTTTTCCTGTGTCTGTTTGTGGTCAGCCTATGGTCGGCCGAATCTTAGGAAAGCCTAGCAACTTCCTCTTTGTGTTTTTCCAGAGCAAAGGACCTTTTTACTTCTTTAATGTTAGTGCTAGAAAGGGTCCCTTACAGATCATCTAGTCCAACCCCATTTATAGTCTATTGTTTCACTTAATGACTTTGCTTTATTTTACGTCCTGCTTCAAATGGGAACATATTTTGTAACAGCAGCACCAGAAAAGAAAAACGGAATTGTTATATATGTGAAAAGACATTTGATTGCTAAGCTAATTGAAGCAGATGATCAAGGAAGATTTCTAGCTATTGAACTTTCAATTGCAGGAGAGAAAACACTTGTGATTGGTGTATATGCCCTGAATCAACAACAAGAAAAATTTTATGATCTTCTACATTCAAAGTTGATACAATGGGATTATAAAACTTGCATCCTTTTAGGAGATTGGAATGGTGTACTGGACGTGAAAAGAGACAAGAAGGGTTTCAAGCAAAATTTTTATTCAAGAGCAAGATTGCCTAAATCCTCTTTTGAGATGATGGAAGATTGGGAGCTGAGGGATATTTGGCGTGAAAGAAACCCCTACCCCCCAAGTATGTATGTGTCGAATGGATGTTGCTGTTTTAAATAATTGTTTTAAATTTTTGTACTTGTTTTTAAATTTTATGCAATTTCTTTGTTTATTCTTGTATTTCTCCTTGTTGTAAGCCGCCCCGAGTCCCTCGGGAGTTGGGCGGCATATAAGAATAACAAAATAAATAAATAAATAAATAAATGCAGAAGAAAAGGATGAAAACTATGAAATGAAAACTAATGTTAGACAAATTGTTAACGTATTAGAGTACTTGGGAAGTAACAACCAGGTACCCGCAGTATTAGTATTTTCGGATGCTGAGAAAGCCTTTGATAGATTGAATTGGCGGTTCTTATTAAAATTAATAGAAAAGTTACAACTTGGAGATCATTTTGTACAATCCATTAGGGCAATATATCAAAAACAAACAGCGCAAATAATAATTAATGGTGGACTAACAGACACATTTAATATAGAAAAGGGAACAAGAAAAGGATGTCCCTTGTCTCCCTTACTGTTTATTTTGAGTTTGGAAATATTACTTAGTAAAATAAGAGAGCTTGATACAATAAAGGGAATAAAAATTAGACAGGAAGAATATAAGTTACGAGCGTTTGCGGACGACCTGGTTGTTACTTTGACTCAACCATTACAATCTACTAGAATTCTGATGGATACAATTAATTCATATGGACAGGTATCTGGTTTTAAAATAAATATAGCTAAAACAAAAATAATAGCTAAAAACATGGTAAGAAGCCAAGAAGAAGAAATAGAAAGGGCAACAGGTTTTGAGATAGTCAAAAAGATTAAATACTTAGGGGTCTATATTATGTCCACAAATACAAAATTATACCAACATAATTATGAACCATTATGGTCAAAAATACAGAAAGACATGGAAAACTGGAAAAAATTGCAACTGTCTTTGCTGGGTAGGATTGCTGAAGTCAAAATGAATGTTTTACCTAGATTTTTATTTCTCTTTCAAATGATACCAATACTTTAAAAAGATGAAAACTTGAAGGAATGGCAAAAGGGTATAAATAAATTTATTTGGGCAGGGAAGAAGCCGAGGGTAAATCAGAAGATAATGCAAGATGCACGGGAAAGAGGTGGTCTTAAAATGCCTATTTTTTAAAAAAAATAATAATTTTTATTTGGTATATAAACATTAAAAATAACAAACATACATTGAACACGACACTACATGTACTTACATGTACATATATACATATAAACTTTTACGGTAAACGTCTTGACCTTGTCCTTTTGTTTGTATATTTCTATATAACTATATCTATCTGTATCATATTTCTCTTCTCATTTTTGTCTATTTATAAGTTATTGATAAATTAATACATATATAAATATATTTATAATACTTATACTTATCTATTATTCTATCAGTTGGTAGGTTATCAATTATAACTTATCTATCTGTCTAAACATTTCTATATTTCTTTTTTTCCGTTTCTTTTTTCTAGCCAGTTATAAAAGAGGTTCCAAGTTTCAAAGAATTCTGAGTTTTTTTTCTGTTTCAGTTCTAGTGTTAATTTGTCCAATTCTGCACATTCTAAAAATTTTATTATTATTATGTTTTCTGCTGGTACATCACGTTGTTTCCAATACTGTGCTAGTGCTATTCTTGCTGCTGTTAGTACATGGGTTATGATATACCAATATTTCTTTTCTATTTTTTGCTCCAACATCCCTAACAAGAAAGTTTCCGGTGTGAGATTTATTTTTAATTTAGTTATTTCTTGAAGCCAGGTATGTATTATTTGCCAGAAGTTTTTAATTTTGGGGCACGTCCACCACATGTGGTAATAGGTTCCATTTTTGTGAGGACATTTCCAACATTTAGGATTCATGTTTGGGTACATTCTGGCCAATCTCGCTGGTGGAAGATGCCATCTGTAATACATTTTATAGATATTCTCCTTGTATGATGTTGATTTGGTTATTTTCAGATTTTTAGTCCATATTTCTTCCCACTGTTCCTGATTTATTTCATATCCAAAATTTTTGATCCAGCTCGTCATATTTCCCTTTACCTTTTCTTTTTTCATTTTGTAATTTATTAAAAATTTATAGATTTTTGTTATCTTTTTTTCTGGTCCCAATAGAATTTTATCCAATTCTGATTTCTTTTTTGCTATTCCGAACTTTTTCTTGTCTTCCTGTAATCTGGTTTTAATTTGATAATATGGCCACCAGTCTATTCCGATTCCTTGATCTCTTAAGGTTTGGATCTCTTTTAAGTTCCCTTGTTCATCTAGTATTTGTTCATGTTTAACCATTTTATATATGTCTGTTGTGGTGGGGTATGTAATCGCCTCCATATTTGAAAACCATATTGGAATTTCTGTGTATTGTTGGTGTTTTATTTTGCTCCATGTATAATGACTCTCTGATTTTGTGTTTTTGGAAGTAGGAATGTGTTTTGTGTTTTCCATCCCATATGAAGCTATGCCATCCTACCTGTAGATCATGTCCCTCGAGGGCTAATATTCTTTTATTATTAATTTTAATCCAATCTGCTACCCACTGTAATGATGCTGCTTGGTAGTAGGTTTCCCATTCTGGGAGTCCAAAGCCCCCTTGCTCTTTATTCTGCTTTAAATAGTTTAATTTAATTCTTGCCTTTTTTCCTGCCCAGATGAATTTAGATACCATTTTATTTAGGTTGTCGAAATATTTTCTGTCTAATTTAATTGGTATCGTTTGGAACAAATATAGTAATTTTGGTAGCACTGACATTTTAATCGTCGATATCCTCCCTGTTAGTGTAATAGGTAGTTTTGTCCATTTTTCTAAGTCCTTTTCTATTTGTTTATTCAACTCTATATAATTATCGTTCTTAATTGTTGTGCATTTAGCCGTTAATATTATTCCTAAGTATTTAATTTTTTTAACAGTTTGAATAGGGTTTCAATAGGCCCAGGGTTTTCAGGGCCCTGGGCTCAGGATGCTGCTGCTTAACGCCAGGTCAATTATCAACAAAGCCCCCCTGATACGTGATTTAATCACAGAGGAGGGGGCAGACCTGGTTTGTGTAACTGAGACCTGGCTGGGCCAGGAGGGGGGAGTAGCTCTCTCCGAGATATGCCCAGACGGGTTCTCAGTGCAGCATCATGCCCGACCCCAGGGAAGGGGGGGAGGAGTGGCAATAATAACGCGCGGAAGTCTGTATCCTCGTAGGATCCCTGCCCCGGGGATTGTTGGGTGTGAGACACTCCTTCTGAAGTTGGACTTAGGGGTTCAGGTGGGCCTTCTCTTAACGTACCTGCCTCCCAGCTGCGTAAGTAAGGCCCTGCCCGAGCTGCTTGAGGCAGTAGCCGGCTTGGCAGTTGAGTTCCCTAGGCTTATGGTCCTGGGGGACTTCAACTTGCCCTCTGCTGGCGAAACCTCTGGGGCAGCTCAGGAGTTCATGGATTCCATGACAACCATGGACCTGACCCAAGTAATCCAGGGTCCGACTCATGAGGGTGGTCACACGCTCGACCTAGTGTTTCTCTCGGGGCAGTGGAGAGATGATCTGAAGATAAGGGATATAGTCATCACCCCACAGTCATGGTCAGATCATTTCCTACTGAGGCTAGATTTCGCAGCCCCATTCCTCCCCCGCAGGGAGGCGGGACCGACTAGGTGGTTCCGCCCCAGGCGCCTAATGGAGCCGGAAGGATTCCAGAGGGAACTTGGGGAAATACCTGAAACCCTGGTACACAATTCGGCTGAGTCCCTGGTGGCTGCCTGGAACACCGCAGCATCAGAGGCTTTAGACCGAATTGCGCCTAAGCGACCTCTCCGCGGCAGTGGATCCCGGAAAGCTCCCTGGTTTACCGAGGAGCTCCGGGAGATGAAACGCCATAAGAGACGTCTGGAGCGCCGCTGGAGGTCCAGCAAGACCGAATCTGACCGAACACTATTAAGAATTTACATCAGATCTTATTTAGTGGCGATAAGGGCGGCAAAACGATCCCATTTTTCCGCTCTTATTGCGTCCGCAGATTCTCGCCCAGCCGCCTTGTTTAGGGTGACTCGCTCCCTCCTTGCCAAAGGGGGGAGCGAGGAACACTTGCAAGGTAGAGCTGAGGAATTTGCAGAGTTTCTGTTGGATAAAGTCGCTCAGATCCGGTCGAACCTGGACTCTGGCTGGGCAGAGTCCATGGAGTTGCCAGGGGCAAGTCTTAGTCCATCGTTGTGGGAGGAGTTTGGGCCTGTTTCTCCCGAGGATGTGGACAGAGCCGTGGGGGCGATGGGTGCCTCCACCTGTTTATTGGACCCGTGCCCCTCCTGGCTGGTCTCGGCCAGCAGGGAGGTGACACGTGGCTGGATCCGGGCGGTGGTCATCGCTTCTTTGGGGGAGGGATCCGTACCGCAGTCGTTAAAAGCTGCGGTGGTGAGACCCCTCCTGAAGAAGCCTTCCCTGGATCCAGCTGATTTGAAGAACTATCGTCCCGTCTCCAACTTACCTTTTTTAGGGAAAGTTGTGGAGAAGGTGGTGGCTACTCAGCTTCTACGACTTTTGGATGAAACAGATCATCTAGATGCCTATCAGTCGGGTTTCAGGCACGGCTACAGTACAGAAACTGCCTTGGTCGCTCTGATGGATGATCTCTGGCGGGCCCGGGATGGGGGAAATTCCTCCATCCTGGTGCTACTTGACCTCTCAGCGGCTTTCGATACCATCGACCATGGTATCCTTCTGCATCGTCTCGGCGAGTTGGGAGTGGGAGGCACCGTTTTACGGTGGTTCTCCTCGTATCTCGCTGATAGGATGCAGTCGGTGTTAGCAGGAGGGCAGAGATCGTCCCCTAGGCCCCTGTTATGCGGGGTGCCTCAGGGGTTGGTTCTCTCGCCCATCCTGTTTAACATTTACATGAAACCGCTGGGGGAGATCATCCGCAGACATGGGGTGTGTTTCCACCAGTACGCTGATGACACCCAGCTGTACATCACCACCCCGTCTGATTTCAGTGTGGCAGTAGATGTAATGTGCCGGTGCCTGGACGACGTTAGGATCTGGATGGGGAGGAACAGACTCAGACTCAACCCCGACAAGACTGAGTGGCTTTGGATATTGCCTCCTAAGGACTATGTCAACTGTCCCTCCTTGGATCTCGAGGGAGCGAAACTGACTCCCTCGGACCGGGTCCGCAACTTGGGGGTCCTCCTAGATCCACAGCTGAAATTGGACCATCATCTTACGGCTGTGGCTAGGGGGGCCTTTGCACAGGTTCGCCTGGTGCACCAGTTGCGGCCATACTTGGAGAAGGAGGCTCTACTCACGGTCACTCATGCCCTTGTCACCTCCCGCCTGGACTACTGCAACGCGCTCTACTTGGGGCTACCCTTGAAGAGTATCCGGAGACTTCAGTTGGTGCAAAATGCGGCTGCGCGTGCTGTGGTGGGTGTGCCTAGGTACACCCACGTGTCACCTATACTCCGCCAGCTGCATTGGCTGCCCATCGGTCTCCGGGTCCAATTCAAGGTGTTGATCATCATCTTTAAAGCCCTTCATGGCTTAGGACCAGGTTATCTCCGGGACCGCATTCTGCCTCACACTACCTTCGACCGGTTAGGGCCCACAGAGTTGGCCTCCTCCGGGTCCCGTCGGCCAAGCAATGCCGGCTGGCGGGCCCTAGGGGGAGAGCCTTCTCTGTGGCGGGCCCGGCGCTCTGGAACCAACTGCCTCCAGAGACCCGAACTATTCCCACCCTGCTGGCCTTCCGAAAAGCCGTTAAGACATGGCTCTTCCTGCAGGCTGGGGGAGGAGCCTAATCCATCTGTGCTCTCCCCCGGGTATGTCTGATTGCTGGATGTTTTTAATATGAATTTTAACTTTTATATTTGTTTTAATCTAATGGTTTATTATTGGTGTTTTCTTGTATCCTTTTGCTGTTGTACGCCGCCCTGAGTCCTTCGGGAGTTGGGCGGCATATAAGAAAACCGTAATAAATAAATAAATAAATAAATACCCAATTTCTCTTCCAGTTCCTGAATTTGTTTATTTGGTAGATTTTTCGTTATTATTTTGGTTTTGTTTTTATTGATTTTTAGGCCTGCTACTTTCCCGAATTTGTTAATTTCCTCTATTAATTTTGGTCCTACCTCAATCGGATTTTCCATATTAAAGACCATATCATCTGCAAAGGCTTGGAGTTTATACTCTTGCCCTCTAATTCTAAGTCCTTCAATACTTGGATTTTGCCTAATTTGTTGTAGCAGCGTTTCTAATGTGAATATAAATAGCAAGGGGGACAGTGGACATCCCTGTCGTACTCCTTTTTGAATATCGAATTTATCTGTTGTATCTTGGTTTATGATTATTTTGGCTGTTTGTTTTGAGTATATGGCTCTAATCATCCTGATGTATTTGGGGCCGAAATTTGTAGTCTCTAACTTTTTTATGAGAAAATCCCAATTTAAATTATCCAATGCTTTTTGAGCGTCGAGGAACATGAGAGCTATAGGTTTTCCTGGGTTTGCCTCATAATATTCTAATATATTCATAATTGTTCTTGTGTTGTTTCTAATATTTCTATGTGGGAGGAAGCCATTTTGATCAGTATGTATGTTTTTATTAATTACATTTTTTAGTCTTTCTGCCATTATGGTCATGAAGATCTTATAATCCACGTTTAACAGAGAGATTGGCCTGAAGTTTTGTATCTTCTGTTTTTCTACTTTATCTTTTGGAATTAATGATATTGTTGATTCCGTCCATGTTTTAGGAATTTCCCCTTTATTTAGTACTTCATTGTATGTTACTAGCAATAGTTGTTTAATGGAGTTCTGTAGCTCTTTGTAATATTCCGCTGGTATACCATCTGGTCCAGGCGTTTTGTTGTTTTTTTGTTTTTTTTATAGCTTTTTCTAGTTCTAGAGGTGTTATTTCTTCGTCTAGCATGTTTTTATCCGATTCTATTATTGGTATATCTTTTGCTTGTTGCAGGTAAGCTTGTATGTCCTCTTCCCTTATTTCCTCTTTTTTATATAGTTCTCTGAAATATTTAAGTATTATGTCTTTTTTGTCCTCTAATATTGTCTTTACTTCACCCTTTTCATCTTCTAATTGTTGTATGTGTCTTTCCTCCCTTTCCTTTCGTAGCTTGTAGGCTAGCCACCTGCCTGGCTTGTTGGCATTTTCAAAATAATTTTGTTTTGCCATTTTAATTTTCTGTGCCACCTCCTCTTGTGTCAGTAAATTAATTCTATGTTTAATTAGAGCCTTTTCTTCTTTAATTTTTTCATTTAATTGTTCCATTTGTTGTCTATATTCTAGTTCTCCCATTTTCTTTTGCAGTTCATTAATTTGTTTATTTTTGTTTTTATTTCTCCTTATAGTATATGTTGTGGTTAATCCTCTTATGTATGCTTTTGTGGTATCCCATAGGTTCTGGATCGTAGTATCATTATTCCAGTTTTCCTTCATAAAGAAGGCTAGTTCTTTTTCCATGTAATCAATATAACTCCTTTCTTTTAATATAGCCTGGTTCATAAACCATTTCTTATTTATCCTTCTCCTCTCTTTTATTGTGAAAGCTATAGGATTATGGTCCGCCCATATATTTGGTTTTATTTCAATTTCTTGGATTTTATTCAGTGTTTCTATGTCGGCCCAAACCATATCTAATCTCGACCAGGAGTTTTGTGGGGTGGAATAATATGTGTATTGATTTTCGTATGGGTGGTTTTCTCTCCATGCATCTCTGAGGTTAAATTCCCTGGCCAAATCAAAAAATTCACGTGGTAGTATCTTTCTTTCATGGTGTTTTTTATTTGCAGATTTGTAGTCCAATTTATTATCTGATACAGCATTAAAATCTCCCACTATACATATGTTTTCTTTCTCTAGTTTGACTATTTGTTTATATAGTTCTTTAAAGTACTCTTTTTGTTTATTGTTGGGTGCATAAATTATTATAAGTAACATTTTTTTTGGTTTATTAAGGTCTCTATCATCAATGCTCTGCCTTCCTTGTCCTGGAATACCTGTTTTGGTTGCAGCCAATCCTTAACATAAACTGCAATTCCTCTCTTTTTTGAATCATCCAGTGATGTGAACAGCTTCCCTAGTTTTGGTGCCTCTAATAGTTTGATATGTTCTTTTTTGACATGTACCTCTTGCAGACAAATTATATCTAGATTCTGTTTTTGTAGTTTATTGAAAGTTTGTCGTCTTTTAATTGGCGAGTTAATTCCATTTATATTAACTGATAATATTTTAACTAAATTTTCCATTTTATTATTTTGCCGCTGCCTTGGCTGTTCTTACGCTTCGTGTTTCTATTTGGGTCTTGGTGTATACTTTCTCTAGCTTCTCTCTTTCTTCTGTACTTTGTTCTTCTTGGCTCTGTGTTTCTAATTCTGTGCTACTTTCTCCTTCTATGTTGTGACCCAGCACCGCAACCCCCAGAAACACACACACACAACCGTTTGTGATGCAAACAAAAAGGGTCCTTTTACTAATAAGGTTTCTTAGCAAAAGCTCAGGGGTTGTAAAAGTCCATAAACAACACAAAAGGAAAGTCTCGAGGAATAATGTTCTTTTGGTTCCTTGAGGGTTAAATATCAAACAGTCAAATGTTCAAAACAATACTCAGTAATTCTCCTCTTATCTGACAACTTGGCTGGCTTCCCGGAATAAGGCTTTCAGAAGCTGCTGTCTCTGAATACAAGATTTCCGACCAACTGTAGAGGTAAGACTCTGGATATGCTGCAATCATTGACTCGTTGTTCTCAGCATTGAGTGCTAATTGCGCCGGCCTAATATAGGCACTGAAGGGCGTGGCCCAATTAGCCCTCACTGCTACCTCCGAGTAGACCTATGCTTACTCAGCCAGTCCTGTCTTCTGGCTGCTCTGCGAGCTCTGGCATCCAGCAGGGGTTCTTCATCTCCTGATGATTCACTCTGCTGTGCAGGTGCAGAAGGTCCTGGGGGATCGTCCTGCTCTGGCACCGAGTCCTCATCACCAGCCGTCTCTGGTACCAGGCACATGGGCTGGTACTGCTGCACCATGAGCGGCTCCACGTCCTCCGGATCCTCCATCCTCGGCGCCGGACGCGGCCAAGGCACAACATTCTAGTTCTAAATAATGTTCGATAAAGTGGTCTGCTTTCTCAAATGTATCTATTCTAATTTTTTTATCTTTCCATGTGACCAGAAGTCCTTCTGGCACTAGCCATCTAAATGGCACTCCTTTTCTTATTAGTTTTACTGAGAGATATTGGAAGTCCCTCCTTTTATCTCTTATTCTTTTTGGTACCTGTTTCAGAACTGTGATATCCTTTCCCTTATAGTTTATTTGTCCTGTTCTTGTAATTTTGTAAATCTCATTTCTTATATGTTTTTTTGTGAATCTTACGTGGATTTCTCTTGATAGCTTATATTTCCTTATGTAATTGTTCTGAACTCTGTATATCTCGTCAATGTTAGTTTTTATTTCTTCCTTGTCTACTTGGAGAACTTCCCCCAAAATTTCTGACATTAAATTTCTAGTGTCCTCTTCCTTTTCTTCTAATACATTCTGGAATCTTAAGTAATAGTTTGCTTTCTCGAGTTCCAACTGTGAGATTGCCCCCTCTAACTCCCTGTTTATCGTTCTCAATCTTTCTTCTGTTGCATCCTGTCTTTTTTCTGCCTTCTCTGTTTTTTCCGCTATTATTTGTATTTGTTGTTCGTGATTAGCAACTATTTCTTGTATATTTTTCATTCTACTGTCTAATTTCTTAATATCTCCTTTGACTACCTCAAAGTTCCCTTTCATTTCCTCATGATTGTTTTCTATTGTTTCTTGCGTTTTTGTCATTTTCCCCTGTGATGCAAACATAAACTCCGTAATTCTGTCTAGTGAGGCCTGCATAGATTGTAGGGAAGGAGCTTGTCCCTGTTTCTCTACAGTCGTCATTTCTGTTAATAGTCTTTGTCCTGCCAGTGATGGTGCGGCCGAAGCTGCTTTCTTTACAGTTTTTGTCACCGTGGTCGAGGACATTTGTACTTTTGAGAAAAAGTTGTAATTTTTAAAGAAGTTACTCCACACTTTCATATAACCTCTTCCTGTATTTCCCCTTTTTCCCCCTTCTCCACCAAGCAATCAATATCAGTGGTGGGTTCCTACCAGTGCGGTCCACTCTATAGCACCGGTAGCGGCCCGCTGGTGATGTCACAGTACCGGTGCGGTCGGTTGCCGGTGCCTGGGTGCCGCCATTTTTTTAAAAAAAAAAATTTTAGATTTTTTTTTAAATTTTCTTCTGCGCATGCCCAGAAACCGAGCTTCCGGCACTGCGCATGCACTGCCTTCCTATCCCACAGTGAGTCCAAGCAGGGGAGGATGGCTGAGGGAGCGTGTGAGACGCTGAAAGAATGGGCAGCAGGAGCTATCTCCATTCCCCTCCCTTCAGCAGTCCGAGAAGCCACAAACACACGGTGATGATCCTAGGCATTTTCGCACGTTTGAGGCTTCTCAAGCTGCTGAGGGGAGGGGGAATGGGTGGCAGGACCTATCTCAGTTCCCCTCCCTTCAGCAGTCCGAGAAGCCACGCCCACCAGTCACATGGCTGGCAAGCCACACCCACAAAATAAGCCACGCCCACAGAGTGGTAGTAAAAAAATTAGGAACCCGCCCCTGATCAATATCAATGTTCTAGATCCACACTTATCAAAATTTTATACGTTATATTGTTTATACTCCTTAATTCTTAATTCCTAGATCTTAGTTTCAATTTTCTGTATATATGTGGACAATCAATTTCTATTATTATCAATATATTGGTATAACAATATTAATCAGTATAGCAATCTATCAATCAATTTGTCAATCAATCAATCTGTATATCTATTTGTACAGTTACTTATCACTATATATTCAATTCAATATTAAATTTAACCTTTTATAAATACTCCAATCTTACTTTTAAACCAATTAAAATTAATTCTATTTGTTATAGTTATTTTTTCCAATTAAGTATTAATTAAGTATTAAGTATTAAGTACCAGTCAGCTTTCTATATTCAATATCAAAATATTCAATATCAAAGGTGTTTTTTTTCCTATTTACCAGAAGAAGCAATCAATATGTCTTCTTTTAAAGATCCAAGATGTCTTCTTTTTCAGAAACTGCACAGTCACTGTCTTTTTTTTTAAAATTATATTCCTTATATGTATCTCTGTTATTTCCCTCCTTTTGTAACAAATCCAGTATTAGGCAATAACCTCTTTAAGTCCACCACAGTTTCTAATGTAACAGTTTCCAATGTATAGTGTTGATCTCAGACAACGGTTGTTAAAAAGTATCTCCTTCGGCTCTTCTAAGATGTCGCTGTCAGCAAAAAGAAGTCTATGTCACTGTTACAATCTCTTTCTTACTTGCTTGCTTCCGTGGTAGTAACAAAGCCAATATTCCCACTAGTTTCACGTTTCCTTAGTTATTCAGACGCCAAAAAAGTTCCAATCTTAAATCTAGCAGCAGTTTTTTATGTAGTCTTTCTCCAAACCCTTTTCTTTTTTCTTTTTTATAATATCCTCTCTTGTAACTCCTTACCGCTTCTGTGCCGCCTGTTCCTCTCAGGAGACTCTCACTTTTCCGCCTTTGCTGTTCCGTCTCCGATTTCAGGTTCCGCATTTTTAAAGCTTGGTAGAAGAATTTGGCCAAGGGTTGCCGTTTCACTCTCGCTTTTCTTCCTCTACATCAAGATCGAAACGCCATGTCTCTGGATCGTCTATCAACCGCCGATCTCTTTCGTGTCTGTTATCGGGGGTTTCCACCTATTTCACCGGGAGATAGCACCTTCCCCCGGTGCAGTTCAGTGTCCCCCTTCTTTCAGCGATCTCCTCCAGAGAATCGCATGCCGCTTTCGGCTTCCAGATCCACGAAAAGTCGGGCGAAGTTCGCTGCTAGCTTTCTTCGCTCCGCTCCAGCATAGCGGCCGCCCCGGAAGTCCTAAAATGCCTAATTTAAGATTGTATTATGAAGCAGCAGTTCTCTCAGCAATTACTGATTGGATTAATTTGACAGAAGACAGGGTATTAAATATTGAAGGATATGGTCTGATTTATGGGTGGCATGCCTATTTAGTGTATGATAAAAAAGTAGATAAAGTTTTTAAGAGTCATATATTAAGAAATGCCTTATTGCGTGTCTGGAAAAAGTACCAATGTAAATTAAATGATAAGTTACCTTTATGGACAGTACCCAGACACGCGATAGAAAATATAAATTTAGAGCAAAAATCAGATAAGATTACATATAAAGAACTTCTTCAAGAAGAAGGAATTACATTACAACTAAAACCAATGGAGAAATTAAGAGAAGAAGGATTAATCAGAACTTGGTTTCAATTCGGACAATTACAGGCTAGATGGAGAGTTGATCAAAAAACTGGAATTGGGAAGGATGATGATAATTTGATACAACAAATAAAAAATAAGGGCCCAATGCACATAAAAAGATTGTACAATATTTTACTGGAACTAGATTCAGAAACAGAATTAGTTAAGGATTGCATGATAAAATGGGCTCAAAATATTGGAGAACCTATAATGATGGAAACATGGGAAAAGATATGGGTTAGAAATGTTAAATTTACACAGGCTCAAAATTTAAGAGAAAATTTTTATAAAATGTTTTATAGATGGCACCTAGACCCAAAAAAACTAGCTTGTATGTACCCAACTATACAACCTAAATGTTGGAGATGCGAATGTGATGATGCTACATATTTTCATATTTGGTGGACTTGTAAAAAAATTAAGGCTTTTTGGATAAAAATATGGTGGATTATACAAAATATTTTAAAGAAAAAGATCAAGTTCACACCACAGTTCTTTTTGTTGGGAATAATCACGGATTGTTCTGTTACAGAGACTAACTTGGTTTTGAATTTAATAACAGCTGCCAGGCTACTGGTGGCACAGTACTGGAAGAAGGAAGATACGCCTACTATTGAAGAATGGATATTAAAAGTTGTACATCTGGCTGAAATGGCAAAAATTTCATCATATCTTAAGGATCACTCAAATGAAAGATATATATTGGAATGGAATAGGTGGACTGATTATGTTCAAAAAATGTATCAGATTAAGAAGACCCAAATAGTTTTTTTAATGATAAATGATTAATTTTTAGATTTTGTTGTTAAATTTTTGAGTAATAAGGAGTTAAGAACTAGAAGAATGTTAGAATCAATAATTTTTTTAGCATATTTTAGTTTTATGTTTGCTTTTGAAATTATACCTTGTGCTTTTTCTGGGAAGTCGGGGGATGGGTGGGGGGAGGGTAAGAGGGGTGGGAAGGGGGGAGGGGGGAAGGGGGGGGAGAAAAGAGAAAAATGTTTGTACTTTGTACTGTTAAAACTTTTTCAATTAAAAAAAAGTCAGGAAACAAACTGAAAACTGGAGTCATGATGCAAGATTCAGGATACAACTGGAAACTGGAGTCATGATGCAAGATTCAGGATACAACTGGAAACTGGAGTCAAGATGCAAGGTTCAAGATACAAACTATGATTCAGGATCCAAACTGGAACTTGACTGTGATCAGACAGGTCTCTTTTTCAAGTGTTGTTCTCTGCCACTTTCCAGCTGCAGAAACTCTCCTTAAATAGACCTAAGGGTGTGGTGGCCAATTAGCCCCAGGTGGCCAATTAGCCCCGAGCAGACCTCCTCTGGATTAGACCTTTCTGTATTTCAGCAGCTAGACCTTTCTGCCTCTCGGCAGCTCAGCGTTGCTCTGGCATTCTGGAAAGGAGGGGCTACTGCTTTCCTATCACTGCCATGAGGCACTGAAGGCTCCAAAAGCTCTGACTGCACAGGCTGCTAACAGGCCACAACACTGCCGCACCGACCAGAAGCGCCCTCCACCCCCCAAAGAATCCCTGACTGCTTGTGCCAGCTGTGGGGGGCGACACCCGAGGACATAATGCAGATTTAAGCACGTTATCTGCCAATGTTGTGAAAGGAGAGGACATTTGGCACGAGTTTGCCGTGCCATTCTGCCTCCGAAAGACACGCATGCGCAGGACATCCCTAGAGGTGAATTGTCAAATAGATTCTGGCGCGAAAACCAAAGGCCGCGCCAGAGAGCCTTCGCCGTGCAGCCGGAAACTAACCAAACGTGGGTTGCCAGGGCCAGCTGCCCCTTCAAAAGGAAGATCATGGTCACCGTCTCCATCGACGGAGCACCGGTCCAAATGGAGGTTGACACCGGGTCTGCAGTGTCTATCGTCACCTGGGAGACGCTCAAGCTCGCCCTTCTGAGTCTCCGGTCTACCCGCCTGCAGGAATCCTCAATCCGCCTCGCTGACTACCAAGGAAACCGGATCCCTGTCCTTGGAAAAGCCCAGGTCCACATCAGATTCAACAATTTCGACGGACCTCTCCAGTTCACCATAGTCAAGGGCAGCCTTCCGAGCCTCCTAGGACTCGATTGGTTCGAATCGCTCGGCCTAGGAGTGACAGGCATCAACGCCATCGGAGCCGCGAACCTGGACGACCTTTTTGACGAGTTCCAGGACATTTTCAGTGATGGCTTGGGCAAGTATGTGGGGACTCCTATTTCATTTAGCCTTGACCCTAATGTCGCCCCCATTCGCCTTAAGCCTCGACGGGTCCCTCTCCCACTACGGGACAAAATTGACAAAGAGCTGGACAAGCTCATCAAACAAGGCATTTTGGAGCCGGTCGACCATGCTAAATGGGAGACCCCCATAGTGACCCCCGTTAAAGGGGACGGCAGTATTAGAATTTGTGCCGACTACAAATGCACAATCAATAAGGCTTTGCAGCAGAGCGCCTATCCGGTGCCGATTGTGCATCATCTACTCCACTCCCTAGGTCCTGGACGCCTGTTTGCTAAACTAGACCTTGCGCAGGCGTACCAGCAGCTGCCGGTAGATAGCGCTACTGCAGAAGCACAGACCATTGTAACTCACAGGGGAGCTTTTAAATGTCACAGGCTGCAGTTTGGAGTCAGCGTAGCCCCGGGGTTGTTCCAGAGTGTAATGAAACGTCTGTTGCAGAACATCCCCGGGGTCGTACCATATTTTGATGACATCCTAATCTCTGCCTGTGACCAGGACCAGCTCCGCTGTCGAGTTAGAATGGTCCTGTCAAAAATGTGTGCTGCTGGGCTTAAAGCCAAACGCAGCAAATGCTTGTTGGGGGTGCCTGAGGTCGAATTTTTAGGGTATCGAGTCAACGGCCAAGGCATCCACCCCACAGAAAATAAGCTAAGGGCAATCCATGAGGCTCCTGCCCCAAAAAACCAAACAGAGCTCCAAGCCTTCCTTGGGCTCCTAAATTTTTACAGCCTTTTCCTAAAAGACAAAGCCACCGTAGCCGAGCCTCTCCACAGGCTGCTGGCCAAAAACACTCCTTGGAAATGGGGGTCCAGGGAGGCGTCAGCTTTTGCAGCTGTCAAACAACTACTAACCAGTGACAGTTTCTTAATTCAATACAACAATACCTTGCCATTGGTCCTGGTGTGCGACGCTTCCCCTGTGGGAGTCGGCGCTGTGCTCAGCCACAAGCTTCCAAATGGGTCAGAGGCCCCTGTGGCCTATTACTCAAGGACTCTGTCCAGTGCAGAGTGGAACTACAGCCAGCTGGACAGGGAGGCCTTGGCTTTAGATGCTGGTGTCAAAAAAATCCACGAATATTTATTTGGGAGGGATTTTGTTTTGGTTATGGACAGGGGCGGGTTCCTAATTTTTTTACTACCACTCTGTGGGTGTGGCTTATTTTGTGAGTGTGGCTTGCCAGCCATGTGACCAGGTGGGCGTGGGCCTCAGGAGCTTGGCAGCGGCCGGAGAAGCGGGGGGTCATTGCCCACCCGCAACGCAGCCCCCCGCAGCGGGAGCAGCAAGACCGCGGCAGCGGTTCTTCTAGGAGACTCCATCCGGCCTGAATGCTTCTCCCCATTCGATGATCCTAGGCTCCTGCCGCCCATTCCCCCTCCCCTCAGCAGCTCGAGAAGCCTCAAACGTGCGAAAATGCTTAGGATCATCACTGCACATTCGTGGCTTCTCGGACTGCTGAAGGGAGGGGAACTGAGATAGGTCCTGCCGCCCGTTCTTTCAACGTCTGCATCGTATTTAATAGGAAATAATTAAGTTAAATTATATAATTAAGTTATATAAATTATAAAGTTAAATGAATACAATCAATATTAATCATAAAATAATATGCAGTGTTTAATATTAACCATAAATGAATAACATGCATTGTATTTAATAACATAATTAAGTTAAATTATATAATTAAGTTATATAAATTATAATTAATCATGTTTATTATTAAATTGAACTGTTATTAAACCTGGGTAGTATTAGTATTGGTTTTATTTTGATGTTGATTTGATTTTTATTTCATCAGCCCCTTGTTATCAATTTATTATTCAATTAAATTACTATCCCACATTGTTCATACCGGTACTATGACGGATATCAATCAATCAATCAATGATTCTATTTCTACAGGCGCCCGGCTCCATTTGGCCGGCTTCGTCTGGCGAAGAACACAAAGCCAACATTGGGAGGGGAAAACAAAAACAAAAAACAGGACCGTGTAAAAATATATTGACTGCGCGGGGGAACCGTACGTAGGGCGGATCGTAGTCCAGCCTGAACTCTATATAGAGCGCCGGCGGTTTTGACGCACCGGCGCAGCCCTTCTGCGCAGGCGCGGCCGGGCAGGCAAAGCCATCCGGTGGTCGCAAGGACCCCGCGGCGCTTTCTCCTCCTCCTCCTCCTCCTCCTTCCTCGCCCGGCTGAGCCTCGTTGTGCGGCGCGGCGCCCCGTCGCGGGGGTGGTGGTGGTGCAACAAAGGACCATGGAGGGGGGGGCGCCGGCCCAGGTAAGGAGGGGGGAGGAAGGAGGGGGAGAAACCTAACGGCGCCCCCCACTTTCGGGCGCCCCCCCCCCCGAAGGCCGGTCTGACAACGGAGCGGGGAGGGGGGGTAGCGGGAAGAGCAGTTGCGGGGCGGGCGGGGGTAAGAGGAAAGGAGCGGCTTTTTCCGCCTGGGGATGCCACCCCCGCCGCTGGGGCAGTGGCCCAAGGTGGACTGCTGCTTTTTTTCTGCCAGTTTGGGACCTGGCAGGGAGACACTGGGGAGGGGGGAGTCACTCCCAGAGGCTGGCTTTGGCTTAAGGACCCCCCTAAATATAGGGGGGTCCGTGGGCCAGGGTTAGAATAGAATAGAATTCTTTATTGGCCAAGTGTGATTGGACAAACAAGGAATTTGTCTTTGGTGCATAAGCTCTCAGTGTACATAAATAAAAATAAAATAAATTCATCAAGAATCATAAGATAGAACACTTAGTGATAGTCATAGGTTACTAATCAATCAAATCATACTAGGAAACAAAACAATATAAATCGTAAAAATACAAGCAACATGGTTATAGTCATAAGTGGGAGGAGATAGGTAATAGGAAGGATGAGAAAAATAATAGTAATACAGTCTTAGTAAATAATTTGTCAGTGTTGTGGGAATTAGTTGTTTAGCAGAGTGATGCCATTTGGGGAAAAACTGTTCTTGTGTCTAGTTGTCTTGGTGTGTGCAGTGCTCTATAGCCTCGTTTTGAGGGTAGAAGTTGAAACAGTTTATGTCCAGGATGTGAGGGGTCTGTAGATATTTTCACAGCCCTCTTTTTGACTCGTGCAGTATACAGGTCCTCAATGGAAGGCAGGTTGGTAGCAATTGTTTTTTCTGCAGTTCTGATTATCCTCTGAAGTCTGTGTCTGTCCTGTTGTGTTGCAGAGCCAAACCAGACAGTTATAGAGGTGCAGATGACAGACTCAATAATTCCTCTGTAGAACTGAATCAGCAGCTCTTTGGGCAGTTTGAGTTTTCTGAGTTGGCGCAGAAAGAACATTCCTTGGGCCAGGGTTTGGAACCCCCCCCCCCTTTGAACCCTCCCAGGCTGGACTGCTGCCTGCCACCCTTCTTGGGGCCTGGCTTGGAGACTGGATGGTCATCCCCCAGAGGCTGGCTTTGACTAAAGACCCCCCCCTAAAAATGGGGGTGGGGGTGGTCCTATACCAGTCTCTGCAACAGGGTTTGACCCCCCCGCTGGACTGCTGCCTGCCACCCTTCTTGGGGGCCTGGCTTGGAGACTAGATGGTCCCTAGAATGTTATTCTGTTCCTGTTCCTGTTCTGTTCTATTCTTTGTTTTCTATTCTGTTCTGTTGTATTCTGTATTCTTTTCTGCTGTTCTGTTCTGTTCTATTATTCTACTCTATTTTCTGTTCTGGATTCTATTCTATTCTGTTCTTCTTCTGTGTTCTGTTCTGTATTCTGTTTTGTTTGTATTCTGTTCTGTTCTGTTCTATATTCTGTTCTATTCTGTATTCTATTCTGTTATGTTCTATTCTATTCTGCATTCTATTCTTTTTCTGTTCTGTTCTGTTCTTTCTATTCTATTTCTGTTCTATTCTATTTCTGTTCTGTTCTATTCTATTTCTGTTCTGTCCTGTCCTTGAATTATGACCACAATTGTGCCCCAAATTTATGTTGCAAAGTAAAACATTTGTTAAAGGAGTGTGCCCCAATTTATAACTTTTCTTGCCACGGTGGTTAAGCGAATCATTGCATGTGTTAAGTTAGTCAGGCGGTTGTTAAGTGAATCTGAGAAAACTGAGGACTGTTTGTGTCACACTTAACGACCGTCGCGGCCTCAAAATTCCCACGCTTGGCAACTGACTCGCATTTACGACAGTCGCAGTGATCCCCTTTCCAACCAGCAAAGTCGTTGGGGGGAGAGACCGGATTCGCTTAACATCACGGGGGGGGGGGTGTCACGTGATCTGCTCTTGCAACCCAAAGTCTGATTCACTTAACGACCCTATTACGTAAACGACTGGAGGGATCTACTTAACCACCATGGCAAGAAATGTAGAACAGGGCAAGAGCCACTTCAGAAAGGTCTCGCTTAGCGATGTGAATTTGGGGCTCCCTTTTGGTCGTAACTCGAGGACTTTCTGTATTTGGCATTTTGTTTACAAAATGATGGTGCCTCTTTTATGGAATTCCCTTCCAAGGAGGGAATTTAAAAATGGGGGGAAAATCAGATACCTGTCATTCATTGATGAATGACACCTGTCATTGATGAATGACAGGTGTCTGGTTTTTTTCAAAACTTTTAAATTGGCCTTTAATTGTATTTTAATTTATATTGTTTGGCTGTCTTGCAGCTCCCTAATTTATGGGGTGTCTTTATTTTGCTTTTTTCACCCTTGTTTTCTTGGATTTTTATTTTTAAATATACATCAATATCAATACATGAATACATTTCATGTATTCATGTACATTTTGCCTCTGATTGAATAAATTTTGATTCAAATTATATTTTGAGCGTGTTGTCCTCGAGTTACAACAGCTCATTTAGTGACTTCTAAAGTCCCTTTTTTCAGGGCCGTTCGAAGTTGGAACGGCCCTGAAAAAAGGAACTTAACGACTGTTTTTCACACTTAACGACCATCATGGCATCCCGAGGCCTACGGGATGAAAATTCAGATGCTGGGAAACTGACTCGTATTTACGACGGTCGTAGTGGTAGTCATAACATTCCCTCATCTTGATCCAGGGATTTTCCTACACCTTTGCCTTAGGTCTTTTTTTACTGTATTTAAGCCTTCCCGAAGAAGCTTCTGGTTAATCAGAGGTTCCCTTGTAGTTAACTGTGGTTACCATTTTTGGAATAAGTCAGGATATTAATTATGATTGAAAATAGTGGTTTCATATCCTGGACTGAAAATAATAAACTCTGTTTCCTGATTTGGTCAAAAGGAAGAGACTAATAATTAGAAGCTTTCTGGTTTGAACCATTAGACAGGAAGGAAGGGAAGGGAAGGGAGAAGGAAATAGTGAATGAATTGAAGGAAGGAAAAAAATGATAGGAAGGGAAGAGAGGGAGGGAGGGAGGAAAGAAGGAAGGAAGAAGGAAAAAGGAAGGGAGGGAAGAAGGAAATAGTGAATGAATTGAAGGAAGGAAGGATGGAAGGAAGGAAGGAAGGAAGAAATGGGATAGGAAGAGAAGAGAAGAGAGAAGAAGGAAGGAAGGGAAGGAAGGAAAAGTAGGAAGGAAAAGAAATGGATAGGAAGGGAGGGAGGGAGGGAGGGAGGGAAGGAGAGAATGAAGGAAAAAGTAGGAAGGAAGGGAAAGGGAGGGTAGAAGGAAATAAATGAATTAAGGAAGGAAGGGAAGGAAGGAAGGATGGAAAGGAAGAAGGAAGGAAAAAGGATGGAAAAGGAAGGGAGGGAAGGAAAGAAGGAAGGAAAAGAAAGGAAGGAAAAAAGGAAGTAAATGAAGGAAGGAAAAAAGGAAAAGAGAAAGGGAAGGGAAGGGAAAGGGAGGGAAGGAGGAAGGAAAAAGGGAGGGAAGGAAGAAAACGGGTGGGGTCTACTTACCTTCCCTACCGGTTCAGGGTCGCGCGTTTTGCCCCGCCAGTTAACCCCGTTGCTCTCGGGTTAAACTGGTCTGCGCATGCACAGGAGGCTTTGCGCATGCACAGAGCGTTATTTTCGTGTAAATTTGGCTCCGGTGGACGGATTTCAGGGTGTGTGTGTCCAGCCAGCCATCGTTGCCGGTTCGGCGAGCGGGGGGGGGGGGGAATTCCCGCTACCAGTTCTATAGAACCGGTCCGAACTGGCAGGAACCCACCTCTGGAAGAAAAGGAAGGAAGGAAAAGAAAGGAAGGAAAAGGGAAGGGAAGGGAGAGGTAATGAATTAATGATGGAAGGAACAGAAGGAAGGAAAAAAGGAAAGAAAAAAGAAAAAAGAAAATGCAGGTTTCCAATTAATTTCCTTTGCCTATTATGCTGCGATCCGATTCCTCAACATAATTAAAAATTATTTAGTCTTCTCTCTTCCAAGGACAGAAACCTTCAACTAGAGAGGATTCCGTGGAAAACCATACTGATAGTCCTCGACTTACAACCGCAGCTGGCGCCAGCGTTTCCATCACTAAGTGAAGCAGCTCTTAAGCGAGTCCCGCCCGTTTAAATGACCTTTCTCCCCCCCACTCCTTAAGTGAGCCGTTGCAGTTGTTAAGTGAATCGTGTGGCCATTAAGCGACTCCTTGACTTGGCTTGCCCGAAGCCAGCTGGGAAGGTTGCAAAAGGAGACCCCCTGGGACTCTCTAACCGTCATAAATACGAGTCAGTTACCGAGCGCCTACATTTTTGATCCCATGGATGTGGTGACGGTCGTAAGCACGAGGACCCAGTTGTGAATCTCTGTTTTCAGTGCCGCTGCAACTTCAAGCAGTCGCTAAGTGAACAGTTGTAAGTCAAGGACTACCTGTCTTGATAGTCTTTGTTTCCAGGAAATTGGGGAGACGGAGGACAAATAAATTTAATAATAAAATTAAAATTGGGAAGATGCCCATTTCCACAGCTAGTCCTCAACTTACGACCACAATCGAGCCCCAAAGTTTCTGGGGTCAAAAAGGGAGACGTTTGCTAAGGGAATTTTGCCCCATTTTGTGACCTTTCCTGCTGCGGTCATTAAGTAAATAATTGCAGTTGTTAAGTGAGTCACATGCTTAAGTGAATCCAGCTTCCTGCTTATTGGAAGGTTACAAAAGGGGATCACGGGACGCTGTGACCGTCGTAAATACGAGCCAGTAGGTGTGAAAAAACGGTCCCTTTTTGGGGGGCTGTTGTAACTTTGAGCGGTGACTAAACCAAGCGTCGTAAGTCAACGACTACTCCCGGGAGGCGTGGCGTTGTCGTAAGCAGCACACTGGCGGGATCCTCCTAAATTGTCCCCTCTCTCCATCCTCCCCAGCAGGCATCTCAACGGGATGCAGCGCCCGCCTGTCGTCATCTTCCGCCAACGCCTGCCGATGACAACAAAATCTTTGACCGGGAGGATCAAGTGGCCGAGATCGCCCTGACCTTGGTGGCTTCCTTCCAAGCCATGGAGAAGAAGGTGGATTCACACACCACCCGCCTTCTGGACCTGGAAGGCAGAACCGGGACGGTGGAGAAGAAGGTTCTGGATTGTGAGAAGATGACGGGGGAGATCGGCGGCCGGCTGGAGAGCAAGTGGGCCACGTTGGGGACCCTCATTCAGGAATACGGCCTGCTTCAACGCCGCTTGGAAAACATGGAGAACCTGTTGAAGAACCGTAACTTCTGGATCCTGCGCTTCCCGCCAGGCTCCAACGGCGAGACGCCGAAAGTAGGTTCGGCTTGTGATGTTCATTGACATAGATCGAGAGTTCCCAACTCCTGGCCTGTGACCGTGGGGATGCTTGGAAGGGTCATCGGCATGAAAAACGGACATAGGTCACTTTTTTTAATGGCGTTTTAACTTTGAACGGTCACTAAGCGAGCCGTTGTAGGAATGCCTGTACACGTTTGAGGTTTGCAAAGCTGCCGGATTGCTTTCGTTGAATTTTTGCCTACATTTTTGCCACCGTTCTCAGCTCGTTAACCCCCTGAATGTTTCGGTTGTTAGGAAATTTGGGGGTGTTTCCCACGTTTGAAACGAGAAGTTACTGTTTCCCCAAAAATAAGACCCGGTCCTATTTATTTTTTTTGGCTGCAAAATAAGCACTAGACTAGGGCTTATTTTCAGGGAGCCATGATTTCAGGGTGATTAGCCTGGTTGGGCGTCCTGCCTCTCGGCGTGCACACAAGAGGCAGCAAGCGCATGGGGACCGATGGTATCCGGCAGCAGCTGCAGCCCGCCGGTCCCTTGGTCGGCACACTCTGGGGCTACCCCGGAAATAAGCCCTAGCCTGAATTTTTAAGTGTGCACCTAATATAAGCCTTACCCCAAAAATAAGCCCCAGTGAAGGGGGCTGGGCATGGCCAGCCCAGGAGGCGGTGAGCACGCACGGGTCGACGGTGTGCGGCTGCAGCCCGCACAACACGGTTGAGTTGATTCCCTGTCCAAGAAGCAGACGGAGGCAGAGATGGGGGGGGGGGGGAGCACGTGATCCGGACACGCTGCATGGGCTGCAGGAAAGCCAAGAGTCTATGAGCCAGAGTGGGCAGGCGGCCACGAGAGGCTCGTCTTCGCGCCGCGGCACTGGCAGCAGACGGAGGCAGAAGCATGGGGTGGAAGGCAGCACGCCGCGGGCAAGCCGAGAGAACGCGAAGATGAGGCTCTTGCGGCTGGCTGCCGTTACGGCCCACCGACCCTTGGTTTTCCCGCGCGGCATGTCCAGATCGCGTGCCTTCCCCCGCACCTCTGCCTCCGCCAGCTGCTTGGACAGGTAATCAACTCACCCGCATTGTGTGAGCTATGGCTGCTGCCGGACACCATCAGCCCACACGTTCTCCCCGCCTCCTTTGCTGGCCGCACCAACCCCCATTCACTAGGGCTTATTTTGGGGGTAGGTCTTATTTTCAGGGAAACATGGTAGGAAGTATGACAACATTGTTGGCAACAAGGGACCCACCGTTGTTTGCAGTGAAGCCTTGACACACAACAGGTCGTGGCCCGTCAATACGGGTTCCGGTGGTTTCGTACGGATTTCCTTAGAATCCAGGTGGTCCCTCGGGGAGGCTGTCCCGATGGGGGTGTGTAGGCACGGTGCGTTTCGTGCGGAAATGGCACTCGGGCTTGAAATGTGATTGGATCGGAAAGAAATTATGAGCTCACTGGATCCCGCCGCTGGGGAGAGCCAGCAAGGAAGAGGAAGGGATCCAATTTTGACACAGCACGAAGCCACGTGTCTCCGGCGTTAAGCATTTACAGTATTTATGAACGGGATATGTTACCTGTCCTGTTGCTCGTAAGGTTATCCGATACGTTGAAATGTCCGTAGTTCCTAGTGGTGTTTCTCAACCTTGGTGTGATGTGAGGACTTCAACTCCCAGAATTCCCCAGCCGGGGGAACTGCCTCCTAACCTTGCTTCTCAGGATAAACATAGGCACCAATAGTAGAGAGTATTTGGGGTTGAACTGGACAGATCCTTGGTGCTCTCTGAGCTGGGTGCTTTTCTTGCAGACGTTTCACGACCCAACTAGGTGATATAATCAGTGCTAGAAGGGAGGGGGTTGTGGAGAGGAGGAGGAGGAGGACTGTGGGGTCCTTGGTGCTCTCTGAGCTTGGCTGTTTTCTGGCAGATGTTTCATGATGTAATTCCTCCTGTTCCTCCTCCTACCCATCCCCTTCCTTCCTCTTTCTTGTAGCACTGATGAAGTTCCCTTGTTGGGTCATGAAATGTCTGCAAGAAAACCAGCCAGCTCAGAGAGAAACAAGGACCGCCCAGTCCTTTTCTTCCTCCTCCTCCTCCACCTCCTCCTCCTCTCCACAAACACCCCTCCTTTCTAGCACTGATGACGTTACCTAGTAGGGTCACAAAACTTCTGCAAAGAAACCACCCAGCTCAGAGAGCTCCAAGGACCCCTCATTTCAACCCCGAGCTCCAAATATTCTCCTTTATTGAGAATGAGCCATGTTTACCGGGCTGACCCTGGATATGGGGGAAGGGAAGGAAGGAGATGGATGGATGTGGAAGAAAGGAAGGAAGGAGATGGAATGAAATGGATGGAAGGAAGGAAATGGAAGGAAGGTTTTAGTTTTTGCTGTCAGGGGTCAATGCTGAGGGTGCCAACTTTGTGGTTCTAGGTGCCGGTGACCTTCGACAACATGTCTGTCTACTTCAACGAGAAGGAATGGGAGAAACTGGAAGAATGGCAGAAGGAACTCTATAAGAATTTGATGAAGGGCAACCACCAGTCCTTGGTCTCTTTGGGTAAGGGGGCACAGCTCTTGCTCCAGTTTGGGTGGGGTGCAATTCACCAGGCATAAAGGAGAAAATTCCTAAGAGCGAGGACAATTGAGCAGTGGAACTGCTTGCAACCAGAAGTTGTGGGTGCTTCATCACTGGAGGTTTTGAAGAAGAGACTGGACAGCCACCTGTCTGAAATGGTCTGGGGTCTCCTGCTTGAGCAGGGGGTTGGACTAGAGGACCTCCAAGGTCTCTTCCAACTCTGTCATTCTATGATTCTGGAAGGGTCTTCTTGAGCAGAGGGTTAGACTAGATGACCTCCACGGTCCCAACATTCAACATTCTATGATTCTGTAGGAGTCTCCTGCTGGAGCAGGGGGTTGGACTAGATTCCCTCCCTCCCTCCCTCCTTTTCCCATCTCAATGTTACTTCCTTTAATTGCCATGGGGCCCAGCAAGCTGTCTTTCTCAAGCACGCCTTATGCTTCTCTGCTTCTGCCCCCTCCCCGCACCTGACCCTCAGAGCAGTCCTTTGAACCCGTGTCTTGTCACCTGGCCTAGATCCAAGGGTTGACCCCTCTCTTTTCCTCCCCCCCCGCGCAGATTATGCTATTTCCAAGCCAGGCGTCTTGTCCCAGACCGCGCGGGCGACCAACTCATGCCACGGAGACGATCAGGATTCGGAACAACAGGGAAGCCTCCCCGACGCCACAGCAGGTGAGTTCCGGCCTCTGTTGGGGAGAGAATTACAAGGAAATTAAATGAAATCCTTTAAGAGGGGTGGACTTTAACTCCCAGAATCCCACAGCTTGGCAACTTTAAGACACGTGAACGTAAACTCCCAGAATTCCCCAGCTGGCATGCTTTAAGAGGGGTGGACTTCAACTCCCAGAATCCCCCAGCCGGCATGCTTTAAGAGGGGAGGACTCCAACTCCTTGAATTGTTAAGGGAATCGCTGTCGTCAAGTTAGTAACCCAGTTGTTAAGTGAATCCGGCTTCCCCATTGACCTTCTTTGTCAGGCGGTCGCAAAAGTCGATCACGTGACCCCAGGAGAGTGCCACTGTCATAAAGATGAGTCAATTTGCCAAGCGTCTGAATTGTGACCACGTCCACACAAAGGTCGTAAGTGTGGAAATGGCCCTAAGTCGCTTTTTTCAGGGCCGTTGTAACTTTGAACGGTCGCTAAACAAACCATCATAAATTGCGAGGACCAGCTGTACTGGACCAATCGAAGCTTTTCTGATGTTTTCCTCCCTGCAGCCGGCATCAGGGTGGTGATCAAAACAGAAGAGCCTCATTCTGACGAATGTCCTGGAGACTTGGAGCCACACCAGATGTCTGGGAGTTCGGAGGGAGATTTCCAGGGCCTGGACCCCGAAGCCCCCTGCGGCAGCCCCTACAGCACGGCCACCCTGTTGGGAAACTTTGCTGGAAACAACCTGGAGGAAGGAAGCAAGTACGACGTGAACTTTGGCGAGATCAAGAGAGTTACTGTGCAGCACAGCAACTGCACGGGTGAGTAGAGACTTCCAGAATTCCAGAATCCCCCAGCCGGCATGCTTTGGTTATAAGTCGAGGACTACCTGTACTTAAATATCCTGAGAGACTCTGGAATGTTTTACAGAGTTTCTGTGTTCGATGACAGCAATCACCTCGATTCGTCCTCCTGCCCGTCTCAGGAAGTTTTGAGCCCTAAATGGTTTTTCTTCTCGCCGCACAACGCTGCATGCAACCCCCTGATTTTTTTTTGCTTTTCTGTTTCTTGCAAGATGACGGGATCATAATCAAAATGGAGGAGGAAGAGGAAGAGGAGGAGGAAGACCCCGTCAGTTTGGAGACCCGGGGGTTGTTTTCGTCCCGGGCCGAGCCGCCTTGCTCGTTGACTTGCAACATGGAGGTTCTCCAGGAGGAACAGAGGGTGACCAAGCCACCCCGACCCACTGTGGGGATCTGCGCCCCGCTCTGCGAGAGAGACAATAGTGTCGAAGCACGGCCGGTCACCCTGCAACAGCGAAACCGGACGCGCGAGCGGCCGTACATCTGTCCGGATTGCGGCAAGAGCTTCATGCTGCGGATCAACTACATAATCCATCAGCGTAACCACCTCAAGGAGGGGCCCTACGAGTGCCATGCCTGCGACCTCAGCTTCCGCATCAAGCAGCAGTACCTCCTGCACCAGCGGCTGCACACGGCGCGGCGCGGGGTGGCCCCGCCGCCCCACCGCGGACAGACCTACCCTAACAAGCGCAGCTTCAAGCAACAGCCCCAGCCGCCCCCGCCGCCCGGTAAGCCGTACAAGTGCAGTGAGTGCGACAGCAGCTTCAGTCACAAGTCGAGCTTGAGCAAGCACCAGATCACGCATGTCGGTGAGCGCCCATACTCGTGCAGCGAGTGCCGGAAGAGCTTCCGGCTGCAGATCTCGCTGGCCATGCACCAGCGGGTGCACGCCGGCAAAACCGAGCTGTCCTTCATCTGCCCGCAGTGCGGGAAGGCCTTCAGTCGGCCGTCCCACCTGCTGCGGCACCAGCGGACTCACACTGGTGAGCGGCCATACAAGTGCAGCCAGTGCGACAAGACCTTCAGCGAGAAGTCGAAGCTGACCAACCACTACCGGGTCCACACCCGCGAGCGGCCCCACGCCTGCAGCGAGTGCGGCAAGGGCTTCATTCGCAAGCACCATCTGCTCGAACACCAGCGTATCCACACGGGTGAGCGGCCGTACCACTGTGCTGAGTGCGGGAAGAATTTCACCCAGAAGCATCACCTGCTTGAACACCAGCGGGCGCACACTGGCGAACGGCCGTACCCGTGTACAGAGTGCGCCAAGTGCTTCCGCTACAAGCAGTCGCTCAAGTATCACTTGCGGACACACATGGGGGAGTGAGGGGCTGTCCCTGTTTCCTGCCCCCGCCTCCCCAAAGCCAGCCCTGGTATTTGGGGACAGAGGACTTAATTGGGGAGAGGGGGAAGGACGTCCTGCAGAGATACCTACCGCTCTGCACACTGGAGCACTGAATCGGGGTCCCTTCCTCCAAGCCAGTAACGGGTTTCTGGCTCAACTAACCCTCATCTCTTCCGGCACCGTAACCTTGATGGACACAAATTATATTCTCCAAGCTTCTGGCTTCCTTGACCCCTCCCGCCCTTCTGTTCTTTTTTATAATAAATGTGGACCCTGATTTATTTGGTAAGCATCTGCTTAAACTTCTGGCTTTCTTTCCTTTGGTTATTAGGGAGGGGCTTCCCCGAAATACTGGCAGGAAGGGCAGAGCCATCGGTAGCAGGGATGATGGGCTGCGGGGAAGCCCCCACAGCAATTTGTTCCTAGATTCCAGAGTCTTCAGCGACACCTACGGAAAAGGATACAGCCTTATTTTATCTTCCTTCTGGCTGTTGTATAGTTAGCCCTTGAGTTACAACCACAATTGAGCCCAACATTTCTGTCACTAAGAGAGAGAGGAATGTGAGCTTTGCTTCATTGTACGACCTCTTTTGCCCCAATTGTTAAGTGAATCCCTGCAGTTGTTCAGATAGTAACTCTTCAGTTACTATCTGAACAACTGCAGTTGTTACTACTAGTTCAAGAGTAACAACTCTTCAGATAGAGTTGTTCGGTGAATCTGGCTTCCCCATTGATTTAACAGAATAACAGAGTTGGAAGGGACCTTGGGGGTCTTCCAGTCCAGCCCCCTGCTAAAGCAGGAGACCCTTACAGAATCATAGATTGACAAGAGATGGATGGGACCTCAGCGGTCTTCTAGTCCAGCCCCCTGCTCAAGCAGGAGACCCTTACAGAATTACAACTGAGGCATGCTTATATTTTATCTTGTTTGGGTCTTTGGTACACTTGGCGTTGTCATTTTTTATCCTTTCTCTGGAGGGAGGAGAGAGTTTTGTAGTTAAAGTGGATACATGAAATTCCCTTTAAATTATTGTTTTCCAAATATGGCCACCTTAAAACGTGGACTTCAACTCCCAGAATTCCCCAGCCATCCATTTCTTTGTTCCAGAAAGATGATGGACTCACCAAGTGCTTTTCTCCGATCCTGCCCATCGGAGGATCTCTAAAGTTAAGGACACTCAATAGTGATTAAGAAAGTGACGCTTTTATTGAACGTTATGTCCATTATTGGCTGCATGGCACTTTTGATCCCAACTCTGAGCCGCTCAGTTCCTAGTGGTTCCCACAAAACCACCGATTCCTGCGTATCAATCAATCAGAATAGAGCTGGAAGGGACCTTGCAGGTCTTTAGTCCAAACCCCTGCTAAAGCAGGAGACACTATACCAGTGATGGCGAACCGTTTTTGGCTCACGTGCACAGCCCACACCCATGCCCTCCCCCGCGCATGCGCACAACCCTGCGCATGTATACAACCCCCCCCGCACATGCGCACAGGCCTCACTGAAGCCTCCGGACTCCTGAAGCCTGAGGACGGCAAAAAATGGCCAAACGCGCCAACCGGAAGTTCGGAAACGAACTTCTGGTTGGCCCGTTTTTCGCCGTCCTCAGGCTTCAGAAGGCTTCCCTGAAGCCTCCAGAGTGCAAAAAACAGCCCAACGGGCAAACTGGAAGTCTGTTTTTCCGAACTTCCGGTTGGCCCATTTTTCTCACTCCGGAGGCTTCAGGGAAGCCGCCTGAAGGCAAAAACGGCCTTTCCCAAGGCTGAAAATCAGCTGGCCAGCGCGCGCATGCGCGCTGGAGCTGACATAGGGCAACGCCTCGCGTGCCCTACGATATGACTCCGCGTGCCACCATGGTTCGCCATCACAGCTCTATACCATTTCAGATAACTGACTGTCCAGTCTCTTCTTAAAAACCTCCAGTGTTGGAGCACCCACAACTTCTGGTGCCAAGCAGTTCTACAGGTTAATTGTCCTCACAATTAGGAAGTTTCTCCTTCATTCCAGGTTGCTTTTCTTATTTGATTAGTTTCCATCCATTTTCTTTTCTTGTCTTCTGTTGCTTTGGAGAATAGGTTGACCCCCTCTTCTTCGGGGCAGCCCCCCAAATACTGGAACACTATCCTGTCCCCCCCCAGTCCTTTTCTCTAGAGTGGCCAAACCCAAATCCTGCGACCGTTCTTCGTATGTTTTAGATCTCTATGCCTTTAATCATCTTAGTTGCTCTTCGAAGGTTAGTTATAATCGTCATAAACACGAGATAGCTGCCAAGCGTTCTGAATTTTGGTCACGTGACCACAGGGATGCTACGACACGTAAGTGGGAGACGCAGTCCCAAGTCATTTTTTCCAGTGCCCTTGTGACTTTAAACGGTTACTAAATGGATGGCTGTAAGTCGAGGACTATATATTAGGAACAGTGCAGGGGGCTTTCTTTCCAGCCCCATCTGCCAGGGGGGCCCTTCAGGCGAGGGGAGGGGGCTCCTGAGGGGCCTTCTGGCAAGGGGAGGGGGCTCCTGAGGGGCCTTTAGGTGAGGGGAGGGGGCTTCTGAGGGGGCATTCAGGTGAGGTGAGGGGGCTCCTGAGGGGCCTTTAGGTGAGGTGAGGGGGCTCCTGAGGGGCCTTCTGGCAAGGGAAGTGGGCTTCTGGGTGGGCCTTACGCAAGGGGAGGGCTTCTGGGGGGCCTTCAGGCAAGGTGAGGGGGCTCCTGAGGGGCCTTTAGGTGAGGTGAGGTGGGGTTTCTGGGGGGGCCTTCAGGTGAGGTGAGGGCTTCTGAGGGAGCCATTTAGGTGAGGGGAGGGAGCTTCTGAGGGGCCTTTAGGAAGGGGAGGGGGCTTCTTGGGGGTCTTTAGTCAAAGGGAGGGGGCTTCTGGGGGGCTTCAGGCAAGGGGAGGGGGCTTCTGGTGGCCTTTACTCAAGGGGAGGGGGCTCCTGAGGGGCCTTTAGGCCAGGGGAGGGGGCTTCTGAGGGGGCATTTAGGTGAGGGGTGGGGGCTTCTGGGAGCCCTTCTGACAAGGGGAAGGGGCTTCTGGGTGTCCTTTAGGCAAAGGGAGGGGGTTCTGGGGGGCCCTTTCTAGCAAGGGGAGAGGGCTTCTGGGAAGGCCTTCAGGCATGGGCACGGGGTTTCTGGGGGGGTTTCATGCAAATACAGTGGGCTTCTGGGGGGGGCAGAAACCAGGCAAGAGGGACGCCAGGCGCCGAACCCGGAAGTGGCTTCGGTTGGTTTATTTTGTTTCCGGGACTCCGCTCTAACTTCCGGGTTCCCCGGCGCAGGCACGTCGCTCTTCCTCGGCCTCGGCCCGCCGTCGCTCCTCCCGCCGCAGGGGGCGTTGCGGCCCCCTCCGGCCGAGCAAGGAAAAGCCTCCTTTCGCCGCGCATGCTCTCTCTCTCTCTCTCTCTCTCTCTCTCCCCGGTCGCGCAAGGATAGCGTCCTCCCCACTCCTCCCTCCTTCGAAAGGTCCCGGCTCCGCGCATGCGCGCCGCTCGCCGTTCGCACGACGCCTCCGGTGGGTAATCGCGACTCATCCCCCCTCCCGCCGCCGCGCCCCCACCTCCCTCGAGAGCCGCCCCCCGGGTTTGAAACTGAGGGGGTGGAGCCTGTTTGGGAGAAGGTGGGGTTTGGCTCCCCCTCCCTTCTCGCTGGGGAAAAAAGCTCGGGATTGAGTGGGGGGGTCGCCCTTGGAGGGAGGGCCCCCCTCGGTTGACCTTTGACCCCCGGGGGACCCGCTCCCTCGGGCTGGGAGGGTTCTGGCTCCCCCCAAAAGTGGGGAGTAGTGGGGGGGATGGGGGTGGTCCTCCAGGCCTAGCGAGGTCTGGTTTGCCCTGGTTGGGGGATGATGGGAGTTGTAGTTCTGGGTGGTGGGGTGTCCCGAAGGCCTAGCGAGGCCTGGTTTACCCTGGTTGGGGATGGTGGCAGGTGTAGTTCTCGGTGGGGGGTGGGGGGGGCGAAGGCCTAGCAAGGCCTGGTTTTTCTCGGTTGGGGACTGATGGGAGTTGGAGTTCTGGGCCCCTCGAGTTGGGGGGGGTCCTGAAGGCCTAGCAAGGCCTGGTTTGCCTTGGTTGTGGGTGATGGGAGTTGTAGTTCTGGGCGGGGGTCCTCAATGCCTAGCAAGGCCTGGCTCACCCCGGTTTGGGGTTGATGGGAGTTGTAGTTCTGGCCCCCTCGACTGGGGGTGTTGCTTGGCTCCCCAAAAGTGGGTGGGGTGGGGGTGGTCCTTAAGGCCCAAGGCCTGGCCTGTCTCAATTGGGGATGATGGATATTGTAGTTCTGGGCCAGAGGGACCCTCCTGTGTGTGTGTGGGGGTGTTGCTTGGCTCCCCAAAAGTGTATGGGGGGTGGGGGTCCTGAAGGCCTAGCAAGACCTGGGGCCTGTCGTGGCCCAGTCGGGGATGACGGGCGTCATAGTTCTGGCCCAGAGGGAGCTTCTTGGCTTGGGGGGTGGGGGAGGCTGAACTCCCTATCCTGCCTGCTGTTCTCCTGGGGGAGGGGATATCATGGATCCCCCCCCAAATCCCCCAAATAGAGGTCCCTCCCTCACCCTGGGAAATGCTTGGGGGGGAAGGGGCGGTTGTGCTCGTGTTTGTGGTCCTTTGGGAATCTGGCTTCCGCCTTGGCTTTGCTCGTCCGAAGGTTGCAAAAAGGAAACCGTCATAAATATGAATCGGTTGCCGAGCGTCTGAATTTTGACCATGTGGCTGTGACGGAGGCTGCAGCGGTCGTAAGTGTGAAAAACGGGTCCTACAGTCTTTTTTCCCCCCACTGCCGTTCTAACTTCGAACGGTCACTAATCAAACCGTTGTAAGTCGAGGACTACTTATATAGGAATAATAAAAACGGAATTTAATGAAGCGTGTCTCCCAAGGCTCTTGATATTAAAACCACAAGTGATCCCCAAATTTCCGTCGTTAAGTGAGTTTGGTCCCATTTGACGACTCAGCTCTCCACCGTCAGTAAGCAACTCACCGCCGTTGATAAATTTGTAACCTGGTTGTGAAATGAATCTGGCTTTTCCCCTACGGTCAGAAGGTCACAAAAGGGGATCACGTGACTGTCATAAATGCGAATCAGTTGCCCCATGTCCGAATTTGTATCGCTGCAAAGGTCGTAACTGAAAGGGGACAATAAGTCACAATTTTCAGTGCCGTGGTATCTTGGAACGGTCGCTAAACGAACTGTATTTCGCCTCATGCCTTTGCATGTTTATGTTTTGTGGTACAGAGTTCAAATTATCTCTTTTTGTGTGTGTGTGTGTGTGTGTGTGTGTGTGTGTGTGTGTGTGTGTGTGATTTATTGTATGTCACAACGGGTTGGAATGAAAAATTTTATCTTTGTGTTTCTCTTTCTGGGGAAATTAGCCTAAGAAATTCGGATGACTTCCGTGAAATTGTGGCAGTTTCATCACTGTTTTCTGCCATTTTTCTGAAACGGTGTCTGGTCTCCTGCTTGGACGGGGGGGGGGGGGGGGTTGGACTAGATGACCTCTAAGGTCCCTTCCAACTCTGTTAATCTGTGAAATTTTTTAATTTATCCCTCCCGGGACTATGAATTATTCGAATATTACGGAGATGCCAGCTATTTTAAGGGGGAAAAATAAAAAATTTGAACTCTATTAAGACTTTACCCTTCTGGTATAGATAGTCCTCGACTTACGACCACAATTGAACCTCGAATTTCTATTTCCAAGCGAAAGGATGGTTCTTTCCCCATTTTATGACTATTTTTGCCACGGCTGTTAAGCGAATCTCCGCTGTTGCGAAGTTCGTTGTTAAGTGAATACCCATGGACTTTGCTCGTCGGAAGGTCGTAAAAGGGGAATCGTGCGATCAACCCCCCTCCGGTTCCCTCCACCTGTCATAAATATGAGTCAGTTGCTGGGATCACGTGACCCCCTTGGGACCCTGCGACCATCATAAATACGAGTCAATTTTGCCGAGCATGTTACCATATTTTTCGGAGTATAAGACGCACCTTTTTACCCCCAAAAAGAGGGTGAAAACTTGGGTGCGTCTTATACACCAAATGTAGCCCCAGCCACCCCCACCCTTTGACCTCTGTCTTCCAGCAATTTACCTGTTTGCAGCAAAGAGGGAAGAGCCTGTAAAGCCAAGCAAGTCAGTAGCAGCTTCCCGACCTACAGCTGATTTGCCACGTGGGAAAATGAAAGTGAAACTAGCAGCAAAGAGGCAAATAGCTGGGAGAGACACGCAGATTTTTATTTTCTGCTGAACTGGATGGAAGGGGGTAAGTGAATAACTATAAATGTCTGTAGAATGTTCAAAGTATTAGACTTATTTTTTAAGACTGCTTTATTATTGTTCTAGCCAGGGGTCTCCAACCTTGGCAATTTTAAGACTTGTGCTGAAGTGGTGCAGTGGTTAAATGCTGCGACTGCAGGCTGACTGCTAGTTCAACAGTTCAGCTGTTCAAATCTCACTAGGCTCAAGGTTGACTCAGCCTTCCATCCTTCCGAGGTCGGTAAAATGAGGACCCAGATTGTTGGGGGCAATATGCTGAACTCTGTAAACCGCTTAGAGAGGGCTGTAAAGCACTATGAAGCGGTATATAAGTAAAGTGCTATTGCTATTGTGGACTTCAACTCCCAGAATTCCACAGCCAGCTTTGTTAGCTTTGCTGGCTGTGGAATTCTGGGAGTTGAAGTCCACAAGTCTTAAAGTTGCCAAGGTTGGAGACCTCTAGACAACTTAAAATAAAGAAGCTTTTTAAAATAAATGCTTGCTCTGAAGAGGTCCAGTGCTATTGTATCTTCTTTTAAATAATAGAGAATAATGTATACTTCCATAAATTTTAATTAATTTTAACAGCTCTGTACAAGTATAGTCTGAAATGTAACAGTGTCCTGTTTAGTATTAGAGTTAATTCCTGACATACCTTGGAGTAGATCTATTTAAATAATTGGGAGGAGTTAGTGTGACTACATTTAAGAAGACTTTCTGGCATAATGTACATTTCTCCAATTCTTTGCTATTTCTATGGGTCAGGTACATATGCACAGAAATACACAGCAAACAGTGTATATCATCTGTGCTGTTTGCTGTTTGGCAAATTGCTGGGAGGCAGAGGCCTTTTTTCCTTGTTTTCCTCCCCCAAAACTAAGGTGCGTCTTATACTCCGAAAAATACGGTAATTTTGATGGTCGTAAGTGTGAAAAAAGGTTGCTTTTTTCAGCGCCGTTGTACCTCCCAATGGTCGCTAAGCAAACTGTCATAAGTCGAGGACTGCTTGTAATCCAGGAGCTATCTGCTAATGAATGTAGACAAAATGAAATGATAAAGAGCTTGATAATTTAAATTTTCTTCTCTTACCAGGAAGGTTTTTTTTAAAACTAAACTATGAAATTCAAATAACTACAAATGGAAAAAATACTGTTGGATATTATGTTGTATACATATGATCTGTCTGTCTGTCTGTCTGTCTGTCTGTCTGTCTGTCTGTCTGTCTGTCTCTATCTATCTATCTATCTATCTATCTATCTATCTATCTATCTATCTATCTATCATCGGTCTATCTATTGTTGGATATTATGGTGATTAAAATAACCTAAATGTGATTTAAAAAATATCCCTAAAGGACTCTAAAATAAGAGAAGAAAATCTGCATAAATTTAATTTTTTTCACTCAGTAATCTAATAAACATAGTTTGCTTACGAGTTTACAAGATTTTTTTGTACCATCGCGTTTGCAAATAAGGCCTTAGGGATATTATAGTGTCAGGTGCGTGTTGTCCCCCCCCCTTGGCTTTTATATCGTAGTATATTAAAAGTACACATTTGTGGGAAGAATGAATCAATCAGAATAGAGCTGGAAGGGACCTTGGAGGTCTTCTAGTCCAACCCACTGCTCAAGCAGGAGACCCTTACAGAATAAGAAAATAACAGAGTTGGAAGGGACCTTAGAGTTCTAGTTCAACCCTCTGCTCAAGAAGGAGACCTATACCATTCAGAATAAGAGAATAACAGAATTGGAAGGGACCTTGGAGGTCTAATCCAACCCCCCCTCCCCCGCTGAAGCAAGTCAAAATAATTGATTCTACTTAACTTTGGGGTCCTTGCTCCTCTCTGGGCTTGGTGGTTTTCTTTCAGACCTTTCATAACCCAGCTAGGTGACATCACCAGTGGTTGAAGGGAGTGGGCTTTGCGGAGAGGAGGAGGAAGAAGGGGAAAAGACTGTAGAGTTCTTGGTCCACTCTGAGCTTGTTTGTTTTCTTGTAGATGTGGAGAGGACTACAAGGGGGGGGGTTGTGGAGAGGGTGGAGTGGACTACAAGGGAGGGGCTTGTGGAGAGGGTGGGGAGGAGGAGTGTGGAGAGGACTACAAGGGAGGGTCTTGTGGAGAGGAGGAGGGTGGAGAGGAGGGTGGAGAGGAGGAGGAAGAGTGGAGAGGACTACAAGGGAGGGGGGTTCGTGGAGAGGAGGAGGAGGGTGGAGAGGACTACAAGGGTTTGTGGAGAGGGTGTAGTGGACTACAAGGGAGGGGGTTTGTGGAGGAGGAGGGTGGAGAGGACTACAAGGGGGGGTTGGAGAGGACTACAAGGGAGGGGGGTTGGTGGAGAGGAGGGTGGAGAGGAAGAGGTGGGTGAGGAGGGTGGAGTGGACTACAAGGGAGGCGGTTTGTGGAGAGGACTACAAGGGGGGCTTGTGGAGAGGAGGAGGTTGGAGAGGAGGATGAAGAGGGAGGACTACAAGGGAGGGGGGTTTGTGGAGAAGAGGTGGGTGGAGAGGAGGAGGAGTGGAGAGGACTACAAGGGAGGGGCTTGTGGAGAGGAGGAGGAGGGTACAGAGGACTGCAAGGGAGGGGGGTTGTGGAGAGGAGGAGGAGGAGGGTGGAGAGGACTAGAAGGGGGGGCTTGAGAGGAGGAGGGTGGTGGAGAGGACCCTAAGCCTAACTCAACGACAACCAAGGACCCCACACGGCGACCAATGTTCTCTCCTTTTGATACTCCTTAAGCCAGGGGTCTCCAACCTTGGCAACTTTAAGACTTGTGCACTTCAACTCCCAAAGCTGGCTGAGGAATTCTGGGAGTTGAAGTCCACAAGTCTTAAAGTTGCCAAGGTTGGAGACCCCTGCCTTAAGCGGCCTTTCTCTCTTTCTCGATAAAGAATTCCCGGATTGCAGATGGAGTCCCGCCTGCCAGTCCCTCTTCTCCCCGAGCAGACTTTTGACCGGGAGGTCAAGCAAAACATGGCCGAGCTTTCTCTCTGGACCGTCGTGGCCGCCATCCAAGCGGTGGAGAGGAAAGTTGACGCTCACGCCAGCCGGTTGCTGAACCTGGAGCGCCGCGTGATGACCAACGAGAAGAAATATGTGGACTGCGAGAACGCTGTGGTGGACTTCGGCAACCAGATGGAGTGCAAGTTGACCGCTCTGGGCACCCTGATCCAGGAATACGGGCTGCTCCAGAGGAGGCTGGAGAACATTGAGAATCTCTTGAAGAATCAGAACTTCTGGATCCTCAGACTTCCCCCGGGCTCCAAGGGAGAAACGCCCAAGGTCGGAGGATTGGAACGGGGGTTGCTTGGTTTTCCTTGTGGGGTTTGCAATGATGGGAGAACTCCCGTAACTTGGAGGGTGTTAGAGGAATTGAGATCGGGGTGGTCCTTGGTGCTCTCTGAGGTTGGGGGTTTTCTTGGAGACGTTTCATGACCCGACTAGGTAACATCATCAGTGCTATAAGGGAGAGGGGTTTGGATAGAAGAGGAGTAGGAGTAGGAAGAAGAGAAGGAAGACAATGACTTTGAGGCCCTTAGTGCTCTCTGAGGTTGGTGTTTTTATTGCAGATGTTTCATGACCCAACTAGGTAGCATTATGAGTGTTAGAAGGAAGTGGGGTTTGCGGGGAGTAGGAGGGGGAAGAGGAGGACGACTGCGGGGTCCTTGATGTTCGGTTGTTTCTTGCAGACATTTCATGACCCAACTAGGTAGCATCGTCAGTGTTGGAAGAGAGGAGGGTTTGCAGTGTGAAGGAGGAGGAGGACTGGGGTCCTTTGTGGTCTCTGAGCTCTGTTGTTTTCTTTCAGACGTTTCATTACCCAACTAGGTAACATCATCAGTGTGAGGGAGTGTGACGTTTACTCCCAATTTATATTCAGTACTTGCCCTGCCAGCGTTTAGTTAAATCTGAGTTGGAAGCCAGTTTTTAAAGATACCCAACTGCCTCCAGCAGAATTTAACTATGAATCTTAATCGTGGGTGGTGAACACGGTGCCTCGTTTGGACCCCAAAACAAAATGGCCTCTTTCTGTTTTAGGATTCCATGATGAAGCAGGCCCAACCCACCTCCTGCATATCGGCCTGGGCTGCTGTCTATACATCACACTAAGCCAGGCTTGTTTTAAACCTAGATTGTTGGAATAAGCCACGGAGTGGTGCCGTGGCCTAGAGGTGCAGCTCTCGCCTCACAATCAGGAGGCTGTGAGTTCAATCCTAGGTAGAGGCAGATATTTCTCTCTCTCGGCACAACGGGAATATATCTGCTGAACAAAACTCCGCATTGGCGACAGGAAGGGCATCCAGCCAGTAAACACTGCTAGCTCCATTCAGTTGCCCAGACTCCACCCCGTAAGGGATTATGGGGGTCGTTAAAAGAAGATGATGATTGTTGGAATAAGCCACAGTTGGCTGAGTTAAACCCAAAATGCCAAGGTGTAGAGCAGCGGTGGCGAACCTTTTTCTCTCGGCGTGCCAAAAATAGGCGCGCGCACACCCACCAGCGCTCCCGCGTGCCACTACCCAAAATGCAATGCGTGCCCCCCCCTGCGCATGCGCACCCACACCCACATGCACGCGCCTGCACCATGCACGTGCCCGCACCGCGCATGCGCACATCTACTGCGCACGCGCAACCGCCCCTCCTCCTGCTGCCAGCCTCGCACTCCTGCTGCTGCCCGGAGTGCGAGGCTGTCAGCAGGAGGAGGAGGGGGCGGTTACGCGAGCCGCCCAGCCTGCGCAACCGCCCCCTCCTCCTGCTGCTGCCAGCCTCGCACTCCGGGCAGCAGCAGGAGTGCGAGGCTGTCAGCAGGAGGAGGAGGGGGCGGTTGCGCGAGCCGCCCAGCCTGCGCAACCGCCCCCTCCTTCTGCTGCTGCCAGCCTCGCACTCCGGGCAGCAGCAGGAGTGCGAGGCTGGCAGCAGGAGGAGGAGGGGGCGGTTGCGCGAGCCGCCCAGCCTGCGCAACCGCCCCCTCCTCTTCTTGCTGCCAGCCTCGCACTCCGGGCAGAAGGAGTGCGAGGCTGTCAGCAGGAGGAGGAGGGGGCGGTTACGCGAGCCGCCCAGCCTGCGCAACCGCCCCCTCCTCTTCCTGCTGCCAGCCTCGCACTCCGGGCAGCAGGAGCGTGAGGCTGTCAGCAGGAGGAGGAGGGGGCGGTTACGCGAGCCGCCCAGCCTGCGCAACCGCCCCCTCCTCCTGCTGCCAGCCTCGCACTCCGGGCATTTATTCATGAGGCCGGAGCGAGGAGTGGGCGGCAGCACCCAGCACGTTTTTCTGCCGGCTCCCAAACTGCGCGCCCCGATGCTGCCCTGCACCAGCGGCTCCGCTATGGCCAGTTCCGCCCACCCAGGGCAGCATTGGGGCGCGCAGTTTGGGAGCCGGCAGAAAAACGTGCTGGGTGCTGCCGCCCACTCCTCGCTCCGGCCTCATGAATGAAAGGTATCACGCCGGGAATTTCCAGCCAGGCTTCCACGTGCGGATGGGGGATTTCTTTCATCCCCGCACCCCCCTCACCCCCGCCCCCTCCTCGTACCTGCCCCGCACACCAGCCCACTTACATTGAAGCTGGTGAGGAGAGGGAGGGAGCAACAAACAGCAAGAGGATTTGCTTGAGGCTTGAGCTTTGCAAGCCGAAGAGCCGAAGTGAAGGTGAAGTTAACTTTCGGTTTCGGGTAGCTCTGGTAGCTCTGTGCATGCGCGCCAGAAACCCGGAAGTAGGATGCCGGACCCGTGGCGTGCCAGCCGAAATGGCTCCGCGTGCCACCTGTGGCACGCGTGCCATAGGTTCGCCACCACGGGTGTAGAGTATCAGTTGTAATGGCCAAATTTGCCCGTCGTGTGAATCCCAAACACTAAACACGCGTAAATGTTTTACGTGTGATGTGTCCCAGCAGCCGTGTGCTAGTTGATGTTCCCGGTTGTGGTGCTTTTAAGGGTCATTCGCAAAGGGAGCAGAGGGGAGCATATTGTTAGCCCCTCTGTTCCTGGTGGCTTTTGTCCAATCCAACAAGTATCCAATCCGACAAGTTGTGTTTGAGAAGTTGGCTGGTGCGGCGTTCACTCTCATCCCATCATAGATCTTGAATCTTGAGTTGAGGTCTGCTCCACCCGAAATATTCCAGGAGCTTGTGAAGGTCACTGCTAAGTAGACTTAGTGGCACCTGAATATCTGATGAACTTGTGCCTTCAAGGGATACAAGATTCCTCCATTTGACAAGACATTCTCCTACATGTACCTCCCATCCTTTTCTTTTTCCCCCCCAATTTTTTTTCTTTTTTCTCCACAATATCCATATATACATCAATACATATACCTTAAAAATATATCAATAACATACATACTTTTAATGTCATGTCTATGCTATTAGCTCTTTGTTTTAGGTATATATTATTAATCTAATGCTGCCTCCTCCAAATTTAATTTTGTCATCTGGGTATTCTCCATTTCTTTTCCATTTTCTTTTCTTTTAATCATGATAATTTAATCTCTATATATATTCCTTTTCTATCCATTCATAAAATTTCACCCACACATTATAATATTCTGAATCTTCCTTATCTTTAAGTTTCATTGTCAATCTATTCATCTCTGCACAGTCCAAGATTTTCTTAAGTACTTCTTCAGTTGGTATTTTGGCTGCTTTCCATTTTTGTGCAAATGCAATTCTAGCTGCTGTCACTACATGGACAATTAAGTATGTTTCTTCTTTGTTGAACTTCTCTGGCAAAATACCCAACAAAAATATCTCTGGTTTTAGTTCTATATTTTGTTTCACCATTTTCTCTATCCATATCTGAATCCGACTCCAATATTCTTTAGCTTCTGTACATGTCCACCACATATGATAAAAGGAGCCTGGTATTTGCTGACATTTCCAACATTTCATAGATTTGTCTTTAAACATTTTAGCAATTTCTTTCTGGTGACATGTGCCACCTATAAACATCTTGTACATATTTTCTTTGTATGCTGTTGCCACAGTCAGTTTATAATTTCTTTCCCAAAGTTGCTGCCATTTATCTAGTTCTATGGTGTAACCAAAGTTCATTGTCCATTTTATCATTGTTTCTTTCACTTGTTCAAATTCTAAATCAATACAAAGTAAATAATTATATAGTTTCTTAATTAGTCTCTCATCCGTTCCTGTAAGTATTTCATCTAGTTCTGTCATTTCCAAATTGATACCCTTCATCTTACTGTCTTTATCATATCTTGCTTGCATTTGCATTCTCTTATTTATTTATTTATTTATTTATTAAAATTTCTATGCCACCCAACTCCCGGGGGACTCTGGATGGCTAACAGCAGGTATAGAAACATATAATCAATAAAGGCAATTTAAAAACATGTTAAAATACTATCAATATTTAAAAAGAACTTTCACTCACACATGCATACATGGGCCGATCTAACAAGACCACATCTTAGGGTCATTGGCCCCAGGCCTGCCGGAAAAGCCAGGTCTTAACCGCTTTCCGGAAGGTCAGTAAGGTGCGGGTAGTACGGATCTCGGGAGGTAGTTGGTTCCAAAGAGTTGGAGCCGCTACAGAGAAGGCCCTCCCCCGCGGACCCGCCAGCCGACATTGTCTAGCTGACGGGACCTGGAGAAGGCCGGCCCTGTGCGATCTCACTGGGCGTTGGGAGGAATGCAGTAGCAGACGGTCACGCAGATAAACTGGTCCTGAGCCATATAGGGCTTTAAAGGTAAGAACCAACACCTTAAATTGCGTCCGGAGACCAATCGGAAGCCAGTGCAGCTGGCGAAGGATGGGCTTAGTGTGGGTGTATCTTGAGGCACCCACAACAGCTCGCGCAGCTGCATTCTGGACTAACTGCAGTCTCCGAACACTCTTCAAGGGTAGCCCCATGTAGAGTGCGTTGCAGTAATCAAGCCGTGAGGTGATAAGGGCATGAGTGACCGTGAGTAGAGCCTCTTGATCCAAATAGGGCGCAATTGGTGCACTAGGCGAACCTGTGCAAAGGTCCCCCTAGCCACAGCTGTCAGGTGGTGGTCTAATCTCAGCTGTGGGTCTAGGAGGACACCCAAATTGCGAACCCATTCTGCGGGGATTAAATTTTCTTCCCCCAGAACCATGGAAGGACGATCTACCTGATCCTTCGGAGGCAATATCCACATCCACTCGGTCTTGTCTGGGTTTAGTTTGAGCCTGTTGACTCCCATCCAGACCCTTACATCTTCCAGGCACCGACCCATCATGTCCACCGCTTCACTGAATTGTCATGGGGTGGAGATGTACAACTGGGTGTCATCAGCATATTGCTGGAACCTCACCCCATGCCGTCGGATGATCTCACCCAGTGGTTTCATGTAGATGTTAAATAAGAGGGGGGAATAGAACCGAACCCTGAGGCACCCCACAGACGAGGGGCCTAGGGGTCGATCTCTGTCCCCCTGCCAACACCGACTGACCGACCAGAGAGATAGGAGGAGAACCACTGTAGAACAGTGCCACCCACTCCCAACTCCCTTAGTCGGCACAGAAGGATACCGTGGTCAACAGTATCGAAAGCAGCTGAGAGGTCAAGTAGCACCAAGATGGAGGGAAAATCCCCATCTCGGACTCGCCAGAGATCATCCATCAGCGCGACCAAAGCAGTTTCCGTGCTGTAGCCGGGCCTGAAACCCGATTGAAAAGGGTCTAGATAATCCATTTCCTCCAACAACCGTTGGAGTTGGAGCGCCACCACTTTCTCAAGAACCTTACCCACAAAGGGTAGGTTGGAGACTGGACGGAAGTTCTTAAATTCTGCTGGATCCAGGGAAGGCTTCTTGAGGAGGGGCTTAACCACCGCAACCTTCAACGGCTGCGGGACAGACCCCTCTCTCAAGGAGGTGTTAATCAAAACCTGGAGCCAGCCTCGTGTCACCTCCCTGCTGGAAGAAACCAGCCAGGAGGGACACAGGTCCAATAAACAAGTGGCGGAGCTCATCACTCCAATAGCCTTGTCCACTTCCCCAGGGGTCGCGGGCTCAAATTCCTCCCATAAAATAGGACTAAGATCTGCCCCTGTCATCTCAGCCTGAACTGCCCAATCAGAGTCCAGGTCTATCCGAATCTAAGCGACTTTATCCGACAGAAACTGTACAAATTCCTCAGCTCTACCCTGTAAAGGTTCCTCCTTTCCCTCTATGTTAAGGAGGGAGCGAGTTACCTTAAACAGGGCGGCCGGGCACGAATCCGCGGATGTAATAAGAGCGGAAAAATGAGAACATTTTGCTGCCCGTATCGCCACTAAGTAAGTCCTAATAAAGACTCTTAAAAGTGTTCGATCGGATTCAGACTTACTGGATCTCCAGCGTCGCTCTAGACGTCTCTTATGGCGTTTCATCTCCTGGAGCTCCTCGGTAAACCAGGGAGCCCTCCGGGATCCACTGCCACGGAGAGGTCGCAAACGCGCAATCCGATCCAGAGCCCCAGATGCCGCCCCGTTCCAGGCGGCTACCAGGGCCTCAGATGGACTGTGGACAAGGGATTCAGGTATCTCCCCAAGCTCCTTCTGGAACCCCTCAGGGTCCATCAGGCGTCTGGGGCGGAACCACTTAATCGGTTCCACCTCCCTGCGATGGGGGAGTGGTGCCCTAAAGTCTAACCTCAGCAGGAAATGATCTGACCATGACAAGGGAGATGTGACTATACCCCTTAACTTCAGATCATCTCTCCACTGTCCCGAGAGAAAAACTAGGTCAAGTGTGTGCCCCCCCCCCGGTGGGTCAGACCCTGAACTACTTGGGTCAGGTCCATGGTTGTCTTGGAAGCCATGAACTCCTGATCCGCTTCCGCAGATTCGCCGAGCGACGGCAGGTTAAAGTCCCCCAGAACCATAAGCTTGGGGAACTCCACCGCCAACCTGGCGACTGCCTCCAGCAGATCAGGCAGTGCTGTTTTAACGCAGCTGGGAGGTAGGTACGTCAACAACAAGCCCACCTGAGCCCCTAAGTCCAACTTCACAAGGAGAGACTTGCACCCAACAATCTCCGGGGCAGGGATCCTGCGAGTACAAAGATTCTCATGGGCGATGATTACCACTCCCCCACCCCTTCCTTGGAGTCGTGGCTGATGCAGTACCTGAAACCCATCTGGGCAGATCTCAGAGAGGGGACCCCTCCCCCTCCTGTCCCAGCCAGGTTTCAGTAATACATACCAGATCTGCCCTCTCATCCAGGATTAAATCTCGGAGGAGAGGGGCCTTATTGACAACAGATCTGGCATTAAGCAGCAGCAGCCTGAGGCCAGGGCCCTGAGAACCCAAGTCACCAGAAGGGTCAGAACGCGTAATCGCTTTGATACAGCGAGTCCTAGTTCTCCATAGATGGCCTACCCTTCGGTTCCCGCCATACCTACCTCTCCCAACCACCACCGGATTGCTCCGACCCTCCACCATCCCTGAGATCCCATCCCTCATCCCACTGGCCCTCTCATCCTCCGGCAGGCCAGAAATCTCATTCATACCATTCATACCAAGCCAGGGGTCAAGTCTGGGCCCCCATCTGCTTCTGTTTACAGACACAGCAGAGCGGGCTCCATTCCCTTCCCCTGGCTCCCACATTCCACAGACTACAAACTAAAAACTTAACTACCAACATTCACACACCTGACATCCCCATTCATATAATTCACAAGCAGGTATTCCGGCTAATGTTCATAAAATCCGTAGTGTCCAATAAATAGTTATAAAAGGAGGAGAGTTATGGCCAAAGTCAAGCTCCCATAATAGAAGGAATAATACCAATCCATTTTTATCCCTTGCTTCTCTAGTTCTTGAGTAGATTTCAATTTCCCTTCATCCATCAAAATGTCTTTATATCTTGGTATATTTTCCCAATTTAATCTACTTGGGTGCATTAATGCTTCCATTATAGGTATCCAATACGGTATTTTCAAATAATGTTTCTCTCTTATCTTTTCCCATACTAAATATAAAGAGTTCCTGATACTATGTCTCTGGAAATATTTTGTTTCTTCCATACCATATAAGTGCGTGCCATCCAATCTGTAAATGATGGCCTTCCAAAGTCAAAAGTCTCGTATTTCTCAACAAAATCCATTCTCTCATCCATGTCATTGCTGCTGCATAGTAATATAACTCCCAATTTGGAAGGCCAAATCCGCCTCTAGTTCTCGCATCTTGTAACATTTTCATATTTATCCTCGCTTTTTTCCCTTGCCAAACAAATTTCAAAATCATTTTATTTATCTCATTAAAGAAGGTTTTCTCTAGCCTTATTGGTATTGTTGAAAACAAAAATAAAAAACGTGGCAATATATTTGACAAAGCATCGTTTGTCACCGTTCTACATAGAAGACATGGAATGGGGATGGGGAAGACAGTGAGCGTGAGAAGTTAGAGATATCACATTCTTCGTTACTTCTCCAAGGTCATCTTCTGTCCACCACCTGCAAGAAGCTGGGAGGAGACGTGCCACGCTGGCAGAAGATGAGTGGGCAACGTGACCCCGATGGGGGTGGGGGGGAAAGGACTGCCCACTTCCTATCGAGTGGGAACTTGGGAGAAAATTAGATTTGGGTTTCCCCATGCGTTGCCAACATGGTGTCTGCATTAAATTGGAACTTTGGTGAACTTTTTGCCTTGGACTCTGATTTCTGCTCGACTACTATTTGGAACCTTGACACTATTCATCTTAATTAATGCAATTCTGCCCATCAATGATAATTGGAGATTTTTCCATTTTTCCAGATCTATCTCAATTTGTTTCTTTAATCTCAAATAATTATCTTCCTTAATCGTTACACATCTTGCTGTCAATTGAATTCCTAAATATCTTACTTTTTTTGTTATTTGTATATTTAATTTTCCAACTAATTTCCTCTTTTGTTTTTCTGTCATATTCTTAACAAGTAATTTTGTTTTATCCTTATTCATTTTTGTCCCGCCACTTCTCCATATTTTTCGATCTGGTGCATTAATTTTGGTCCCGTCTCTAATGGTTCCTCTAATATGAACACCAAATCATCTGCAAATGCTTGTAATTTATATTCCTCTTTTTAAATTTTCATTCCTATAATGTCTTTATTTTGTCGTATATCTCTGGTTAAGACCTCCAAGGTCAAAACAAATAATAGTGGTGATAATGGACATCCTTGTCTTGCTCCTTTCATGATATCCACTTTTTTAGTCATTTCTCCATTTAAAATTACTTTTGCAGTTCGTTTACTATAAATTGTTTTTATTACTCCAATAAATATTTCCCCAAAATCCATATTTTGAAGTTGCTGTATCATAAACTGCCAAGTTACGTTGTCAAATGCCTTCTGTGCATCCAAAAACATCAAAGCTACTTGCTTTCCGGGATGTTGTTCATAGTATTCCAAAGTATTTAAAATGTTCGCATATTGTCTCTAATCTGTCTTTTTGGAAGAAATCCATTTTGATCTGTATGTATAAAATCACTAAGAAATATTTTAAGTCTATTTGCTATTATCAAAGCAAATATTTTATAATCTGCATTCAATAGTGAAATCGGTCTATAATTTTTAATCTTTTGTAAATCAGTCTCCTCTTTCGGAATCAAAGTTATAAAAGCTTCTGTCCAGGAGTCCGGTATCTTGGCTTCCAAAATTAACTCATTATAAAGCTCCAACATTACAATTCCTAACGTTTCTTCAAACGTTTTATAAACTTCCGCTGGTAATCCATCAGGCCCAGGCGCTTTACCATTTTTCTGCCTTTTAACTGCTTTGGTTAATTCCATCATTGTTATTTTTTCCTCTAACAAATTTTTGTATTTTTCTGGTATTTTAGGTAATTTCATTTCTTCCAAATATTGCTCTATATTCTTTTTCTCAATTTTTTCCTGTTTGTATAAGTCTTTATAGTATGCCCATGCTATCTTCTTCTTTTCCTCCTCTTGGTATTGTATGTCTCCATCATCATCTTCCAATTGTTTAATCCATTTTCTTTCCTTTTCTTTCTTCATTTTATAAGCTAACCATCTTCCTGGTTTATTTGCATGTTCAAAGAAATTTTGTTTTGATATGTTTAACTTTCTTGCCACATCTTCATTTTCCATCATATTCAATTTATGTTTCTTCAGATCCATCATCGTTTTAATCTTTTTATTTTGCATATCTATTTGAAGCTGCTTTTCTAATTCTTTATATTCTTCTTCCAATTTCTTCTTGATATCTCTTCTTTGCTTATTCCTTTTACTCATATATGTCATAACTAATCCTCTTAAATATGCTTTGGCCGTGTCCCATACAATTTGTAATGAAGTATCCCTCTTTCTATTTTCTTTAAAGAAAAAATCCATTTCTTTTTCTATAAATTGTTGAAATTCTTTTTCTTGTAATATTTCTTGATTTAAAGTCCATCTAGTTCTTTTCCTTCTTCCTTTCCAACTAGTGCTTATCAGATTATGATCAGCCCAAGTGCCAGTTTCAATATTTATATGTTGTATATCACGTAACAGATCCAAAGACATACATAGCATGTCTATTCTTGACCACGACATATGTCTAGAAGAGTAAAATGTAAATTGTTTTTTCCTTGGAAATTTCTCTCTCCACACATCGTATATGTTCAGTTTATCTGCCATGGTAAAAAAAGATTTCGGCAGTTTTTTCCTTTGTCTCTTATTCTTTTTTGTCGTTTTATAATCCAAATCAGTATCAACAATAGCATTAAAATATCCCATCATACAAATATTTTCATAGTCTAATTTTTTTTTATGTAGTTTCGAATAAAATTTGTCTTAGCTTTCATTTGGTGCATAAATTGCAGCTAGTAATATCTTTTTGTTATCTATAAGTATTTCTACCATCAATATTCTTCCATCTTCATCTGTGTATATACACTTAAAAAAAATTTTTTTTGTATATATAATACCACTCCTTTTTTACTTTGGTCTGTTAGTGCCGAATATAAATCTCCCAATCTTGCACATTCTAGTAATTTCTTGTATTGTCTTCTAATGTGTACTTCTTGTAAACATATTATGTCCATATTTAATTTAGTTTTTTCGTCAGAAACTGGTATTCTCTTCTTAAGTCTCTAACTCTTCTGGGAACTTGCTTCAATGCTACAATCTCCTTCTCTTTATATTTAATAGTAGTATTTCTTAATTTTTGTAGAAGCTCTGTTCTCAGTGTCTTCTTGGTAAATCTTATATGAACCTCTCTGGGTAGCTTATTTCTCATTGCGTATCTAGTGTGGACTCTGTACATTTCATCGATATCATTCAACATCTTTTCTTTGTTTTCTTCCAATACATCTGCCAAGATTCCTGCCATCACCTCAGCCAGATTTTCTCCCCTCTCTTCCATTACGTTTTGAAACCGTAGATAATATTCAGAGCGGTCTATCTCTAAGGTTATTATTGTTCTTTCTTGTCTTTTATCAGATTCTGTCAATCGATCATCCATTTCCTCTATCTTCTTCTCATTCACTTCAACTTTCTTTTCAATTTTCTGAAAACGTTGTTCATTTTTTTCCATCAATCCCTTCATTTCTTTCAATTCCTTTTCCACTTTACCCATAGTCTCTTCCACCTTGCCAATGCTTTCTTTAAATCCATCAATGCTTTCTTTAAAGCTCTCTTTAAGATCTTCACGTAGGGCTTGGATCATGCTTTTTATTTCCGTCATATTGGACTTATCTCCTTGGGCTGATGTGTCTGTCATTTTCTGTCCTGGACTCTATGTTGGTAGCGAGGTTGCTGATGCAAAGTGTGGTGGTATCCTCCTCGTACTCATATTTCAAAAATTTTATAATCCAATAAGGACAAGGTGTAGAAATCCAAAAGAAAAAAAAATTGTAATCAAAATATATTCCAATATAGAAAACTTAAAAAATAAAAAATTTAAGAAGGCCCAATTATAATCCAATAAAAACAAGGCGTAAAAATAAAAAAAAATAAGGGCAAAATATATTCCAAGTTAAAGTGCCAAAAAACAAAAACAAAAAACGAGATTAAATTGAAAAAAAACAAAACCCAACTGCAAAAAAACTAAAAATATATATAAAAAAGTGAACAAAACTTCAAAATAACGAAAAAGCCAGTTTAGAAATAAAAAAGAGTAAGAACAGTTCTTCAAAACAAAAATACAAAATCTATAACCAACAATCCAAATACTCCAACAGTTCCAATAGATATTAAGCAAAAATAGTATCAGTAATAAAAAGTAAAAAGAAGAAAAAAGAGAGGTCTATAATAAAGAAAAAAAATAAAATTCTCAAAAAAAAGAGAAAAGCAAAGGCAGTTAATCAAAAATCAAAAAAAGATGCGGAGATTACTTCAAAGTTCAAAAGTACAAGAAAAGTCTGTTCCCAAACAGCAAAAAAAACCCCACCAGGGACACTTCCAGCCAAAACAGCAAATAATCAGCAGATGAGTTCAATGTTGTCCACATACAACTCTCTTTCTCATTCCAAAACAGATAAAAAGTTCTCAAACATAAAAACAAGCATTCTACAGCTGTGTTCCAAGGCTGTAATATACCAACATTAATCACTAGATGGCACTCTGCTACATGTAAAGTTCTCAATAGTCCAGCACAGTTTACTTAAAAAAAAAGCCCCAAAGAGAAGATACAATGCAGCAAACAAAAAGCGAATTAATATTCCTTTCTTTTTAAAGCTTCAGAGGCACTTAACCCTCTGGCATCATTTCCAAATGACTCTTTATCTAATTATTGTTCAATCCATTTGAAATCAAGTCCTTTTCTTCATGTAATGCTTTCCCCGCCGCTAAAATCCGTAAGCAGCTAATACAGCCACTTCCCTTTTCCACGACTCTTCAAAAACATTCTTGTTTACTTTAAAATCACGATAAAAGCTATTCCCTCACTTTGTTCTCTTCTAGTTAGTAGTTTTAAAAGTTTCTCACCCAGATGATGTCCATATTCTTACTTCCTGCTTCCAGCGTTGGCCGTCAGGGCCAATGGTGACTCCGGTCACCTCTAAACAGCTGATGGTCGGGAAGCTAATTGCGACTGCCTGGGGGTTTGCGATACCCCGCGGTCCACCACAGTGTGCTCCCCTTGTTCCCCGCTCCTCCAGAGCGGTTCTGACCCAGAAGAGGGTCCCCAATCGGCTGCAGTTCGGCGTTTCCCTCGGAGCTAACGAGGGAAACGTCCGTCTCGCCCTGACGCTGGCTCGGCCACCCCTCCCATCCTTTTCGTTGAGATGGGGGAGATATGGGCCCACCTGTCACTCCAAACAATGCTGATTTTGGAGCCCAGGGTGGTCCATCTGAGCACCAACAGCTCCTTCTAGAAGATCCAAACCCCGTTAACTGATGTGCTTTCAGGTGCCCATGACTTTTGAAGACAACGCTGTCTACTTCTCGGAGCAGGAGTGGGGTAAACTGGAGGAATGGCAGAAGGAGCTCTACAAGAATGTGATGAAGAGTAACTACGAGTCGCTGGTCTCCCTGGGTAAAAAAAATACAGGTTTTGCTCCTCATGGGTTGAAAACATGAATCTTAGCTTCTTTGATGAGCATTGAGGAATTGTCTAGATCAGAGGTCTCCAACTTAGTCAATTTTAAGGGGTGGGGAATTCTGGGAGTTGAGGTTCACAAGTTGCCATGGTTTGATACTACTGGTCTAGATGATGGCCTCCTTCCAGACTGGTCCCTAGAAGTTTCTCAGGAGAACATCTGGAGAACATTGCCGTGATTTCCAATCCTGTTCGTCCAGTTCTCCTGTTTGCTTTCAGTTTCCTTTTGAAGCACCATCCTGGTTTGTTCTTGTTTAGACCAAGCGTTGGATATGGTAGTTTGGACATCTCTTCGACTCTCAGAACATGTCGAGAAACTTGTAAATCAGAAGGACCTGTTGCGGGGAAACAGCTTAATATGAAGTTTGACAAGCGAGAGTTGTGGTTGCCCATCAGAAATAATTTTAACGTCTCAGTGTTTTTGTAATTGAATACAATTTTGTAATTAAATACAATTTTGTAATTAAATACAATTTTGTAATTGTGGTCGTAAGTTGAGGATTACCTGTATTTTTTAAAGGAAGTGGGATGCTGCCAGCCCCATCTTATTTTTAGAAACCTCTCCCCGCCTAAAAGAGGGCTCTTAAGAGACTTGGCAACTAAACAGGGTAGATGGCTGAAGTATAGGTAGTTGTTGACTTACAACAGTTCATTTAGTGACCGTTCAAAGTTACAACGGCACTGAAAAAAGGGACTTGTGAATGTTTTTCACACTTACGACCTTTGCAGCATCCCCATGGTCACATGATCAAAATTCAGATGCTTGGCAACTGACTCCTACTTACGAGCGTTGCTGTTAGGAATTCTGTTTATATATATAGCGCCAGAGAAAATGAAGAGCACCATCACCATGTGCTTTACAGCTCAACTGTTTTTAACTGTTAGGGGAAACTGGAAACTCAACTTAGAACAAAAGAGCACAGAGCATCTACCATAGATCCAAACTTGTAAACACTGCCATCTACTGGCTGAATACTACTACAGTTGTTGCATAAAGCTACATACAGTTGCTGTGTCCCAAGGTCACATGATCTCCTTTTGCAACCTTTTGACAAGCAAAATCAATGGGGAAGCCAGATACACTTAACAACCAGGTTACTAACTTATCAATTGCAATGATTGACTTTTAAAACAATTGTGTCAAAAAAGGTCGTGAAATGGGGCCAAAGTCACTTAATAAATATCTCACTTAACATCAGAAATGTTGGGCTCAATTGTTGTAAGTCAAGGACCCCCTGTATTTTCATTCCAATCAAGCTTATCTTGCGAAGGGTGTGCTCTTTTCTCCAACAGACTATGCCATAGCTAAACCGGATCTTCTGTCCCGGATTGAACAAGGGGAACGTCCCTGCGCCAAGGAAGAGGAGGCAGCAACGACGGACAGGGTGATAACTTCGGAACCCAGCCCAGGTAAGGAGGAAGGGGCTAGAATCAGGGGTCTCCAAACCTGGCAACTTTGTGGACTTCAACTCCCAGAATTGCTCAGCCAGCATCTCGGCCCAACCCAGCTCACAGTGTGCAAAACAGGAGGCGGGATTGTTAAGTACAGGTAGTCCTCGACTTACGACCGGTTTCTTAGTGACCGTGTGAAGTGACGGCAGACTTTCCAACGGATGCTAACAACCTGAGTTTTTTTTAAGTTTTTTATTGTATTTCCATTATGGACATTTCACATATTTATCATCTCATTTCAATCTTTTATACATTCATTTCATATTTATGCATATTTCTTATATTTATCTTATTACTAACAACCTGGTTTTGATGGTCAGTCAGACACACAGAATCGCATGCACAATTGCATTTTTGGCACCTGGCCTGCGGTCCTAGGACCAAAATTTACAAGGTTTTTACCCCAAACTGGTGTCCATAGGCAGTCCTTGGCTTACAACTCTTCATTTAGTGACCGTTCAAAGTTACAACGGCACTGGAAAAAGGGACTCACTACAATTTTTTACCCAACTGTCGTAGCATCCCCGTGGTCACGTGATCAAAATTCGGACGCTTTGCAACTGACTCGTATTTATGACAGTTGCAGTGTCCCGGGGTCACGTGATCCCCTTTTGCGACCAACAAAGTCAGTGGGGAAGCCACTTAACCGTGTGACTAACTTAATCAGTGCTTTGATTCGCTTAACAACCGTGGCAAGAAAGTTCGTAAAATGGGGCAAAACTCACTTAACGTGCTTAGCCACGGAGTTTTTGGCCTGAATTGTGGTCGTAAGTCAAGGATCACCTGTAAAAGAATATCTGCTGTGAATTTTATAATCGAGTGAAGCCATGAAGTCTTGCCAGGGCCCGATTCTCCAGCAAAAACCTCTGTCATGACCAATGTTCCCTCTAATTTTTTTTCGGTGTGAGCGGAAAAGTATATGGTCTGAGCGGCACATTTTTCATGCCTGAGCACCTGAATTTTTTTCACAGATGTCACCCAAGAGGACAACGAAATCAGTGTTTTCTGTCTTAAGGGAATATTATACGTGAAGGAATATTCAGTTATGCAAACTTCCACTCTGGTCTAAAACAGACATCCAGATCTTCATCTTTCTGGTTTTCTTAGAATATATTACTGTAACAATAAAGGAGAATATTTGTAGCTCAGAGTTGAAATGAGGGGTCCTTGGTGCTCTCTGAGCTCGGTTGTTTTCTTGCAGACGTTTCATTACCCAAACTAGATAATATGATATCATCACTCCCACTAGCACTGATGATGTTACCTAGTTTGGATAATGAAAAGTCTGTAAGAAAACAACCAAGTTCAGAGAGCACCAAGGACCCCGCACTATTGTGACGTTCAATATGTTAGTGAAAAAGCTTCTTTCCTTTCCTTTCCCTTTCCTCCCGCCCGCCCTCCCTTCCTTCCTTCCTCCTTCCTTCCTTCCTCCTTCCTTCCTTCCCTTCCCCTTTCCTCCTCCCTCCTCCCTCCCTTCCCTTCCCTTTCCCTTTCCTCCTCCCTTCTTGCTTCCTTCCCTTCCCTTTCCTCCTCCCTCCCTCCCTCCCTCCTCCCTTCCTCCCTTCCCTTCCCTTCCCTTCCCTCCTCCCTTCCCTTCCCTCCTCCCTTCTTCCCTTCCCTTCCCTTCCCCTTTCCTCCCTCCCTCCCTTCCTTCCCTTCCCTTCCCTTCCCTTTCCCTATAACAATAAAATCAGTTTGATGTAGAGGTTTAAAGCACCAGGCTAAAAACTGGAATATGCAAAGAAGTCTTATTTTCTGTGGGCCATGATGGCTCTTTATTGTTTTTCCGTTTGTCCATATGAACATAAGAAGGTAAAGAGTCCTTGCAGAACTGGATCAAAAGCTGACCAACAGTGGTATAAGGGTATAAGGAATGTGGGAAAAGGCAGATTTAGGGCCTTTTTCAGAGCACAAACCCCAATTTCACCTGCTGGAATTTACAAATTTGCCTTGCCTAAGTTAATGAATGAAATGTTAAACAGGCTTTCAAGTTTTAATATTGTTTGTGACAGACTGCCATAGCGAAATTAAAAAATGAACAAAAGAATCAAGTAAAGCCATGAAGCAGCTCCTATTTATTATTCCAATTCCAATTCCATTCCTAAATGATAACTTTACTTTGCAAGATTATTGACATTACTATTTTAAAAGTTACATTCCAGCAGACAGAAGTTAATTTGTTAAAATTTTGTATCAGGGATGGGAAACAATGGTCCTCCAGAAATGCTGAACAATTCCCAACAGCTACATTCAGCATGATTACAGTGTCTTCTAATATTAGCACGGCTGTATTTCTAGATCTAGATCAGACAGATCCTATTGTAATGGGATCTTTTATTAAAAGATTAGCACTATCTCCTGCAGTTGGTGGGAAAAAAATCTTTTATCACTGAGTTATTTGCAGTTGCAAGGCTGGGTGTTTGAGGGGGTGGTGGTGAGGAGAGAGACACTGGGGAGACCGGAGTAAGGAAGGCGGGGTTGGGGCCAGACCGGGTTGAATGGGAAGGGGAAGGAGGGGGGTGGTCACCCGGACTCCAGGAGAAAGAAAGCACCATGACCTGGCAATAGGCAAGAATTTCTGTCTGCATAATTTGCAGTCTGTTGCCTGTTGGTAATGTCTTCTTCCTCGCCTTCTTCTTCCTCCTCTTCTTCTCCTCCTCCCCCTCCCCTTCTATTTTTGACTAGTCCCAGAGAGGGAGATGCAGGCGCTCCAGACACTTAACTACTGTTTGGAGGTGTGAAGGTTGGAGATTTACGAGGAGTAGCCACAACATTTGGGCGGGGAGCGGGGGTGCGACGGCTAGCTGAGGGGAGGGAGGCAGCCCGTTCGCAGGGCGTCCGGGGGCAAAGGAGGCACAGGGGACGGCTCCGTGCCGGATTAGAAGCTTCACACCGAAGTTTTTTAAATCTCCCACCACCACCCGAGGATGCACGCGCGCATACACACACACTCCTGCTCCCTCCCTCCTCCCTCCCTCTTTCTCTCATACTCCCCCCCCTACACACACACACACACATACACATTAGGAGACCGCCCACCGCAGAACTAAGACCCCATTCGATTTAAAGCCAGACAGCATTCAGAGGCTGACATTCATTTAATAGATAGATCGATCATAAGCAGGCTGGGTGACGGGCGTGCTCGCGGGGTGGATTTGACATCATGACTGCGCTGCACTTGAAAAGTGCTGTGCGGAAGTTTGTTGTTGTGTGCGCGCCAGCGCACCAGCGCAGCTTAGAGGGAACAGTGGTCATGACCCCGTCGGAACCTGACTGTGGAGGAGGACAAGCAGGAGCTGGGCCGGACAGAGGTCGAGGGGGAGGCCTCATTGGCTTCGGAGGAATGCGGGGAGGAGCAGGACGAGGCAGCCCCGGGCCCCTCTGGCTTGGGACGGCTTGCCAGCAGGGAGGAACGGGGGCAAGACGACCGAGACAGGGCAGGCATTGGAAATGAGGAGCGACAGAGCTCAGGCGATGAGCGAGGACCACCCCCTCCTGATCCCCGAGCACGGAGGGTGGAGAGGATACGGGAACAGTGCAGGCTGACCCAATGACTGTGGAGGAGTGTGCCCCGCCCCTCTTCACAAGGCACACCTGGGGACTAAGACATAAGGAGATGCTGTGGGGAGGGGCGTTTGTTGGGAACAAATGCGGAATTTGTGGAGTTTTGTGTGCTGTTGCCAACGTCTGGCATTTGCAGGACTGCTTGCTTTTTCCTTACTTTGTGTACTCATTGCTTCTTCCTTGCTTTGTGGATTCATTGCTTCTTCCTTGCTTCGTGGATTCATTTCTTTGTTCCTTTGCCTTGCTGCACTTCTTGTTTTGAAGCCGTTGTACTAACAGCGTTAGCTGGACTGCACGTAGCCAGAGGCTGCTTTGTGTGTGAGTGCTTTGCTCTGGGACTTGCATAACGTGGGAGCGTTGGGGGGAAAGTTGGAGCATTAAAGGGAAGTTTGAACTCTCAGTGTGTGGCCTTTGTGCCTTGTCCTGGGTCATCACAACCTCTCTGTTATGTCATCCAACACAGAAATCCTGGTTTTTAGACCCTGCCTCTCCTCCCCTGCGGAAGGAGGTCGAGAAGGGGAACACGGGGAAGGACGGAGGGTCCTGCAGGCATCCTGCGTTGGTAAGTGGCAGCTAACCGTGTTTGGAAATTTGGCATATTTTTTTCGGGGTCTGCGGCCCCAGCAAGGCTTTGTGACAACAAAGAATCTCGCCGAATGCCAAATAAAATATTTTTCGACCTACAATGATTCATTTAGTGACCGTTCAAAGTTACAGCGGCAGTGAAAAAAGTGACTTAGGATCATTTTTCACACTTAACGACCGTTGTAGCACCCCTGTGCCACGGGATCAAAATTCTGATGCTTGGCAACTGGTTCATATTTACGACAGTCAAAGTGTCCCGGGATCATGTGATCCCCATTTGCGACCTTCTGAGTAGCAAAGTCAATGGGGAAGCCAGATTCACTTAACAACCATGTGACTAACTTAACAACTGCCGGGATTCACTTAACAACAGTGGCCAGTCATGAAAAAGTCATGAAATGGGACAAAACTCACTCAACCAGTGTTTCACTTAGCAACATAAATTCGGTGATCAATTGTGGTCGTAAGTTGAATATATATACATATAGTTGAATACAGGGAGTCTTCCACTTACAACCATTACAACCATGTCCGTTCAAAGTTACAACGGCATCAAAAAAGGGGACTTATGATCGATTTTCATACTTCAGAAAAACATTGAATGCAAAATATATTAAAATAGTTGAATAAAGGCAGTCTTCAACTTATAGCCATTCACTTAATGTCCATTCGAAGTTACAATGGCATCCCGATTTTCATACGTCAGAAAAACATTGAATACAAAATATATTGAAATAGTTGAATAAAAACAGTCCTTGACTTACAACCATTTATTTAGTGACCGTTCAAAGTTACAAGGGCCCTGAAAAAGGGGACTTATGACCATTTTCATCCTTACAACCATTGTAGCCTCCCCATGGTCACGTGAATGTCAACTTGCTAAGCTTTCCAGACCAGGTTTCAAAATTCGGACACTTAGCAACTGGTTCACATTTACGACTGTTGCCATGTCTCCCGGGCTCACATGATCCCCTTTTGCAACCTTCCAACGAGCAAAATCAACGGGGAAGCCCGATTCGCTTAACAGCCGTGTGACTAATGTAACGACTGCAGTGATTCGCTTAACAACTGTGGCAAGAAAGGTCGTAAAATGTAGCCGAGCTCCCTGAAAAACCGTCTCACTTAGCAAGGGAAATGAGCTCAATTGTGGTCATTACGGTGCGGTTGTTTGGTGGTAGAAAGTCAGATTCTTGCTAAGGGAGGCCGCCAAGAAGAGCCTCGGTTGACTTTTGGCGGGATGCATGCAGGATGCGGATGCTTGGCAGGAAGAGGAGGAAGGTCCCAAAGCAACCACGAGTGTCACCTTCTCTTTGGTTGAACAGATGACGAAGTCGCCCAGCCGTCCTTCAGATCCCAAGGGAAGCGAGATCTGGAGGGGAACGTGGACGCCCCTGACCTGTCGGACAAAAGCGAGCTGCACGTCCCGCCGAGCATGGGTGAGTATCTTGTTGGACAGAACCGTGTTGTTTTTCAGGCTCCGAAATGCAAGGACACCGAAGATGTCTCAAATCCTACCTGCGTTTCATTTTGCATCCCTGTATTTTTTTCCCCATCACCGGGCTTGAATCGCGAGACAGTTCCCGGGTTGCTAAAACTGAGACCCATTTGCTGTCATTTGAACTCAGAAAAACTTCCTTTAGGCAGGCGGCACGCTCCTGAATACAGGCAGTCCTCGGCTTATGACCATTCGTTTAGTGACCAAAGTTTCGACAGCATTGAAAAAAGGGACTTGCAACTAGTTTTTCACACTTAATGACCGTCGCAGCCTCCCCAGGGCGATGGGATCGAAATTCAGAAGCTTAGCAAATGGTTCCTATTTATGATGGGTGCAGTGTCCCGGGGCGGGGGGTGTCACGTGCTCCCTCTTTGGCAACCTTCTGACCAGCTGGAAGTCAGATTCACTTAACAATGGTGTTCTCACCTGGACCGCTGCAGGGATTCACTGAACAATGGTGGCAAGAAAGGTCGTAAAATGGGACAAAACCCCCTTCGCAGCTGTCTCACTTAGCAGTGGAAATGTTCGGCTCCGTTGTGGTTGTAAGTTCAGGACTACCTGTATTCCACTCCACCTGCTGGGGGTGTGGGGGGACTGCATCTCCTCACTCCCCCCACCTGAGAAGACGGTTCTCTCTGGGAGGTCTTTGACTATCAGTGCTTTGAGGCTTGCTGTGGTTTTCCTCTTTCTAGCCTGCAGACTTTCCTCTTAGGTTGTCACCGTTAACTTCTTCCTTCCAGGTTGTCAGTCCGTCTGTCCGTCCACTGCGGAGAGTGGTCTTTGGAGCTTACGCAGAGGGCAGGGCTTCTTTCTGCTGCTTTGTAGGTCATTTTCCACCCCCAATGAGCTCCCCCCACCCTGACCCACGTCTCCCCAACCGTCTTCTAGCCCAAAGACCCGGGAGGTGAGAAGCTCGTCACAATCCTTTAGCCCGTTTCATTCCCTTGATTGGCGTCTGTCTATCTCTCTGTTTCTGGTTCATTGCTTTCTCCCTTGTGCTAGTATCCTCTGGATATAGGGAGTCCTCGACTTAACAACCACCTGTTTAGTGACGGTTCAAAGAAAAAAGTGACTAACGACCGGTCCTCACATTTATGACCGTCACAGCATCCTCTTGATCACATGATCCTGGGGGTCGCAAAATTGCCATTTGGAACCTTGCTAGCTGGCTTCTGACCAGCAAATGGGGGAAGCCAGATTCGCTTAATGACCGCATGATCTGCTTAACAGCTGCAGCGATTTGCTTAAGAACTGCGGCCCGAAAAGATCATAAAATCAGGCGTGATTGACTTAATATTCTTGCTTAGTGACTAAAATTCTGGTCCCAATTGCAGTCGTAAGTTGAGGACTACCTGTGCAGGCTAAAATGTTCTGGGTGTTCTTTGTCTTGCCTCCTTTTCCCAGCAGTCCCTCCTGGGAAACCCGTCACAATGTTTAGAACCCGTGTCCAGAGGTGTCTACGGAGCTTCTCCATCATCCAGGTCACGGTTGTCCCAAAGGTGCTTTTTCAAAAGGCAACTGGACTTTTCTTGGGTTTTTTTCCTTGAAAACGTTTCGCTTCTCATCTGAGAGAATTGAAGAAGTTTCTCAGATGAGAAGGGAAATATTTTCAAGGGGGGGGGGGAAACCCCAAGATAACTCCAGTTGCCTTTTGAAAAAGCATTTTTGGGACATATCCAGAGGTGTGGCCATCTCCCTAACCAAGGGGTCCCCAACCCCTGGGCTACGGTCCACTACCGGCCTGTGGCCTGTTTAGAACTGGGCCACACAGGCGGCAGGCAAGCGCATGCACACGTGTGAAGCTTCTTCGCGCGAGCGGCGGCCGCCTGCTGTTGTGCGCGAAGCTCCCTTTGCTCGAGCAGCAGCTGCGAGCACCCGAAGCTCCCTTTGCTCGAGCAGCAGCTACGAGCGCCCACCGCTCACACAAATGTAGCTGCGCGTCCTTTTGTGCACCCGCCTGCCACTCACAAGAAACTATCCCCCCCTTCCCACCACCGGGCCACCAAGCCAGAAAGGTTGGGGACTGCTGCCCCTAACCCTCAAGACGCACAACAGATGATTCAGTTACCTTGGAAGCTTTGGTGTTGATGTGCAGTCTGAAGCAAAGGGAGTGGACTTACTTTCACGTTATGCCCAGAGTGTATTTACCTTCCCCCCCCACCCCCCACCACGGTTGGGTTCCTTTTAGGCAGGGCAGAGCAGGTGAGGACAGAGGAAGGAGTGGGTCTGCGTTCCCAGGAACAAGCTAGTAAAAGGCAATCTTGTTATCCGGGTTTATGTCGGGTGCAAAAAACCAGAACGACGCCGTGAGCCGATTCAAGTTGCTTCTTGATTGCAGCTTGCCTATTTACAAGAATGTCGCCAGACCGACTGCATTCATGTGGGAAGAGGCAGAGAAAGGCTTTGGGGGGTCTTAAGGGGGAGGATCTCTTTTCACCACCCCGTACTCTAGCTGGAGATACTCTCCTCCCCCCTGAGGATCCCCTTCCCCATTGTCTTCGTTCAATCCTGCAAATTTCATGGGACAAACTGAAGCCTGGTTTACGTCCGCGGTCAGGAGTGGACCATGCTCGCTTTCTGGCTTAGGGGTGAGTTTCTGCCATTCCTTGCTAGCCCACTGCCCCTTGTCTCGGGCTGAGCTATTTTTGACGTGGTTTCGCTGCTCAGATGCTATGGTTGAGGGGGAATCCCTTGTGCTGCTCTGGCTATCTGTGGAGACGAGAACCTAGATTTGGGTCCAGTGGTCCCTGAATATTTCCACTGGTTGAGCCAACGTGAGTATGGGTTCTCCCCATTCAGATCCCACAAGTGATCCTTTGCCTGTCGTTTTCCCTCCTCTGGCATCTTGTAAAGTTGTCTACCTCAGCATTGAGCAACTCTCACAATAATTACAGCCAAAATGAAAACACAAATGCATCCAGATGGCTTTGTCCCAACCCGCTAAGCCAGGGGTCCCCAATCCTCGGGCTGTGGCTCACTACCGGGCCGTGACCTATTTGGAACTGGGCCGCGCAAGTGGCTGGTTGGCATGTGTGCAGCTCGACTTGCACGAGTGGCAGGCCGGTGCACGTAGCTTGATTCCCGTGAACGGAGGGCCAGTTTCTCCCCTCCCGCTAGGCCACCAAGCCATAAACGTTGGGGACCACTGCACTAAGCCACCCTCCCTGTTCGATTTGGGAGGGGCAACCGATCCCTGGGACAGAGACCCCGAACGCAGGTTTGTCTTGGGACCAGGATCTTTGGGCGTGTCCCCAGGGCGGAGCTGGTGGGAGTTGGTGGCCCCGGATGGTGGCAGGGGCCAGAGGCGAGGATCGCCGGGAGGCTCCAAGGTGGAGACTCCGGAGATTGGGCGAGGCTGGTTTAGACGCCACCTGGACTGGGATGAGCAGGTCAGCGAGCCACAAGGAGTCGCCGGGAGAGCAAAGAACTTCATATAAGGACAAAGCTAACCCCCTTCCCGTTTCGGACTTTTTCCCGCAGGTGCCTTGGGGTGGGGGACAAAGGACAGTCACGTTGCTTCTCTCCCTTTCGTCTTTCCGTATTCGAGACTTGCTAAAACGCGCTTACCTGCTTGCCCTCTGCTCCGGGAACACAGTCATGTTCCTGGAGTGGGTGGGGTGCGATGATGCAGGGTGAGGTGGACAGTGATGCCAACGATTCGTCCAGTGCACCCGGCCAAAGAGATGTTCTTTTTCCAAAAGGCAACTTGACTTTCTGGAGGTTTTTTTTTTCCCCTTGAAAACCTTTCGCTTCTCATCCCAGAAGCTTCTTGAGGGATGAACCGAAGAATGAAGTGAAGTTCAGTGAACTGGAGAAGCTTCTGGGATGAAAAGCGAAACGTTTTCAAGGAAAGAAAGCAAGAAAGTCCAACTGTGAACTTTATATGTGTCATATAATATATGTGGGTATATGCATAATTTTATTTATTTTGTCATGTTTATGTAGTGTATATGGGAGGTGGTGACCCTTTGAGAGCTGTATGCAATGAAATTTCATTTTAATGTACGCCAATTTGTGTACATTCAAAGTGACAATAAAGTTATTCTAAGTCTAAGTTGCCTTTTGGCAAAACACTTTGGGGATAACCTTAGTGACGGTTCACAATTATGGCAGACCTACCAAAAACGACTGACGCAACCCAGTTCTGGAGTTAACGGCCGCTGTAGCGTCTGTGCAGCTGTTCACTCTTACGACCAACTGCGTATCTTCTCCCCCTCGAGGTCCCTGCAAGCTTTGGATCCCACCCAACATAGTCCTACATCCTCCTCTTCCTCAGTTGTCTTGATGATCTCTGGAGCTCCATTGCTCAGGTCAGGTATGGAGGACAGGCTGCCCCATTGCTGAGCTGTGTGGCGTGATCCAGGAAGTGGTTGCCATAGCAAAGTGAATTGTGGGTGCTCCGAAAAGGCGGCTGCTTCTGAAAACGCGCCTTGAGACCCAGGAACAACGTGGTTTGCTTTGCTTCGTGAATCGGAGCTCTGGAGATCGTTGAAAGTTAAGTGGACAATGGCTGACTCATGATGACTAGGGTGTGGAGTACCATGGGTTGGGCCCTGCAGGGACCCTGAGGGGTGGGAAGTGTAGCACGGGGTGCCTCCAGGTGCAGAGGGTCTTGGTAGGCCTGGAGCAGGCCTGTGCTAGAGCTCCCAGGGCCTCCCCTGGTACCCCCAAGGCACCTACCACGTGCTTGGCTTAACCCACATAGTTGTTTCATGGAAAGCAGGGTCATCAATGAGGCGATCATGTGGGTGCTTCACTTAACATCCATCATGCAGGCTCTATTACGGTTGCGAGTCGAAGACTACCTTTATATCCAACAGTTCTTGAAAAGCAAAAATCTCAGCACTAATGGGAGCTTCGGGGATGGTTGGCTGAAGTGACTCCCCGCTGGGTTATTTTGGCGTGAGAATTCAACGCAGCGGGGTGCATCAGTGCCCCCGGAATTGGCTTCCATTCTTGAAAGGAGGGAAGCAAGGATGGGCTGCTTGGCTTCCTCCCATCGTGCATAGCCAGATCCGGCGGCATTTCCTTCTCGCAGAAGGAAAGCAAACCACGCTTGCCGCAGGGCAGGGAAGAGGCTGGGTTCCCTCATGTGGCATGTAGGCAGGTGTGCTGCAGCGAGGCTGGACCGAGGGGTCTTCCGGCCATGCATAAAGAGGGTCCTCCTAGCCCATTGACCAGGGCAGCCCGCTGGGTGGATAAGGCCGTGTCCGTTGGAGAAGCATGCCCCATGACCTTTTCTTTCAATCCCCCCAGATGACGGGCTGGCTTTCAAAGCCGAGGTGCTCCAAGCTCAGCGAGCGCTGTACGAAAGCTTGAGGCTCAAGTGCACGGACGAGACGCTCCTCCACGCTCACCCCCAAGCAGCCTCCGTCGCCAGCCGGTACTTTGTACAACAGCGAAGGCACGCCGAGAATCCCAGACAGGAAGAAAGCGGTTTCAGTGGTCCTGATGCCCTGACGGACTTGCGCGACTGCCTGGAGGACAAAATGTTTACCTGCCCAGACTGCGGGAAACATTTCCGCCTTTACAAGAGCCTCGTGTGCCACCAGAAAAGCCACGCTGCAGCGCCGGTGGCCTGCGAAAAGAGCTTCACGTACAAGCAGCAGTTCACCCTCCACCAGCACATCCACACCAGGGGTGGTGGATACACCTCGGTGGCCTGCGAGGAGACCTTCAAGCAAAGCCATAATTTGAAGCCCCTTCCTCGGGGGCCCGGAGCAGACAAGCCGTATGGTGGCGCCAAGTGTGTGAAGACCTTCAATGTCAGGTCCTATCGGCAGCACCCCAAGCGTCACGAGCGTGAGCAGCCATACCGCTGCAGCCGGTGCCCGGAGAGTTTCTCCAAAAATAAGAGCCTTGTCACGCACCAGCGGCTGCATTCCGGGCGTGGCGGCAGCTCCCTGGTCTGCCTCTACTGCGGCAAGAACTTCAGCCACCCCTCGGACCTGGTCCGGCACCAGCGCATCCACACCGGAGAGAGGCCCTACCGTTGCGACGAGTGCAATAAAAGCTTCACCCAGAAGCAACATCTTCTCCAGCACCAGAAAATCCACCTGCGTGAGCAGAACAGGCTGATGGGTACGGCTGTCCAGGAAGCCCTGCTGGATGCCATCTTCATTTAGTCCGGTCCTGTGAGGATGCCAGGCTACCTCATAGAGTGGTACTCCTGGGTGGACTCCCCCTCTCTAGCCCGGAGTTCAGATTCCCGGAGACGTTGGCACTCTGTCGTAGCGAGGACATTTTTGTACGGGGTCTCTAACGATGCTTCCGAACAGAAGGGGTAGTAGAGTGTTTAATGGCCGGATGCCCTTCCTGTTGCCAATGGGGAGCTTGTTAAACCCAAACTAGCAAGCCGAGCCACGTGTGAGTTGTAGAATGACTCCAGCCAGTGAAATAATTGCAAATCTGTGTATGTCAGTTTTGAATGAACCTTTTTATTTGCTCTAAAATCTTTATATCCATAGTTTTCAAAAGTCCAAAGCGGGACTTTAAATGCCCATGTCGTCTCCACCAAAATTGGTGCTCCTTTAACTCTCTGGTGTCTTCCTTCGATGTTGATCTCTGAATCAAACTCTGAAACAACGGAAGCTCTGAGTGCCCCACTCGTTTGGTGGTTTTCTTGCAGATGTTTCATGGCCTACATAGGGAACACCAATGCTTGAAGGAAGGGGGGTGTTGCGGGGGGGAGGAGGAGGGCGATGACGACTATGGGGTCCTTGATCCTCTCTGAGTTTTGAGTGTTTTCTTGTAGACGTTTCACGACCCAACTAGGTAACAGCATCTAACATAAAGCCTTCTAACATAAATCATCTAGCATTGATGATGTTTCCTAGTTGGGTCATGAAATGTCTGCAAGAAAACCACCATGGTTAGTGATCACCTAGGACCCTACAGTCATTGTCGTCCTCTTCCTCCTCCTCCCTCGTTCGATCTGGGTTTATTCCTTCACCATCTTTTTCCTTTTGCTTTTTGTATTGTTACTTGTTTTCAAACGTTCAAAGTGTTTTTGCAACAATTTGTAAACCGCCTGAAGTCGCTCAGAGTTGGGCAGATTGTAAATTTAATAAATTATTATTCTGGTCATCAAACAATCCGTCCTAGTCTCAAGAATATTCCTTCAGGTGTCCTCGTGCGCCACCATCCATGAAAGTCGAGCACGGGACCAAAGTTCCTTGTAAAATTAGGAAGCCTTTTTCACTTGTATTTGCTTGGCGTGATCTGCATTCAGCCTTGTAGTATCCGTGTCTTGTATTCGAGAGAGAGACATTTTGCGAAAGCCATCCCCAGAATCGTTCGCTCAAAATCCTCTAAAATGTCGGTCTGTTTTTTTCATTCACCCCAATTCTTCTCTTCTGTCTTTTCAAGTTTACTGCAGAGTTGTGGGTTTTTGTTGAATCCCTCAACTTCAAATTTCAGCAAAGGATTGTCGATGATCCCCAGCATTGTTTCTCAGGAACTTGTAAGTTGTGTGGACTTCAACTCCCAGAATTCCCCAGCTAGCATGCTAGGAAATTCTGGAAGCTGGAGTCCACACATTTGAAAGTTGTTGAGATTGAGAAATGCTGATTTACATTAATTGTTAAATAAAGAAAGCATTATTTTAAGAAGATGGTAGGTTTCGGGGCAGTGTTTCTCAACCTTGGCAACTTCAAGATGGGTGGACTTCAACTCCCAGAATTCCCCAGGCAGCTGGGGAATTCTGGGAGTTGAAGTCCACCCATCTTGAAGTTTGCCAAGGTTGAGAAATGCTGGTTTGGGGGGGTTGCATTGCATTCCTATGTGTGTGGTGGGACTAAACCATGACGAATGTTGGGTTTATGCTGTCCTTATTTCCCGCAGCCCTCGCGACAAACCACGTCTTAATCAAAACTGAACCAGAGGATGACTATGCAGCCCATGAGACCTGGATGATGGCGGGAGAGACATTTGTGGAAAGAATTATAAAGAAAGAAGAGGACTTCGATTCCTGTATGTGGCCAAGGGATTATCCGGGGAAGACGGCCGACGTCGCCAACGAGGGCAGTCCAGCCGAAGAAGCAGCTGCTGATGTCCACCGGCAGTATCAGATTGGCCACCAAGAGCGCCCACAAAGTTACAGAAGCCTCACCCCTTTGGGGCAAAATCTGTCCTCGCCGCTCATGAACGGGAGTCCTCTGATGCCCCAAGAGACAGGGCAGCCATCAGCCAGTCTGCCGGGAGAGGAGCTTTGGGCTTGTCCACTGTGCCACCAACGCTTCCGGCTCCACATCCACCTGCTGCTCCATCAGAACACCCACCGGGAAGCACCTGCCGAGCCCGTCCCTAAGGACCCCCTGGGCTGCCCCTACTGTCCCCGGTGTTTCAGCCGCTCGGATCACCTGCTATGTCACCAGATGAGCCACACGGGTGCCCGGCCTCACCAATGCCCGGTGTGCGAGAAGAGCTTCACGGACAAAAGCAAGCTGACCAATCACTTCCGGACCCACACGGGAGAACGGCCCTTCCACTGCGCAGACTGCGGGAAGCACTTTGTCCGACGGCACCACCTGGCCAAGCACCAGCGCACCCACACACGGGAGCGGCCCCACCAGTGTCCGCTCTGCCCGAAGAGTTTCATGCAGAAGCACCACCTGCAGAAGCACCTCCGCACCCACACGGGGGAGAAGCCCTACAAGTGCCGCCTGTGCCCCAAGGCTTTCGCCTGCAAGCAGCACCTTCTGCAACACAGCTGCGCCTTGCCTCCAGCGCCCCCCTCTGAAACCATGGGGCGGCCCTTGGCCCTCCTGAAAGGGACACCCACTTCCTGACCCACCGATGTAACTGGGACTTTGCCCCACCCCACCCCTTTGCTGGGGCCATTTTAGTTCAGCTCATCCGTAATTCAAGTGCAGAAATTCAACTCACTGTGCTGGGCGTCATCGGGGGATGGGGCTGAACTCCTGTTTGTAGCCTCCCTTCTTTGTGGATTGTGTTCCTAGAGGAATCAGGCTGGTGAAGATTCTGTTCGATTGGAAAGAAAAACCATTCATCATTCCTGGAAGGTCCTGAATCAGCCTTCGATCAATTCTTGAAGATCCCGAGTCAACCTTTGGTCACCTGCGGAAGGTCCTTAATCGTTGGGCAAATGTGCTGACTGATCACCTTCATCTTCATTCAGTCTGTGGCCAACTCTGCGTTTCATCTTTTAGAACAGGGGTGTCAAACTCAATTTCATTGAGGGCTGCATCAGGGTTGTGTTTGACCTCAGGGGCCACAGGGTGTGTGGCCAGCTTGACATCACTCATGTCAGGGGCATCTGTGGTGGCCCAATTCCTCTGCCAGCAAAAACGGGCTCCGTTTTCGGCTGTGATGGCCTCGTGCAACCCTCTGCCAGCGAAAATGGAGCTCAGGAGGGCTGCACGTGGCCCTCACAAGCTCTGTTTTCAGCTGCGACGGCCTCCTGCAACCCTCTGCCAGCAAAAATGGAGCTCGGGAAGGCCGTGTGTGGTCCATTTTCGCTGTCAGAGGCACCACCAAAGCCAGTCCTTTGCTGTTTCCAGGGCTGCCCCACGGGCCAGATCTAAGCACCCCACGGGCCGGATTTGGCCCCCGGGCCTTGAGTTTGACACCCCTGTTTTAGAAGGTCCAAAATGATGCAGATCTGGAAGCGAATGGGGCAGAAGCTGCTCTATCTTGAAGGCTTCCTTGGTGGCTCGTTGTCGTGAAGATGTGGGTGTTAGATCAAGAAAGGAATTCCCCTGTTGTCTGTTTTGACTTCCTCAGCCAGGCACGTCTCCCCAGAAACCAAGTTTGAGAAGTGGGATGGCTTGCCTCCAGAACTTGTGGGTGCTCCATCATTGGAGGTTTTCAAGAAGAGACTGGATCTCCATTTGTCCAGAATGGTTAGGGTCTCCTGCTCGAGCAGAGGTTTAGCGTAGAAGACCTCCACGGTCCCTTCCAACTCTGTTATTCTGCAATTCCCAAGTAAACAGGACGAGACAGGATTTCGATCGGATCACTGCTGGACTTTCCGAACCCCGTTGCAGCTTTTTTTCTCTTATTTCGAGGCCCAAAATATCTCCCAAGAAGATGCCATTGTGTCTCAGCTGCTCGCATTGCTTCCCAGACCATGTGTGGGAACTTGGTTGTCGGGATGGGGAGAGACACAGAAGGTAGACAAGGAGGACCCAAAGTGTGATTGGGACTATTGTGTTGTTCATTATGCTTGATTTGTATGCTGTTTTATAAGCACTGTTGTAACTCTTTGGGGAAAAGTTAGAAAAGTTCCTGAAAAGCTGAAACTTGGTGATGGGTGGCTGAAAGAAAATGGTTCTTTGCTTTTTTTCTTTTTTCTTTTAAATTTGTGTAACGTCTCTGCTTTCTGTGCTCCCTCTTTTCCCTTGATTAAAAAATTAAGATGAGCTCGTGCATGCGAGGAAATGAACGTTGGTGCTTTCCTGATACGTTCCTTCTAGTTGCTTGGCTGGAGCATCCACATGTGGGTATTAACTTTTGTTGCTAGGAGACTGAGTTGTAAGAATTCTCTGGTCACGCCCCTCTGCTTAGCTGGCTTCTTCAGTTTTTTGCGACGAAGGAAACAGGCAAGGAAAGAACCAACAACCCCAAACAACCAAAAACAACCACCCCGAACACAGGACCGCCTAACAACTAACTCGGGAGGGAGTGGATGCTCCAGCCAAGCAACTAGAAGGAACGTATCAGGTAAGCACCAACGTTCATTCTCAGTTGCGGTTGGCTGGAGCATCCACATGTGGGACATACCCAAGTTAAGTCCCCTGTGGGTGGGGAACCTCCCGGTCCGAGGTGGATGGGGTGGAAATAACCTGTTCGAGAACGCTCCTGCCAAAAGAAGCCTCAGCAGAAGCATAAACATCAACCTTATAATGACGAACAAAAGGAGAGGAGGATGACCAGGTAGCAGCTCTGCAGATGTCAAGAATAGAAGCCTGAGTGGCCCAGGCAACTGTAGTGGCCACACTCCTGGTAGAGTGGGCCGTAATACGACCCGGTGGAGGGGTAGCACTTAACTGGTAAGGCGTAGCAATACAGGCTCTTAACCAACGACCAATGGAAGATGGGGTAACCTTCCTACCCATGGAGGAAGACTGCTAGCTAACAAACCGCCTCCGATCGCCAAAAGGGTTCAGTGCGTTTGATGTACCTGTGGAGGGCCTTCCTAACGTCCAAGGTGCACCAGCGACGCTCCCGAGGGAGAGACGCGTTAGGACAGAAGTCTGGTAGAATTACTTCCTGGGCCCTATGGAACCAGGAGTTTACCTTGGGCAGAAATGAAGGGTCCAACCTCAGGACAACCCTGTCAGGGTGAAAAATACAAAGATCTTCACGCACGGACAGAGCGGCCAATTCAGAAATCCTCCTGGCTGATGTGATAGCCACTAGAAAAACAACTTTCAGGGTTAAAAGGCGTAAACTGGTAGACCTGAGGGGTTCAAAGGGGCCCCCAGTGAGCACCTGAAGCACTAAGGGTAAATCCCAAGAGGGATATCAGTGAACTACAGGGGGTTTAAGGTTGGCAGCCCCTTTCAGGAAGCTCTGAATTCGGGGATGGTGACCAAGGGTCTGACTCCCTCCCCCTGACAAGACCGTGGCCAGGGCCGCTACCTGTCTACGGAGAGTGTTGGGGGCCAACCCCTTCACCAGCCCCGTCTGCAAAAATTCAAGGACCCGTCTGACCGGAGCGTCAACCAGGTCGAGGCCCTTGCCAGTACACCAAGTGACAAATGCCGACCAGGTGGCATCATAGATGTGGGTCGTAGAGGGACGCCTAAAAGCTTGAATGGTCTCGATGATGTCATCAGGCAGGAATTCTCTCCTTAGGATCTCCCGCTTAAGCGCCAGTCAGTTGCAGCCATTGCGGGTCTGGATGCATCACTGACCCCTGGCTCAGAACGATCCTGTCCAGAATCCTCCACGGCCTGGCCACCGAGAGGCTGACCAGATCCGCAAACCACGGGCGTCTGGGCCAGTGTGGGGCGACAAGGAGAACCTCCACCTGATCCTCCAGCACCTTCCAAATCACCCTGTGAAGAAGAGGAAGGAGGGGGAAGGCATAGAGAAGGCCCAGGGGCCAGGGACTGCGAAAGGCATCTACCCCTTCCGCTCTGGGAACCTGGAGAAGAACCTCTGAAGCTGTGTGTTGGACGGCCGAGCAAACAGGTCCACCAGCGGCCTGTCAAAGCGCCGGCACATCTCCTCGAACAACTCTGGATGTAGACGCCATTCGGACTGATCGATGGTGGTCCTGCTCAACCAGTCCGCCTGGAGGTTCAGCTTCCCTGAGATGTGCTCCGCTTTGATGGACAGAATATTGGCCTCTGCCCAACTGCCCAGCGCCTCCAACTCTTTCATCAAGGGTCTCAAATGAGTACTCCCGTTTGTTCACATGGGCCTTGGCTGCCACGTTGTCTGTCAGGATCAGTACGTGATGATTCCGAACCTCTGCCTGAAAGCGATGCAGTGCCAGATGAATGTCCCGCAGTTCTAGCCAGTTGATGTTGTGGTGAGACTCCTCTGGCGACCACCTGCCCTGAACCAGTTGTCCCTGTAGGTGAGCTCCCCATCTGAACAGGCTGGCGTCCGAGGTGATAGTCAGCCTGGGCGGCTCCTTAAAAATGCACCCGGCGGTGAGAGCGTCGGAGGTCCACCAGGGGAGCGACCGGAGGACTCGGGGTGGTAGGCGGACCAACTGCCTGGAATGTGCCCTGCCCACCCTCTGGTGAGGTAACAGGAACCACTGAAGCATCCTGGCATGAAGGCGGGCCCACGGAACAATGGCTATACACGACAGTATCTTGCCTAGAAGGCAAGACAACGTGTTCAGCGGGACCGAACCTGGCCTACTAAACTGTGAATACTGTCCTGCCTATCCTTGGAAAGGTGAACCCGGCAGGATTCAGAATCTATATAATCGCCCCCAGTTGGAGGATGCGGGTGGAGGGGGTGAGGTGGCTCTTCTCTATGTTGACCGAAACCCCATGGGCCCTGAGGGTTCTGATGATGGTCTGGACATCCACCGTCCCCTGAAGGGGGGAAGACGACTGGATTAGGATATCGTCGAGATAACACAAAACTCTTACAGGCAGAACCCTAAGGGATGCAGCCACCACTGCCAGGATCTTGGTAAAGGTCCTAGGGGCCGAGGAGAGGCCAAAGGGCATGACCCTGTACTGAAAATGACGGGCTGCAACCATGAACTGTAGAAATTTCCTGTGTTCCAGGTGGATCGGGACATGGAGATAGGCCGCCTTCAGGTCCACCGACGACAAGAAATCCCTAGGATGGATGCAACCCAAAATGGTTTGAAGAGACTGCATTTTAAAGCGCCGGTAAGTCACATGGCGATTGAGTTTCTTCAAATCCAAAATCCCTCGTCATCCCCCCCGAATTCTTGGGCACAAGGAAAAGAATGGAATAAAACCCAAGGCCCTGTTGTCCGTCAGAAACTGGTTCGATGGCCTGGATTTGTAAGAGATGTTGGATTTCCAGGTCCATCAGCTGTCTCTTTTGAGAATTCCTGGAGACAGGACATTGAAGAAATCGGGAGGGGGGAGGGGAATGGAACTCAAGTTTGAGGCCGAATCTAATGGTGTTGAGGACCCAGGTGTGAGAAGTACCTTCCCAATGATCTGCAAAAAATTGCAGACGCCCACCAATGGGAAGATCCGCTGGGGGATCACTTACCCCTGCGGTAGGACTTGTGGAAGCCTCCACGAAAGGGCCACTTGGATGGAAAGGAGCGACGACCCCTGTCACGGGAGCCAGGTCTGTCCTGAGCATGATTTATTTATTTTATTTTTTTACATTTGTATGCTGCCCAACTCCCGAAGGACTCTCACGGCCATGATCAGACTCCTGCGCATACGTACGGTGAAACGTTGCAGCTGGATAGTAGTCGGGCTGACAGTAGGACTGCCTCTGCCCGTAGGGAGCCGCTCTACGATCCGGACGCCTCTGCTGTGAAGGCAGCACCTTACGCTTGTCCCTGGTTTCAGTCAGAATGGGATCAAGAACTTCTCCAAACAAATTTCCGCCCTTATAGGGAGCCGATCCCAAGCGCCACTTGGAGCGCAGGTTGGCCTACCAATGGCGGAGCCACAAAAGGTGGCGGGAAGAAACATTAGAAGCTAGAGCTCTAGCAGCAAACTTAGTGGCATTTAAGGTGGCATCGGCCGAATACTTGGTGGCAGCAATAATTTTGTTGATGTCATGACGCAAGCGAACGTCCTCAGGGGGCAACCTGGCACGCAATTGGCGCAACCAGACAATGGAGGACCAATTGAAGGAGGCAGCTGAAGAAGCTCTGATGGCCCAGGCGGCTGCCTGATGAATCTTACGGCACAATAGTTCAACCTTCTCCGCCTTCAGGACCTCACTTGCGTCAGTGGGCAACAAAGATGGAGAAGCCAAGGCCACCACAGGAGCATCAACCTGGGGAAACTGTAAAACATCCTCCATAACTTGGGCACCCCCATAAAGTTTGCGATCCACATTGCTAGGGGCCGTGAGAGAACTGGGACTAGGCCAGGGACGCTGCACTACATCCAGGAATAATTTGGGAGCAGGAATTGTCAGTTCCTCAACAATAGGCTCGGAAAAGAAACCCTCCTGAGGATTCTGATCCGAAGGGGCTTCTGAAGAGGTAGATGACTGCTCCATGTTGGCAACAGCAATGGCCTTATACAACAATGATTTGAACAGAGGAAGGCGGAAGAGACCTGTGAATGCAGGTCTATCCGGGATCACCCCTTCATCATCAGAGAACTCCTGATCATCCAACTCCCCCTCCTCCCTAACAGATTCTTCGCTATGGGCCGAGGAATGAGTTGGGGTCGCACATTCCCTGCCCCAAGCCTGGTGCGCTGACAAACGTGGATCCACCAGATGGGGCAAAGATTGCATATGGGTATGATGACTAAAGGTAGTGGCAAGGCTTTGAGAGATAGCTTGTGCTATAATTTGGCCCAAATCTGGAGATACGACGGGCCCTTGGCCCTCCCTGGCACGGAGGTCTGCAGCGGTTGGAGTGAAGGTTGCCTCTGGAACAGCAGGTCTAGAGGGAACTACAGGAACAGGAGCAGGTTGAGATACATGGGCCAGAGGTATAAAATGCTCCTCCCTATAAAGCGGGGCAGAAACAATGCCCTGTTCAACCTGGGCCCCTTGAGGGCAGGACAGGTGCCCCTCCCCAAGCGAGCAGGGAGACAACTCCAGAGGGGGAGACCTTATTCTGTCTGGAGACAATTTCTCAGATTCTGGAACCTCAGCCAACCTGGCAGCTTTGGCAAACTAACGGTCTAATGCCTTTTGTCTCCTCTCTGCATCTTTATCTGCAGCCGCAGAAGATTTAGAAGATGCAGGAGATCTAGATCTGGATTGGTCAGACTCCCCCTTTGAGGAGGTTCTGGAAGGGCGTGGGGTGGACTTTCCAGCCCCTTTGTCCTCACTATGCCTCTTAGAAGAGGAGCAGTCAGCCATCTTGCAGCTGGAGATCACCTTCCTGCAGAAGATGGGAACAATCAGGTCAAATAGCCAAAAACTTCCTTATTGCAAAGAATAGAGAAATCTTGAATAAATTAAAAGAACAAATCCCCGAAAAGAGAGCCTGAGAGCAGAAAGAAAAACCACCCTGCAGGCCCCAGCAGTAAAACACTACCATCGGCAAAAAACAAAATGGCCGCTCTCAGCTGAGAGTCGGCCCGATCCAAAATGGCGACGCCACCACGAGGCAGCCAGCAGCAACAGCAAGAACGAGGCCTGAAACGAAGGCAAAGGGCACGGGGAAAGCCCTCCTTGAAATGTGGCCCTGCATCGGCTCATGATTTCGGTGCCGCTCTTTCTAGCCACAAAAAACTTTTTTCGGGTGGCAAGGGTCATCCCGACACTCCGGGGAAGCTCAGCTCACCCCCAGCGGCAACAGAAGAACGCAGGCACCCACCCCAACGGAGAATCCCCTTGAGGGGATAGCTGCGGAAGCTGCCCAGGCCAAACGAAAACAAACAGGAGAAGGTGGAAACGGCTCATCAAGGGGCTAGAATGAGGCCGTTAACTCACCAGCAGCAGGGGGGTGGAATATGCAGCAAAGGCTGCTTCTCTGTGGGCCTGCCTGCTCCGATACAGAAGATCAGAAGAAAACACAACAATGGGAACGAAGGAATCAAACTCTGAATACTTTAACTTCAATTAGCTGGAGCTGATTGAGAAACACGTCTCCTGCTTACTGAGTCGTAAAAAAAACTGAAGAAGCCAGCTAAGCAGAGTGGCATGACCAGAGAATTCTTACAACTCAGTCCCCTAGCAACGGAAGTTAATACCCACATGTGGATGCTCCAGCCAATCGCAACTGAGAACGATACGTTTTTTTGTTCTCCCTGAACTTTTGGCCAGCCGTCAAAAATCAAACTTTCACAAAAAGAAGGGAGAACCTTAAAATGCCGGAGAAGGAATACTGTATCCATGTGAAGCCCTGCTGGATTTATTTATTTATGTGTTGCTTCGCCCCCAGTTCATTGTAGCATTCAAGGCCCCTTTTGCTATCGTTTTTCTTCTTCTTGGCAGTCCTGTGGGACGGTGGGCTAAGAGAGCATGACTTCCCCAGGGAGCTTCCATGGACTTCAATCACTGTCTTCCCTGTTCAGCCAACTGCGCTCTGGCCACGCATTTTGACCACCGATGGTCCACCATTTCTTGTCGAGCTAGGAAGGCAGCCTTAGATCTGGGGCTACCTCCCAGAGAGTAAAGATCAGACAAGATACAGAATTCAATTGCAAGTTGGTTATTTGGTTCTGGTGGAGAAAAGGCCACCGGGAAGACAAAAGGAGGGAGGAGGGCGGTGAATTTATTCCGGTGGCCTGTAAGTATAATAATAGCAATTGCACGACATGTGGAAAGACTCTGCCATAGTTTCAACTAGGAAACTTGATCCTTTTAGACTAAGCTATGTCCCAAAACGCCAGAGAATTTCTGGTCATTTGCCACTTAGAAAAATCGGCCATCGACAGGCACACTGTGATAAATGACCTTTACCCACCATTCAAAACAATCCAAATGCTAAGAAAACAAGATCGAAACACCTCCCCGCCAGCAATCAAACACCCAGATAAGCAGAGATCAACACCGAGATTAATACCAAACCAAAAATCAAACAACAAAAAACAGTCTAACCAAGGAACCACAAGGAACACTCCCACCAACATTGACCAGGGCAAGGCATTGTATATAAAGAAAGAGCAAACCCCATTCCCTTCCAGCACTGATGATGTTACCTAGTTGGGTCATGAAATGTTTGCAAGGAAACAACCAAGGTCAGAGAGCACCAAGGACACACAGTCCCCCTCCCCCCTCCTCCACAATCCCCACTCCCGTTTAGCTCTGACGACGTTGCATAGTTGGGTCATGAAACGTCTGCAAGAAAACTACCAAGCTCAGAGAGCACCAAAGACGCCCCAGTCCTTCCTCTTCCTCCTCTCCACAAATCCCACTCCCTTGTGGCACACATGATGTTCCCTAGTTGGGTAATGAAATGTCTGCAAGAAAATCACCAGTCTCAATGAGCACCAACGACCCCCCCAGTCCTCCCCCTCCTCCCCGCAGATCCCACTGCCTTGTAACACTGACGATGTTCCCTAGTTCAGTAATGAAATGTCTACAAGCAAACAACCAGGCCAGAGAGCACCAAGGACCACCCAGCCTTCCTACTCCTTTTCTCCTCCTCCACAAACCCCACTACCTACAGCACTGATGAAGTTGCCTAGTTGGGTCATAAAACGTCTGCAAGAAAACCACCGCACTTGGCACCAAGGACCCCACAGTTCAACCCCGAGCTACAAATATTCTCTTCTTTCGATAATAAACGTTGAAAGCTGTAAAAACACAGGAAACGAGTATATAGGACCCTTGTCTCTTCTTGCAGGCCGATGTGTGGGGTCAAAGGTAGCCTGTGCTGCTTACGGGGTTGTGTGAACCCAGGCAATTGTTTTCACAATGCCCTTAATTGTGTTAACTTGTGAACAAAACTATGGTTCTGGCACATTCTTTGTTGCTCACACCTGTGTGATGTTACAAGCTGGCAAAAGTTGCTGACAATCCTGCTGGATGCCAATTCTATCGAGACTGATGGTTACAGGTTCATGAACAGACCTCTTGCAGATTAACAGAGTTGGAAGGGACCTTGTAGGCCATCTAGTCCAATCCCCCGCCCAACAGCCTGATGGGTTCAGAAATGCCCGCTTCAAACTAACAAATAACCAAGCAGTGCCACTTATTAAATAATGTTTGGGGCTAAGAGCATCCAAAGGCTAGCCCAGTCAGTAATTATGATTAATACAGGTAGTTCTCAACTTCTAACCATTCATTTAGTGACCAAAGTTAGAACAGCACTATAAAAAGCGATGTACAGCATTCAGACCGATGACCATTGCAGCACCCCCATGATTAGGTGATCAAAATTCAGATGCTTGGCAACCGACTGATATTTATGGTGGTCGCAGTGTCCCAGGGGTCATGCGCCCTGCCAAGCAAAGTCAGCGGGGAATCCAGAATCACTTAACAACCGACTTAGTAGCTTAACAACCGCAGTGATTGGTTTTAGCGATGGCAAGAAAGTTAGTCAAATGGGGTGCAACTCCCCTAACAGCCTTCCTTAGTGATGGAAACTGGGCTCCGTTGCCATCATAAGTCGAGGACTGCTTATGGTTTGCCCCCAGACCCCAAATCCTTTCAATATGCAGCTGCATGAGCCGTGGTGGGTGCACCAAGATACACCCACATGACACCTCTTTTCCGCCAGCTGCATTGGCTGCCCATTAGTCTCCGGTTGCAATTTAAGGTGTTGGTTATGACCTTTAAAGCCCTACATGGCTCAGGACCAGGCTACTTGCGGGACCGCATCCTGCCACATACCTCCCTACGACCGGTTAGGTCCCAGAGTTGGTCTCCAGGTCCCATCAACCAAGCAATGCCGGTTGGCGGGACCACGAGGGAGAGCTTTCTCTGTGGGAGCTCCCTCTCTTTGGAATCAACTACCGCCGGAGATCCGAACTATCCCCACCCTGCTGGCCTTCCGCAAAGCCGTGAAAATATGGCTTTTCAAGCAGGCGGGCTAAAATAAGACCAATGGGAACATCTGTGGTCTGCCCACGTGTGAACAATGATAATGGTTTTTTAAAATGTTTTATAATTGTTTTTAATTAATGTTATTATGCTTCTTTTTATTTACTGTTCCTCTGACATGTTGTTCGCCGCCCTGAGTCCCTCGGGAGTTGGGCGGCTTATAAGAAGGAATAAAATAAAAAATAAAATAAAATATTAAAGGGAATTTATTGAAGAGAAAGAAACTTGGAGCTTGAGAGGGAGAAAGTCCCCAAAACAGGTTAAATTTTTTGGCTTGAGGGTAGGAAAGGAAAGAATTGACTCTCCAAACAGTGCTAGGCTGCGCTTGGTTGGGGACGATGGGTACCGACAGCTTTGGGGTACCGCAAAGTGACAACGGCAGAAGAGACAAGAATTCCTGGCTGGCTGGCCATTTCGTTCCCTTGCTGGAGGATCAAGGTAGTATACTCCATACAGGCAAGTCTTCGCCTTATGACCACACTTGAGCTCAGACTTTACGTTGCTAAGTGAGGAATGTGTTGAAGGCGAGTTTTGTCCCATGTTACACAGTTAAGTGAATCACTTTAGTCACGCGAATCCGGCTTCCATGTTGACTTTGCTCGTCCCCTGACCCCGGGACACTGCAACCGTCATAAATACAAGTCAGTCTGAATTTTGATTCCACGCGACTGCGGGGATGCTGCAACAGACACCCGTGTGGAAAACAATCCCGTTTTTGGCTCCATTGTAACTTCAAACGGTCACTAAGTGAACCGTTGTAAGTCAACTACCTGGACAGCGCAGAAATAATACAATGCAGCCCGTCTTTCGGGATATGGGGAAACTGGATTGGATGTCCGGTGGCTGAAAGGGAGTCAGGTTTTTTCTCCCGGGGGCGGGGCAAAGGAAAGAGAGGGGTGGGGAAGGAAAGAGAGAGGGCGGGGGGGATTTGCTTCTCTGTGGGATGAGGCTCCCCATGCAGCCTGTCTCAAGCACCTCCCCTTTAAGACGGGTGGACTTCAACTCTCAGAATTCCCTGCTGGGGAATTCTGGGAGTTGAAGTCCACCTGTCATAAAGGGGAGGAGCTTCCGGTTTGATTACATAAGGCCGTAATGGCGAACGTATGGCACGCGTGCCACAGGTGGCACACGGACCCATTTTGCCTGGTGCACGTGGTAGTGCCCATTCCTCTTCAGGGTTTCCTGCGCAGACATGTGCACTGGCCAGCTAGTCTTCTCGTTACTGGCGGGCATGTGCACACGACAATCAGCTGGCCTTCAGTCAGCCGGCGAGCTGATCATTGCGCACGCATGCGCGCCAGTAACCAGAAAACTAGCTGCCCGGTGCGCATGCGTGCGCCGGAAACAGGAAGTTTATTTCTTGGCGTGTGCATGCCCACTGGGCAGCTCCTCTTAGTGGGCATGCGCAATGGCCATACCATCGACGCTCGCTGCCCAGGATCCACATTGGAGGCCATTCGTGTCGGCAAAGCAGCGCTGCCTCTTTGCCTCGCTGTAAACCTCGGGGTTTGGAGGGGGGGTGGAGAAAGGTGGTGGTGGTGGGGGGGAACGTCCGTGGCGCCAGCGACTGCAGCCACGCTCCGGAGAAGCCCCGTTGGAGCGCCGATCAGCTGTGTGCATGGCGGTGGACAGCACAAGAGAAGCAGGATGCCAGATGCTCAGCTCTGCAGCTTTGGCAACTTTGCGCTGGCAAAGTTATGTAGGCAAGTCCCGCATCATGCCTGCATGCCGGAAATCGCCCGACCGGGTCCGTGGGGCTGCAGAGCTGAGCATCTAGCATCCCGCTTCTCTTGCGCTGGCCGCTGCCATGCAGACAGCTGATCGGTGCTCCAACAGGGCTTCTCCGGAGCTTGGCTGCAGTCGCTGGCACCACGGACGTTCCCCCCCCTCAACCAGGACCTTTCTCTTCCCCCTCCCCCGCAAGGCAAACCCTGAGGTTTACAGCGAGGCTGGCAGGAGGAGGAGCCGCCGCTGCCTCTGCAAAGAGGGTACCCCCCCCCACCAGGACCTTTCTTCCCCGCCCGCCCCCACCAGGACCTTTCTTCCCCCCCCCCCAGGCAAACCCTGAGGTTTACAGTGAGGCTGGCAGGCGGAGGAGCTGCCGCTGCCTCTGCAAAGGGGGTACCCCCCCACCAAGACCTTTCTTCCCCTCCCCCCCACCAGGACCTTTCTTCCCCTCCCCCCCACCAGGACCTTTCTCCCCCCCCCCCGCAAGGCAAACCCTGAGGTTTACAGCGAGGCTGGCAGGAGGAGGAGCCGCCGCTTCCTCTGCAAAGAGGGTCTCCCCCCCACCAGGACCTTTCTTTCCCCCCCCCCAAGGCAAACCCTGAGGTTTACAGTGAGGCTGGCAGGAGGAGGAGCCGCCGCTGCCTCTGCAAAGAGGGTACCCCCCCACCAGGACCTTTCTTCCCCTCCCCCCCACCAGGACCTTTCTTCCCCCCCAAGGCAAACCCTGAGGTTTACAGCGAGGCTGGAAGGAGGAGGAGCCGCCGCTGCCTCTGCAAAGAGGGTCCCCCCCCACCAGGACCTTTCTTCCCCGCCCCCCCACCAGGACCTTTCTCCCCCCCCCAAGGCAAACCCTGAGGTTTACAGCGAGGCTGGCAGGAGGAAGAGGAGCTGCGGTTGCCTCTGCAAAGAGGGTCCCCCCCCACCAGGACCTTTCTCTCCCCCCGTAAGGCAAACCCCGAGGTTTACAGCGAGGCTGGCAGGAGGAAGAGGAGCTGCGGTTGCCTCTGCAAAGAGGGTACCCCCCCACCAGGACCTTTCTTCCCCTCTTCCCCTCCCCCCACCAGGACCTTTCTTCCCCTCCCCCCCAGGCAAACCCTGAGGTTTACAGCGAGGCTGGCAGGAGGAGGAGGAGCCGCGGTTGCCTCTGCAAAGAGGGTACCCCCCCCAACCAGTACCTTTCTTCCCCTCCCCCCCACCAGGACCTTTCTTCCCCTCCCCCCCAGGCAAACCCTGAGGTTTACAGTGAGGCTGGCAGGAGGAGGAGCCAACTCTGCAAAGAGGGTACCCCCCCACCAGGACCTTTCTTCCCCTCCCCCCCACCAGGACCTTCTTCCCCGCCACCCCCACCAGGACCTTTCTTCCCCGCCCCGCCCCCCCGAAGGCAAACCCTGAGGTTTACAGCGAGGCTGGCAGGAGGAGGAGCCGCCTCTGCAAAGAGGGCTCCCCCACCAGGACCTTTCTTCCCCCCGCCCAAGGCAAACCCTGAGGTTTACAGCGAGGCTGGCAGGAGGAGGAGCTGCCGCTGCCTCTGCAAAGAGGGTACCCCCCCACCAGGACCTTTCTTCCCCGCCCGCCCCCACCAGGACCTTTCTTCCCCCCCCCAGGCAAACCCTGAGGTTTACAGTGAGGCTGGCAGGCGGAGGAGCTGCCGCTGCCTCTGCAAAGGGGTACCCCCCCACCAGGACCTTTCTTCCCCTCCCCCCCACCAGGACCTTTCTTCCCCTCCCCCCCACCAGGACCTTTCTCCCCCGCCCGCAAGGCAAACCCTGAGGTTTACAGCGAGGCTGGCAGGAGGAGGAGCCGCCGCTTCCTCTGCAAAGAGGGTCTCCCCCCCACCAGGACCTTTCTTTCCCCCCCCCCAAGGCAAACCCTGAGGTTTACAGTGAGGCTGGCAGGAGGAGGAGCCGCCGCTGCCTCTGCAAAGAGGGTACCCCCCCACCAGGACCTTTCTTCCCCTCCCCCCCACCAGGACCTTTCTTCCCCCCCAAGGCAAACCCTGAGGTTTACAGCGAGGCTGGAAGGAGGAGGAGCCGCCGCTGCCTCTGCAAAGAGGGTCCCCCCCCACCAGGACCTTTCTTCCCCGCCCCCCCCAGGACCTTTCTCCCCCCCCCAGGCAAACCCTGAGGTTTACAGCGAGGCTGGCAGGAGGAAGAGGAGCTGCGGTTGCCTCTGCAAAGAGGGTCCCCCCCCACCAGGACCTTTCTCTCCCCCCGTAAGGCAAACCCCGAGGTTTACAGCGAGGCTGGCAGGAGGAAGAGGAGCTGCGGTTGCCTCTGCAAAGAGGGTACCCCCCCACCAGGACCTTTCTTCCCCTCTTCCCCTCCCCCCCACCAGGACCTTTCTTCCCCTCCCCCCCCAGGCAAACCCTGAGGTTTACAGCGAGGCTGGCAGGAGGAGGAGGAGCTGCGGTTGCCTCTGCAAAGAGGGTACCCCCCCAACCAGGACCTTTCTTCCCCTTCCCCCCACCAGGACCTTTCTTCCCCTCCCCCCCAGGCAAACCCTGAGGTTTACAGTGAGGCTGGCAGGAGGAGGAGCCAACTCTGCAAAGAGGGTACCCCCCCACCAGGACCTTTCTTCCCCTCCCCCCCTCCAGGACCTTCTTCCCCGCCACCCCCACCAGGACCTTTCTTCCCCGCCCCACCCCCCCGAAGGCAAACCCTGAGGTTTACAGCGAGGCTGGCAGGAGGAGGAGCCGCCTCTGCAAAGAGGGCCCCCCCACCAGGACCTTTCTTCCCCCCGCCCAAGGCAAACCCTGAGGTTTACAGCGAGGCTGGCAGGAGGAGGCGGAGCCGCCGCTGCCTCTGCAAAGAGGGTCCCCCCCCACCAGGACCTTTCTCCCCCCCCCCAAGGCAAACCCTGAGGTTTACAGCGAGGCTGGCAGGAGGAAGAGGAGCTGCGGTTGCCTCTGCAAAGAGGGTACCCCCCCAACCAGGACCTTTCTCCCCCCCCCCCAAAGGCAAATCCTGAGGTTTACAGCGAGGCTGGCAGGAGGAGGAGCCGCCTCTGCAAAGAGGCCCCCCCACCAGGACCTTTCTTCCCCCCGCCCAAGGCAAACCCCGAGGTTTACAGCGAGACTGGCAGGGGGAGGAGGAGCCGCCGCTGCCTCTGCAAGGCAGGCAAAAAGCACTCGGAAGCATCCGGTGGAGCGCAATGTTAATTAACCGTCTCGGAGAGATCTCGCCTGTTGTAATTTTTCAAGCCAAAGGTGCTTAGGAGGCGCATACGCACCCAGGAAGGGAAAAGGTGGGATGGAGAAAGGGGCCAAGGAGCGATGGCTGTTGTCCCCTTCCCCTCTTTCCGGAAAACAGCCCCCCCCCCCCGCTTTTTGCTCTTCTCTGGACCTACGTCGCCAGACGGACGGCTCAACTTCAGGCAGCTTGCAAAGGCGCCGCGGCCAAGCGCCGCCACCTTCCTGGCCCCTTTCTCGGTGATTCCCACTCGGGGCTGGGGAGAAGAGGCAAGCGGGCTTTTTAGGGAGTTATCCTAACCCGGCAGTGGCTGAGAGAGCCCGGCCGTGTGGCCACCTCTCATACAATAGAATGGGAGGGAGAACTCCCAATCCCTTTCCCAAGTAGCCGAAGGGAGCGTGTAATTCATAGTGCTTGGAATATTTTAGTTTAATAGCCTGGGGAATGGCTTTGGCTCCCTCTTTTTGGCCTCCCCCCATTAAGTGGGGCAAACTCGTTTGGGGAATGAGGATCCAGAGCGGCTCCCCACTTCAAGTCAAGGTTGGGTGCTGATCTCCCGTTAGGAGAGAGCCAAACCCGTCCTCGTTTTTGGTGCCAGGAAGCTTCAGGGAGGCCTGCTAGCACCAAAGGTGTGTGGGGGGGAATTGTGCTCGCATGCATGGGAGGAGCGTGGGGGGGTCACGTGCGTACGTGCTGGGAGCGTGTGCGCATGTACAGAGGGGCGGGGCCTGTGGGGAAGGCATTGCATTATGGGTGTTGGCACGCTTTCGGCACCCAAGGAAAAAAAGGTCACTGACCTAAGGGAACCAGAAGGTTCTTATCCTGGCCAGAGGTGGGATCCTGCTGGTGCGGTTAATAGCTGTTGTTCGGCGCAGAGCCGAAGATGCTGCTGCCGTTCGCGGAGCGGGAGCTTTCCCCGGGCGCTTTCCCCGCCTGCATGGATGCCGCCAATTGCGTTCTTTTGCCCTCTGCGCATGCGCAAAGCGTTCCGCATGCGCAGAGGGCAAAAGAACGCAATTGGCGGCATCCATGCAGGCGGGGAAAGTGCCCGGGGAAAGCTCCCGCTCCGCGAACGGCAGCAGCATCTTCGGCTCTGCGCCGAACAACAGCTATTAACTGCACCGGCAATCAGAGGCAGGAACCCACCTCTGATCCTGGCGGTAGGGCAGACCATCCTGGACCCCGAAAGAATATCGCGGACCCCGAAAGGAGAGTGTTCTGACTCAGCTCCCCAAACACAACAAACCCTCTGAAGTTAACTCAAAGATTCCTTTATTTATTTATTTATTTATTGTTTGTTTGTTTGTTTGTTCTTCTATGCCACCCTACTCCCGAGGGACTCAGGGCGGCGTACAACAGTTTTGTAAGAACATCAATAAAAACAATGATTTAAAAACAATTTAGAAAATATACAAAAGTTAAAAAAAAATATTCACAATCAGTCATACCAAGGGGGGCAATTCAGATGAATTTAGTCTTTCCCCCCTGCCTGCAGGAAGAGCCATGTCTTGACGGCTTTCCGGAAGGCCAGCAGGGTGGGGATGGTTCGGGTCTCTGGGGGAAGTTGGTTCCAGAGCGCCGGGGCCCCCACAGAGAAGGCCCTCCCCCTAGGGCCCGCCAACCGGCATTGTTTGGCTGACGGGACCTGGAGGAGGCCCACTCTGTGGGACCTAACCGGTCGAAGGGAAGTGTGAGGCAGAATGCGGTCCCGAAGGTAACCTGGTCCTAGGCCATGTAGGGCTTTAAAGATGATGATCAACACCTTGAATTGTACCCGGAGACCGATGGGCAGCCAATGCAGCTGGCGGAGTATAGGTGTCACGTGGGTGTACCTTGGCACACCCACCACAGCACGCGCAGCCGCATTTTGCACCAACTGAAGTCTCCGAATACTCTTCAAGGGTAGCCCCATGTAGAGCGCATTGCAGTAGTCCAATCGGGAGCTGACAAGGGCGTGAGTGACCATGAGTACTCCTTTATTAGGAGTGCCAGCAGCCCCGGCAAAAAGTTTCTCTTTCACCGCAGGCTAACAAGTCTGTCCGGCAGGGAGATGAATAGTTGTCTGCCACACCTATTCATCTCCGCCCCCTGCCTTTTATCCCTAGAGCTAGGGTGGGGCTTCGCTAGCTGTGGCTCTTCCGTCCCAAAGATCGGCACATCGATTTCCAGTGCTCTCCTCTCCTCTGCCTTCTGTGCATCTGCACATCAGGCACTGGACCCAGCTGTCCCTCCTCTTCCTCATCAGCCACCTCCCAGACCTGGGGGCTGTTGACTCTCCATCTGAGGGCTGACAGATGGCCCAGGCTCCGCCTCTGTCTCTCTCTGCCAGCTCCATTCCCTCTTCCCCCTCAGAGCTCTCAGGTTGCCTTGATGCTGACCCTGACTCCCATGCGGCCTCCTCTGATTCGGCTGCTGGAGGGGCCGGCAGCCAACAGGCCACAACAGAGAGCCATCGTGGCTTGCACAAAACATGTTGGCTTGGGTTGGGAGCAAGCCAGGAGACCAACGAATTTCAGACTTTCCTTAACGGCACATTCTCGCCTTCCTGTCGGACAGCACAATTGCCTTTCGAAGGCGCCTCCTGCTACGATTGGGTTGGCTGCAGGGATGCAACAGGACTGGCCCTTGGAGACTGTTCATCTGGATCTCCCCCCCCCCAAAAAAAACTCTGGATGTCTCATGGGAAGACAAGACTCATCCCTGTCTAAATCCTATTAGTGGGAGCCTCTTGGCCCGCAGCTGCCTTGACACATGTGCAATTTTGCATGCAAGATGCCATGATGCATGTACAGGTAGTCCTCGACTTACAATGGTTCATTTAGCGACCATTCAAAGTCACAACAGCACCAAAAACAAAGTGATGTAGGACCATGATTCACACTTATGACCTTTGTAAGCAGCCCCGTGGCCGCGGGATTGAAATTCAAGATGCTTGGCCACTGGTTTGTACTTATGACGGTTGCTGCGTCCCGGAGTTCCCCTTTTGATCCTCTTTCGCAACCAAAGTCAATGGGGATGGCAACTCACTTAATGACTGTTCCTGACTTTTATCAACCATGGCGATTCGCTGAACAACGGGGGCAAGGAAGGTTGTAAAACGGGACAAAACTCACGGAACGAAGGTCTGTCTTGCTTAATGACACACATTTTGGGTCGTAAATCGAGGACTATCTGCTATAAGCGCTTTAGGTCCCAGGCGATCTTCCTCCCGACCGCTAGGGCGGCGCTGGTCCGAGCTCTCGAGACGCACTTTCGCGGCGCGGCGCCTCGACTCGCTGGCCGGGCCCGGCGCATGCGCGCGACGCGGCCAGCCTTCCGAGTGTGCGGCGTTGCGGCTGTCAAGACAAAGGCGGCCCCGCGGGAACGTCCGGGCGTGGGAGGGGCGGGTGGGCACGGCCAGGTAGCGCAAAACGGGGCGCGGGTGGAGGAACCGGAGGTCGCGAGTCCCGAGGGAGGGTGGTGTCTACGGCTCAGGAGCCAGCCGCTCATCGGCAACCGGGCGCCCTCCGGATGCCTTCCCAGAATCCTCCGCGGCGGGCAGGGTGGGGAGGGGTCTTCTGGGATCGCCGTTTGGTAACTAGGGTTACCCCGTCTAGAAGAAATGGGGTGGTGGTGTTTCCCCTGCAAGACCCCCGCCCCCCAAAGTGCAGGAAGGGGCTCTTCTAGAAGACCTCGAGGGGTCCCCGGTGCCCTTTGCGCGGAATCTACCGGGCGCGTCTTGCCCGATTGCGCCTGGCGGCGTGGCCTCTCCCGTTTCCATCAGAGCTTTTCCCCGCCTGGCTTTGCAGGTCCTCGCCTTTGCGTCCGAATCTAGACTCTTCCACTCCCCCTTTCCGGGAGTCCTGCGCTCCTCTGTCCCCCTCCCCCCTTTTTTGGGGGGGGGGGAGGGTTTCAAGCTTTTGAAGAAAGGGGTTTGTCCTAGCGTTTCTTCCAAGGGTGGTGCTGGACTAGAAGACCTCCAAAGTCTCTTCCAGGCTTAGCCTTCTGTAAATGATCTGCCCTGGGAATGTTTTTGTTTTGCATTGAGAAAAGGTGGGGGTTGGTCGTTCAGCGAGGCATCAGTTGCAATGATGGATCCAGCCGTGTAAAGGGGGGTTATATGTAGGGTTCTGGAAAAATACAAATTTTTTTTTCAGCCTGCCTTCTTGTTTCCATTTACAAACAGCTCAAAGGTCTAAGTCTTGCCCGACAGTGCCCTTTGGGCTTTTCCCCCCGCAATCCTTTCTGTTGGTGGGTTATTCTGCGATAGGAAGAGAGGTAGGTGTCCTTCGCGTTTATATCCTGCGTGATTCCATTTTTTCCCTACGACGACCCTGTAATGTAGGCTAGGTGAGTGAGTGAAGTTGAACCCGGATCTCCCAGGGCCTTTTCCATCAACTTAAGTTGCACCGGAGACAAATTCCTTGTGTGTCTAGTCACACTTGGCCAAATAAAGTATTGCCAGGGGTGTCAAACTGGCGGCCTGGAGGCCAGATGCGTCATGCGCAGGCCACGTCCACCCCAGCTCCGCAAAGGGAAAAAAGTTGCGAAATGTCACATGACAGCAAGGTGACGACATGCGTTTGACACCCATGAAGTATTCTGTTCTAGTAAATTAAGCAGAGCATTCTTAACTGCTCTTGGTCCTTTGCCATTGGCTGTAATGGATGGCCGATGGGAGTTGTAGTCCCCCAGTCTTTGGGAGCGCGTCGGTGGTGGTGGGGTCAGCTGATTAGACTGTGTATTTTCTGAGTGAAGAGGGTTAGAAACTTGAGTTGTGGTTTATGTTGCCATGCTGGTAGTAGGCCTTTCCTAATGCTTCCCGAATGTTAACGAGCAAATGTCCAGCCATGAGGACTAGAAACTTTATCTAAACCAGGGGTCAAACTCGCGGGCCGGATGCATCACGTGCTGGCCACGCCCACCCCTGGTTTAGTGAAGGGGGAAAAAGTCATGATATGTCACGTGACGACAACGTGACGCTGTGAGTTTGACACCCCTGATCTAAACAATGGGAACTGGAAAACGTAGGGACCGGGGTTGGATGACTTAAACTTCTCAAGCAGAATGCAGATGGTTAAATCTTAGCAGCAGGTGACAAGTAGCCCAGTTGAACTTTGCAATTCTTGAAATGATGCATGTCTGAATTTGATGGAGAAGAGTTCTGTGCGAATTCCTCTTTCCCTCTAGCCCGAAAAGCGAGCTGCGGGGTGCAAGGCCTCCGGGTTGACCTCCCTTCTGCCTTGAGAGACTTCAAACCGGCGTGGGATGGGGCAATGAAGGTCAACTCGGAAACATCTGCTGGGTCCACCATGTCTGCCAGAGAAGCCAAGGAGGCCGCAATGGATCCCCCCAATGCCCAGTTGCTCCATCTGGAGCAGAGGATGGTGGCGGCCGAGCAGAAGTGGATGGGCTGCGAGAAAGCCGTGATGGAAATGGGGAGCCAGCTGGAGAGCAAACTGGCCGTGTTGGGGACCATCTTGGAGGAGAACAGCCTGTTGCAGCGGAGGTTGGAGAACCTTGAGAGCCTGTTGAAGAACCGGAACTTCTGGATCTTGCGATTTCCTCCAGGATTTAAAGGAGAAGTCCCTAAGGTAACCTCTGTCCCACTGGAGTGGCCTGATTCAGAGAAGAGTCGGGAGTCAGCAGAAATGGTTTGGGAGGAGGCTACAAAGCGTGACTGGACTTGTAGATGAACCATCATCCGTAAAGTTTAGTTCTGCCTTACAGCTCAGCCTGAGAAAGAAATTCTGTGGAATTCAGTTAGCATTATGGTTTATCTCTCCCAAATTACAATGAGAAGCCAGGGTATCTTTGCAGTGACTCACGGTTTGCTCTGATTTTGGACAAGACAGATTAGCTAGTTGAAAACAGGAAGATCATCCACTCTCCAGTTTATGACTGGAAGGAAAAAATGACAGATGGAGTTATTTGGATTTTAGGCATCTTCAGATTCTGGAGCTGTAAACCGTAGTCCGTCAAAGAACATACTGCTTGACAGATAAGAATAACTCTCATCAGAGGCGAAATAGATCTTTTCCTGGAACTCTGACATTAGAAAAGAAACCACAGTTTAAAGTTCTAAGTAGAAAATATTTATTTCGGTACAAAAACAATAAATTCTCATTAATCACATCTTAGCTATAAAAAACACGTCTTGCTTCTTACAGAAGCTGAAATAGAAGGACGGATCAAAGAAAGGAATGTACACATGCGTACTAGGAACATATTAATCACGTGCTCAGGAATAAACCATTATATTTGATAGGGATGCAGCTCCCTGCATATACATATAACAGGCAATATAAAATCACTGCCTGACACTGCTTGCTTAAAAGCTGGTCATTTTAATTGTTTGTAAGCTGCCTAGAGTCCATAAGAGTGAGTGGATGGCCATACAAATTCTCTAAATATATCGATAAATAATACGTTGCCAGCTAGAAGTTTGCGAGTTTTTAGAACCCAAGAGAAGATTAGGATTTCGCTCGGGATCTAGTATGAAAATGCAGAAGGGAAATGGGGTTGACTTGATGGAAAATGCACAGTGATTTTTTTTAGCCATCTTGCTTTTTCTAGGTGCCCTTGAACTTCAGTGACGCTTCGGTCCATTTCAATGAGCAGGAATGGAGGAACCTAGAAGAGTGGCAGAGAGAGCTTTATAGAACCGTCATGAGGAGCAACTATGACATGCTGGTCTCGCTGGGTGAGGACTTTGATCTCTTGTCTATACTTTGACTGAGTTATCCTCTGTGCGCGTTGCTCAAATGGCCTGGTTTCCTAACAACCTGTCTCCTTTCCTATGGTATAGATCATGCCATTTCCAAGCCTGATATCCTATCCCAGATGGACCAAGGGGAGGAAGTCCGCATGGAGGAGTCAGAAGTCTTGGAGAATAGGGAGATACCTAAAGATCCCAGCTGCACAAGTATGTTAATGGCACTGACAGATGAAGTTTTCTCATTTCTAAATGGTCTTTCCAGTTTATTGCTGGATTTGTTGTTGTTGGTGGGAAGAGAAAGTGCAATCCAAGCCACTTCCTGGACTGCAGTTTCCTTATATCCGCTGCTTCCTTATATCTACTGTTTCCTTATATCAGGGCCTGAACTTGTATTTTACTTCATTATTGACTATTTACTTTCCTGTGGACTTAGATATGTTGGCACATATGCATTAAAAGACAGAAGGTATAATAAAAATAAATGCCCCTTGTTCAGGAGAATACCCTGTGCTTCTGATGGAATGGACAATCACAGAACCTGATACTATACATTTTTTTTAATCCGTTGCGTCCTTGGTGCTGTCCAAGCTTGTTTCTTGCAGTCGTTTCGTGACCTGACTAGATAACATCATCAGTTCTAGAAGGGAGGAGGCTATGGGAGGAGGAGGAGGATTGTGGGATGCTTGGTGCTCTCTGAGCTTGTTTTCTTGCAGACATTTCATGACCCAGCTAGGGTACGTCATCAGTGCTAGAAGGGAGTGGGGTTCGCTCTTTGTTTAGTTACAGTAACATGCCTTGCAATGTTGGAAGGGGGAGGGTTTTTGCCCTTTATACTTCCTCAATTAGGAGAAAACCATACCCCCACCAACAGTGGCAGGGGAAGCTACCCTATACAGGTAGTCCTCTCTTAACAACCAGTCACTTAGCAATTGAAGTTACGATGGACCTCTTCAGAGCTACTTCCAATTTGGTTCTGGAGTTCCGATGGTTGTGCCTTCCCTGTGGTCACACAGATCATATTTTGGGCACTTGGCAACCAGTTTGCATTTATGGTGATTTTTGGTGGTTTTTGCTGGTTTCCAGCGTTTACTCCTGGTTTCTGGCAAAAAAGTGCCCATTGAGTAAAATGTATTCGTTTCATGACTGAGGCATTTGCAATATGACTGCGGTGTTTGCTTAAGAGCTGCCGCAAAAAAAGTTGTAAAATCAGGAGGGTCACAAGAAGTGATCTGCTTAACAACTACCGCAATTTACCACCATAATTCCAGACTCAGTTATGGTTGTAAATCAAGGACTATTTGTATAAACAGAGCAAATCCTTCCAATACCAATGATTTTACCTAGTCAGATAATGAAACGTCTGCAAGAAAACCACCAAGGACTAAACAATTCTTGGGATATAGATATTCTCTTCGATTTGTTAATCTTAGTTGTTGTTTTCCTTCTCTGCGTGCAGTTTCCCCAGTTGATGTGGCAGAGGTTTCTTCTGGAGATGGTGAGGCCAAGGAAGAAACTAACCTGTTTGTTGACGTAGCAGATGCTTCTTCTGGGGATGGAGAAGCTGAGGAAGAAAGTAATCTTTTCGTTGATCAAGAGAATTGCTATGAAATGAGCTTCATTGATAGCGCTGGCCTTGGTGAGTTTCTGTTCCGTAATATTTATCCGCTGAGCCTCAACCATTGACCCACATCCTTTTGTGGTGTAATGTAACAAATTGTACACAAATCCACTTACGATGTGGCAAGTTTACCCAATCCTGTCCCCAAAGCTGGTAATTTGTATTCATGTGTTGACCTGCCAGGTAGCCAAGATCATACTATGAAATTTGCTATCGGATATGACTGTCCGATATAAGGCTGTCATTCTTCTGTCTGCCTGCTTGCAAGCTTCCTAGAGATACTTGCTGTTTTGCAAAACAGTTGTTAGCCTGATCCAGTCTTTGTGTCGTTATGTTGTTATACCTCTCAGATGGAAAAATGTGGCAACATTTTCTTTCTTGCTTGGCCAGGCAAACATGATGTTTTTTATCAAGCAATGATTTATCATGCTTTAAAAACATTTGGTCTTTACCAATTTGTCTACCACATAGTCCTGCCTTTAGGTCAGAACCTTCCTAGAGGAATGACTTGATACAGATCTATTTCTTTCTTAAGCATTTAGGCCAAACTGCAGTGGAGGCAGCTCTTTTAGGATCTTGAGGTAGGAAATCTAATTTGATCCCAGAATATCATAGTAATACATTTTATGCACATTGGTACTAGGTAAACTGTACATTATATCAAATAAAAAGGTATTGTTGTTTAATTCCCGGTTGAAATCATTTGGGGTCTAATTCTCTTTATTCCACAAAGAATATCAGATTGTTCGTCATAATATCAAGGAAGAAAAAGAAGAACTGCATATTAAGGAGGAACCATGGTCTCCAGGAAGCCCTGGCAGTGATGAATGTGAGTGTAATAATAAAGTGGAATTTTTTGATATTCCTGGGAATCTTAATTGGGGTGAGTGGAATATTCCAGGAATTCGAATTGCTGTCCTTCGTTACTACCTGATATACTCGTATGTGATTACTTTGAAATGGATTTGGCATTTTCTTCATAGTGTTCTATTTTAAAGATGTGGAGTAGGAGGACAAAGAATGGCTTAAAAAGCGATGCTTTGGCATCTCAAGACAATTTAAATTGTGGCAGGGAAGAAAGTGGAGCCTAGAAGCATTTCAAGCTACTTTGGTTTCCATTGAGAGCTTATGGAAGACCTGCCTGCTGCACTGGGATCTAGGGAGGTGAAACAGAGTAGAACTTTTTGATTTGTATCTCTTGTGCACAGATCCACCTGTTGCAGTCACCATTAAGCAAGAAGAGGAGTTGTGTGTTGAGGATCAGGAGGGTTTGGCTTCACTTGGTGAGTGCTGGATAATAATGCCAAAGTACAGCAATTATTTAGCATAACCAGGCTTTCCTAAAATTGAAGGAGTATTTAGTCCTTAATGATGTAGAGAATGAATTCCATGTGGTAAGTATAACATTTTTGGTTACATACCTTGAAAATGATGTTAAGCCCACAAATACAGATACCGTGTTTCCCCCAAAATAAGACCCAGGGCAGGGTTCCCAAAATTTTTACTACCACTCTGTGGGCGTGGCTTATTTTATGAGTGGCCTATAGGTCTCTGAGCGCAATTCAAGGTGTTGGTGATTACCTTTAAAGCCCTACATGGCTTAGGACCAGTTTACCTCCGAGACCGCCTTCTCCAACATACCTCCCTAAGACCGATTAGAGCCCACAGAGTTGGTCTGCTGGTGGTCCCGTCAGCCAAACAATGTCGGCTGGCGGGCCCACGAACGAGGGCCTTCTCTGTGGCAGCACTGGCTCTCTGGAATACACTACCCCCCGAGATCCGCATTATTCCCACCCTGCCAGCCTTCAGAAAAGCAGTCAAAACATGGCTTTGTCGACAGGCCTGGGGCCAATGATTTTAATACAACACCGATCATTCTTGGCCCCATGAATGATTTATTGTATGGGTTTTTAAATTGTGGTTTTTAATGTTTTTAAATGTTTTAATATCTATTGTTTTTAATGCTTTTTATATTTGTTGTTGCATGTGAATTTTTACTGTTGTGAGCCGCCCAGAGTCTCTGTGGAGTGGGCGGCATACAAATGCAACTAATAAATAAATAAATAAATAACACTGGGCACAGCATTAGGGATTTTCTTTTTATTAGTCTCTCCAGTGTTAAGACAACACGTGGGCCAGATTTCTACAACCTAGTGAGATGTCGATAATATTTCAACGTATTTATTTAAACCATTCACTAGATTCCATGATAGTAATCATCAGAAATAGAAGATGTTAAGTATACCACAGACCATTTAAAAATTGTATAGGAAATGAGAATTAAAAATATACAGAAGGCATAAACATAAACATAAACTCTATTTTCCAGAGTTATATTGCAACACATAGAGTTTCAAATCTGGCACAGAAAAGACACAGATCGTTGTTTGTCCACTCACCCACCCCAAAACCCCCCACCCAAAACAGCATGCAATATTAAACAGCCTGAACACGGAGGCTGCATTGTCCCATACCTATGCAGCCTGCAACTCAAGAAGGCCGGCGGCAGCGGCGACAGTGGGGGCACAATTTGCCTGGACTCTCCACCATCCTGGAACCGTGGGGGAGTTTTCTAGCGCAGCGAAGTTTCGGGATGGCGAGAGCTTGCTTGGGAGAGCCAGCAAAAGCAGCAGCCATTGCTTGGGAGAGGCACACCAAGCCGGAAGGGAGGCAGGCGGGCAGGAAGGGCCTGCCTCTTCCTCCACCGGCCTGGCACACCAAACTTTGCGCAGTAGCTGGAAGCAGCCCGAGAGCTCGGACTGCTGAAGGGGAGGGGAACGGAGATAACTCCTGCCGCCCATTCCCCCTCCCCTCAGCACCCCGAGAAGCCTCAAATGTGCGAAAATACCTGGGATCATCATCGCATGTTCGTGGCTTCTCGGACTGCTGAAGGGGAGGGGAACAGAGATAACTCCTGCTGCCCGTTCCCCCTCCCCTCAGCACCCTGAGAAGCCTCGCTCGAACGTGCGAAAATAACTGGGATCATCGTCACGCGTTCGTGGCTTCTCGGACTGCTGAAGGGGAGGGGAACGGAGATAACTCCTGCCGGCCATTCCCCCTCCCCTCAGCACCCCGAGAAGCCTCGAACGTGCGAAAATACCTGGGATCATCATTGCACGTTTGTGGCTTCTCGGACTGCTGAAGGGGAGGGGAACAGAGATAACTCCTGCCGCCCGTTCCCCCTCCCCTCAGCACCCCGCGAAGCCTCGAATGTGCGAAAATACCTGGGATCATCTCGGCACCGAAGGCAACGGCTCTTTCAGCGTCTCACACGCTCCCTCAGCCATCCTCCCCTGCTTGGACTCACTGTGGGGTAGGAAGGCAGCGCATGCGCAGTGCCGGAAGCTCGGCTTCTGGGCATGCACAGAAGAAAATTTAAAAAAAAAATTCAAAAAAAAATTTTTTTAATGGCGCCCAGGCACCGGCAACCGACCGCACCGGGCCTGTGATGTCACCAGCGGGCCGCTACAGGTGCGATAGAGTGGACCGCACCGGTAGGAACCCACCACTGATAAGACACAACCAGAAAATAAGCCCTAGCAAGATTTTTCAGGTTGCTTGTAATATAAACCCTACCCCAAACATAAGCTCCGGTTAAGATTGTCAGCCAGATGGACACATTTAGTATGTCCGTTGCAACACACAGATGCATTGAATTATAAAATAATATTAATATATAATTAAATATAAAATAATATTGACATTAATAATTAGCCACCCAGAGTCCTTTGGGAGTTGGGCGGCATATAAATTCAATAAAATAAAATAAATAAAATAAATAATAAAAATTATAATTATTTGTAAATACCCAAGCGGGCGCCTTTGGACGAGAGGTAAACGCCTATGTAAACCGTTGAACTCGAGACTTATTGCCAAATGACCAGAGTACAGACACAATGCACGTGTGTTGTTATGGACATACTTAATGCACTCTTGTGAAATAAATGTTTTCTGAATTTTCGTGCCTGCAATTTTTCATCCCTTTTTTGTGTCATTCTTAACTGTCACCATTCTTAACTGTCATCATTTTTGTTGCCACTCTTGTGTTGTAAGTCTTCAATTAAAACTTGATTTAATGCAGACATATCAAACACAAGGCCTGCAGGCCGGGTGGGCGCATATCTGGCCCATGGGGCTGCTCCAGAGATAATGAGGACCGGCCCCTGCAGCCCTGGCCCAGCTCAGCCAACTGTCCCACTGCCGTGCGCATAGGCGGCGAGCACGCAGGGGCTGACGGTGTCCGGCAGCAGCCACAGCCCACCGGCCCCTTGGCTGGAGCACTCAGGCTGCACAGCCCGTACAGCACAAGTGAGTTGGAGCGCCCGGCCCTCCAAGCAGCGGGTGGCCGCCCCCCTCTCCGTCCCACCATTGGTCTTTGCTTGCCCACGGCTGTGGTGGGGCAGGCAGCTGCGCCTCCCCCGAGGGCAACCACAATGCTGATGCGGCCCTCAATGAAATCGAGTTTGACACCTCTGATTTAATGATAGATTTAAAGGGAATAAATATTTTCACCCCCAGACAAGATGAGTGCAAAAAGAAAGAGCTATTCTGTCGAGTTCAAGAAAGGAATCGTGGAGGACTCTTGGGGCAAGAATCTTATGGCTTTCTGCAATGAAAAGAAGTTGGATCTCCAAATAGTCCGAAAATGGTGAGCAGAGTACAATAACCTCAGTCAACAGTTGGACAAGGGAAATGCTAAGAAGCGCAAGTGTGGATCAGGTCGGCAACCATTATTTCCTGAACTGGAAGACATCATCTGTGAATGGATTGCTGACAGGAGAGCAAAGGCTTTGGTTGTGCGCAGGGCTGATATTCTAGCATTTGCCCTTGCAATGGCATCACAATTAGAAATATCCCCAGAAGAATTCAAAGCATCGCAACGCTGGCTGGATGACTTCCTTCAGCAATATGAACTGTCTTTAAGAAGATCGACAACACTGTTCAAGATGGAAGATACTGAACTTATTAAACATGCACTTACATTCAAGTCCTTTGTTGATGGCATCGACTTTTCTAAATACCAACTCTCCAACATAATTGCTATGGATGAAACTGCGGTGATTATGGGCCAAGGATCTCAAACGACAATTGATCAGAGGGATGCCTCGTCAATCTACATTCCCTCCACTGGTTACGAAAGTGCACGTGTTACCTGTATTTTGGCAATTTGTCTGAATGGAAAGAAAGCCCCACCTGTAATCATCACTAAGGGCAAGAAAAATAAGATCGAACGTGTTTCAGGCATTTACATTCTTGAAACCGAAAAAGCCTGGTGCACAAAAGCAGTTATAAGGAAGTGCGTGGATTTAATGTTGCTACTTGTTTTGCGAGGTGGCCAAAGAGGTCTGCTAGTCTGGGATTCAGCCAGCACTCACTGCGCTAAAGATATGAAGAACTTCCTTGCAGAGAAGAATAGATCAAATAATGATTCCCGCAGGAATGACTGCCTATCTCCAGACTCTTGATATCGCAATAAACAAGCCATTCAAGGACCATTTGCACATGGAAATCAATGACTACATTGAAAATAGAATGGAGAGAAATCAGTGTGGAAATTTTGTGAAGCCTAGCCTGCCAGAGGTCGTGACTTGGGTGAAGAATTCATGGGATAAAATCACTGACAGCTGTGTTGCCAATGCACTACGAGCAGGCTACATGGACAAGAACTGCTCATTTAAGGAGAGCTCTATTGCTGGCCATGACAGATTGGGGCCAATGGTTGTACAGGAAATGGAGTTGCAAGAAATTCAGGCTGGAATTTGAAGTTTGGAGAGTTACGATGATGTTCCAGAAGAAGATGACATGACTGTATTTGAATAAATGTAGATTCTTTTATATCAGGGGTGTCAAACTTGATTTCATTGAGGGCTGCATCAGCATTGTGGTTGCCCTTAGGGGGAGTGGGGGGCATGGCCAGCTCACAAGCAAAGACAGATGGTGGGACAGAGTGGGTGGTCACCTGCTGCTTGGAGGGCCGGCCCCGTCCCGCAGTCACAGCGCTCGTACTCACCTGCAGTGTGCAGGCTGCACAGCCCCAGTGTGCTGGCCAAAGGGCCAGCGGGCTACGGCTGCTGCTGGACACCGTCAGCTGCCACGCGCGTGCCGCTTCCTGTGCGTGCACTAGGAGGGCGCCCGGCTGAGCTGGGCCGGGGCTGCGGGGGTCAGTCCCTCCCCATCTCTGGGGCAGCCCTTCGGGCCGGATATAATCCCATCCGGCCCACAGGCCTTGTGTTTGACATGGCTGTTGTAAATGAAAAAATAACACATCAACTGAAAATAAGCCCTAATGTGTGTTTTGGAGGAAAAATTAATATAAGACCAGGTCTTATTTTCGGGGAAACACTGGTAGTCCTTGGATTATGACCACTTGTTGAGCAACTATTTGAAGTTACAAGTCACTGAACCAAGTGGTACTTAGACTGATCCTTGAAATTCTAGCTCAGGGGTCCTCAAACCTTTTGAACAGGGGGCCAATTCACAGTCCCTCAGACTGTTGGGGGGCTGGACTGGCTAGGTGGGCGTGGCTGGGTGACCATGTGACTGGGTGGGCGTGGCTTGGTGGTCATGTGACTGGATGGGCGTGGCCAATTTACCGTGTTTCCCCGAAAATAAGACGGTCTTATTTTCTTTTGAACCCCGAAATAAGGGCTTGGCCTTATTATCGGGGGGACTTATTATTTCGGGGGTGCAGGAGGCTCTGGGCAGCCTGCGCACTCACAGCTGGGAGTCTGGCAGAGAGAGGCTCCCTCCGTGGACTGCCATCAAGCCCCTCCCCTCCCACAGGGTGTGTTTGTAGAACGCGAGCGGCCCAAAGGCGCCAAGCCGCGCGAGTGCCTGTCTCTCCCTGCCCCCGCTCATGCGCCTCCCAGGCCTCACCACATTGATGTGGGCGAAGCCGGTGAGCACCAGGTCCTTGAGGAGCGCGTAGCCAATGCCGCCAGCGCCCACCACCAGCAGCCGTGTGGAAGCCACGGCCTGGGCCAGCTCCCCCTGCAGGGTCCAGCTCCAGCTCTAGCTCTAGCTCTAGCTGTCACCATAGAGTGGGAAGCACACTCCCAGAGCGGCCGCTGCCCTGGCTGGGGTTTGGAAGCCGCAGAGACGGAGTTTGGGGGAGAGAAAGAAAGACTTCTGCTGCTTCTGCTGCTTTCCTTGCATGCAGCCAAAAGCAGAAGCTGCAGTAGCAGCAGAAGTCTTTCTTTCTCTCCCCCAAACTCCGCCTCTGCGGCTTCCAAACCCCAGCCAGGACAGCAGCCATTCTGGGAGTGTACTTCCCACTCTATGGTGACGGTTGCCGGAGGCCTCCCCTTCCCCCTCCTGCTCCTCTCCGCTCAGATCGCCACGCGGTCCCCCACTCGAGCACTGACCGACCGGAGCGCCCATTGGCGAGCCCGGGAAGCCCCTCTGCCTCGGGAGTCACCGGACTGGACGGCGACCAGGCCAGACTCTTCCTGGGGAAGGGAGCCTTGCGGGACCCTTGCCTGCCCTCTCTTCCTCCCGCAGGCACCTGTCAGCGAGACGCCGGGAAGCCGCACCGAGGGCAGCCCCGACAGACACAGCGCGGCTGGCCCAGCCACGGCCAATGCTCCTCGTCCACGGCTGAGCTTGGCCGCAGGGGGCCAGCCAGGGCCTCCGCAGGCGGAGGTGGCAGCAGCAGCAGCAACACCTGCAGCGCCTCAGCCATCCCCGCCGAGAGACCCGCGTCCAGCTGCGGGACGCGCCAGGCCTGCTGTTGTAGTCTTCCGCAACGGCCCCATCACGCAGCCACCGCCCCTACTAGAAGCGTGCGTGTCAACTTCCGCCCGCCGTGCATGGAGGCCTCTCTGCTGCCGGTGGCCGCCCTGCCAAGGAAGCCCAAGGAAGTCCCAGGGCGGATCCAGCTTTCCCCGCTCGCGGTGGCCGCCTTTTGCCTGCTGGGAATAGGCGTGCTTTTACCACCTCTACTCAGCCTTTCTAGCTGGCCGCTTTGCCATTCCCAGCAGGCAAAAGGCGGCCACCGCGAGCGGGGAAAGCTGGATCCCCATTGCCGCTATGACCGCCCAAGCCCAGCCAGGATTGCGTCCCCCCCCCCCAATCTCTGCTGGGCCTGGGCAGCCAGGGCTTGGATGGGGATCTGGCTTTCCCCACGGTGGCCGCAGCCTAATGGACTTGCGCAAGCTGCTGACAGCCTCGGTGGTGTGTGAGGGGAACGCGCCTTTCTAACTGGCCTCTTCGCCTCCGTCGGGCTGCATGGGTCGGCCGAGCGGCGGTGGAGTTGCCACCCAGGAGCTGCCAGGGGTAGAGATCCCCGATGATGTGCCTCCTTCACCGGGGCTGTTCGGCAGGGAGAGCAGAGCCCCACCCTGTCCTGCGAGGCAGCAGCTCCACAGTGCTTTCGGGGTGCTGCCCGAGTGACGCAGCTCCTTCATATGGAGCCCCGAGGCTGCAGTCCCTTCCCTGGACTGAAGGCAGTGTTGCAGCCAAATTCCAGGAAGGCGCAGCTCGTGAGTAGCCAGGCTTCCTTCGGCACGAGCGGGCGAGTCGGCAGGGCGCTACCCAAACTGGTGTCTGGGGCTCAAAGGCCCTCTTCCTCCAGCCTTGGGGTGGGCGCCGCGTGTTGGGTCTGGTAGCGGACGGGGAAATGCCACGCTTTCCCCCATTTCTTGCAGGGCCTGCTGGCAAAGCGCCCCTCTCGTGCACCCACCGCTGCAGTCGGGTGCGTGAGGGGAACACGCTTCACGCACAGGCCAAGGGCAAGACCCGCGAGGGGGCCAAGGAGATGACCAGCGGTGACCTGATCTCCAACCGCAAGCCAGAAGAGATGGGAGGGAGTAGGCAGCAGCCACCCCACACCCTATTCACCTTGTCTTCACCCGCAGTGGGAGTAGTAGCCGAAGGCAGAGGCACAGGGGAGAGGAATGCGGTCCCGTGGGCTGGATGCATCGGGCAACCATGTGCCTTGTCCCAGCCACATGGCATGGAGCAGGCGCGTGATCCGCATCACGTGCCTCACCTGCCCCCGCCCCTGCCCCTCTGCCTGCTGCCGGTGCAAGTGCTGCTGCCGCCATACCTGTTTCTTGGAGGGCCAGCTGCGGAGTCCCTGCTGCTAGACAAGGACCTTGCAGTCCCTGGCCATCCCCCACGCCCTCTGGCAGCCACAGCAGGTAAGGCACCTCTTCCCCAGGCCCCCGTCAGCCGGGAAAAGCCAGCCATGCGAGGAGTGGGTGGGAGTGGTGGGGCAGGGCGGGGCAGGGGGTGGGGCTGAACCCCACCACTGCGCGGGCTGGATACATAGTGTCAGCAGGCTGGATCTGGCCCGCGGGCCGGAGTTTGACAATGCCTGTTCTAGCTGTTGCAACATCTTGCGGTAACACAATCTACATTTGGAAGCTGCTTTGCTGGCTTCCCACAAGCAAAGTCAATGGGGAAGCCGGCAGGGAAGGTCACAATTTGTGCCTTTAGTCACTCCTGCCACATTTCTCCTGAGAAGCCCCATTACGGAGATCTCAGGGATCTTGTACTCCATAGCATTCCAAGCACGTACCCATCTGCAGTACCCCTCCACCAACCTACCTGCCTGCGGTCCCCACCAACCCACTCATGCTCCCAATCTGTGGCACCCATGCTGTCCCCACCTGTTCTTGCCTGTGACTCCCACCTCTTCCCACTTAACTGTGCAGTCCTGGAGTAACAATGGCAATCAGGACTGCTGGGATTGCTCTTATTAAGTGATTTGGTCAAGTGATGTCACAATTTATCACTCAGTGATGAGAATTCTAGTCTCAATTGTTGTCATAACCCAAGGAGTACCTGTAATGTATTCATAGATGTTTTCATTGCAAGTGATTTTAGCCTGTTATTTGTCCTTCAGATAAGGATGAATTGTAGAACATCTCCTTTTCAGACTTTGGTTTCACCGCCCTGAGTCCCCTGGAGAAGGGCGGTATATAAATTTAATTAAACTAAACTAAACTAAACTGGAATCTTTTGAACCGTGGATAGGGACTTTTTTTCCTTAAAGAGTGGTTCCTTTTTTCCTTAGCTGGGCACCCAGTGCTACTACAGTCTGTTGAAGAAGAAGAGGGACAGAAGACTCCAACGTCCTTGATGGCCTGTAGGAATGCTCTTCTGCACGATGCCACAGATGACCCTGAGCAGAAAGAAGCGTATGCAAAAGGATGCCTTGTTCAGTGTGGCAAATGCACTAAGAACTCCGTACATCAGGAGACCTTGACTGATCACCAGTATAGCCGCAAACGAAAATTCCAGTGCACAGAATGCAACAGGAGTTTTGCTTTTGAGGGACAGCTGTCCCAACACTTGCTAATACACGTACCGGGGACACAGTTCCATTGTACTGAATGTAATTTGTGTTTTTCAAGCCAAAAGGCGCTTACTGTGCACGAGCGTGTTCATGCTGTGGATTGGCCGCTGCACTGTTCTGCATGCAACAGGACATTTTTGGACACAGCAGCATTTGACCAGCACCAGCTATCTCATGCTCCAGGCCAGGTTTGCCGGTGTGTGGAGTGCAGCCTTTACTTTACCGATCCAGCAGCTTTGGCAGAACACAAGCGAATGCACTCAGAAGACTGGCCTTTCCGGTGTGCTCAGTGCGACCGAACTTTTGTCCATGAGGGCTTACTGTTGGAACACCTTCAGAATCATAGCCGGACAAGGAGTCGCCGCTGCCATATCTGTGGCTCATGGCTATCCTACAAGGGTTTGCTGAAGCATACTGGGGCCCAGTTGTATCACTGCAAGAAGTGTAATACTTCTTGCCAGGTTCAGGGGTCTGACTCAGTGACTATGAGCGTTAAAAATGCAAAGAAGCCAGGGAAAGGTAGTTCTTAGCCCTCATTAGGCTATATCCTGAGTCAGATGCAAAGAATATTTTTGTGGATTCCTCTTCTTTAAGGCAGTTAAGAAAAGTGAAGGAATGCACTTGGATATATGGTGATAGCATGGAAGTCTTCCTAATTCTCGAGGATTAGGCAACATGGATTGGTCCAGAAAGGATGTTGTTGCTGTGGAATAAGACGACCTCCTGCTCCTATTAGCAATGGAATGTAGAGGATGCTTCTTTAACTTCTTACCTGCAGTCTCCTAATCTCTCCTCCCTCAGTACATCCAAATTTGATTTTTCTTGTGATCAGGTGGGCAGTTTTCTTCTTTTGACCATTGAATAAGTGTTGGAAATTGCAACTTCTTGCATTGTGTAAGGGCTACTTTGCTATCTGTAAAATAGGTTTGCTTCTTAGGCATGTATAGGAGAGGAGTTTATGGCAATTGGACTGCTGTTTTTGTCATCCACTTATCCAAATCACCATTTTGTTTTCACTCTCAAGTCCCCCTCTGTAGAGGATTATCACTTGTCTGTCGGGACTTTCTCATGATAGATAACCATAGTCACTGTAGAAAGAATATTCTGAAAAGTTTCACAATGGTCAGGCAGTAAGTGGTTGAAAAACAAACTGTAAGCTAAATCTGGATATACCGTATTTTTCGGAGTATAAGACGCACCGAAGTATAAGACGCACCTTAGTTTTGGGGGAGGAAAACAAGGAAAAAAGGCCTCTGCCTCCAAGCAATTTGCCAAACAGCAAACAGCACAGATGATATACACTGTTTGCTGTGTATTTCTGTGCATGTGTGCTTGACCCATAGAAATAGCAAAGAATTGGAGAAATGTACATTATGCCAGAAAGTTTTCTTAAATGTAGTCACACTAACTCCTCCCAATTATTTAAATAGATCTACTCCAAGGTAACTAAACTCTAATACTAAACAGGACATTGTTACATTTCAGACTATACTTGTACAGAGCTGTTAAAATTAATTAAAATTTCTGGAAGTATACATTCTCCATTATTTAAAAGAAGATACAATAGCACTGGGCCTCTTCAGAGCAAGCATTTATTTTAAAAAGCTTCTTTATTTTGTTAAGTTGTCTAGATTTACAGGGATGTCCAACCTTGGCAACTTTAAGACTTGCGGACTTCAACTCCCAGAATTCCACAGCCAGCAAAGCTAACAAAGCTGGCTGTGGAATTCTGGGAGCTGAAGTCCACAAGTCTTAAAATTGCCAAGGTTGGAGACCCCTGGCTCTAGAACAATAATAAAGCAGTCTTTAAAAAATAAGTCTAATAATTTGAACATTCTACAGACATTTATAGTTATTCACTTACCCCCTTCCATCCAGTTCAGCAAAAAATAAAAATCTGTGTGTCTCTCCCAGCTATTTGCCTCTGCAGCTAGTTTCACTTTCATTTTAGCACTTGGCAAATCAGCTGTAGGTCGGGAAGCTGCTAGTGACTTGCTTGGCTTTACAGGCTCTTCCCTCTTTGCTGCAAACAGGTAAATTGCTGGAAGACAGAGGCCAAAGGGTGGGGGTAGCTGGGTGGGTGGGGTTACATTCTGTGTATAAGACGCACCCAAGTTTTCACCCTCTTTTTGGGGGTAAAAAGGTGCGTCCTATACTCCGAAAAATACGGTATAATCTCTCAAATATTTTCTGATTTCGCTATTGCACATTTATAGTCCGTATTTTTCCTATGCTATGTTTCAGCTTTCCTTGGTCTGAGCTTTTCCATATGTGTTAGACAACAGCAAAGTGGGCTGGATGTATGTGATGTAATCCAACATATCCTGAGGATTTCAGGTTGCAGAAGGTGGCTTTATTTTTTTACTCCACATCAGGAAGAATATATTAGTGTTTTCACTTCTGGAGTTGTTATATATATATTTTTTTCTGAAGCAGTCACTAAGAGGTTTTGATGCATTGTATGCTAAAAGTTTATCCTGTGTGCTCATGATTTCCCCTCATGATTTCCTTTGCTCTTAATCCATTAATTTTCCTAAAGGCTGTTCCTCATTTGAGAAATATACCAAACCATACTTTTTCCAGGTTGATGGTAGGTTGGTTGATTTGACTGAAGAAGCTGCTTTATAGTAAGGAGGAAATCAGTCAATTTGCCTCCATCAAGTACTTCATCGCTTTTGTGAGAGTTTTTAATATTTGCTTCGTCATTAAATGGTTACTTCCCTCCAAAATATCGGATTTGGATTTTGTGGTATTTTTACATATCTTCCTAATTTAGAACTTTATTTTATTTTAGTCCTATGGCCTTGTTCAAGGTGCTAAAGTTACTGGCTTCAAATTCTGTTGGCATTCTGCCAATAAAATCTTAGCAGTTTGTATTATCAACTACTCTAGTCTTGGGTATCAGCAATGCTGGCAGATAGAAACATAGAAACTGCAGAAAAAGACAGAGTAGTCCCTGAAGTCCACCCTTTTGAGTTTTTTATTGTTTTTGTTTCAATGTATTTGTTTTTTAAACTAATTTTTTTATTTTATTTTGTCGGGTGATGGACATATTTATCCCAAGCATGTTTGAACTCAGTTACTGACGATTGCCCACTACCTCTGCTGGTAGCTGGTTCCAAGCTTCCACTACTATTTCTGTGCAGTAATCCTCTCTAATATTACTTTTGAACTTCCCTCCTGTCAGTTTATGCCCTTGTGTTCTTGATTTTTGCTTAATATTGTAAATGCTGCCTTCTAAAACTCCAATAGTACAAAAACAGATGTTTTTGTACTATTTTTGATGTTCGTTCTTCTGTTGTGAGCCCCCCAGAGTCCCTAGGGAGTTGGGCGACATAGAAATTGAAGAAATAAATAAATAAATATTCACAGCCTTAATATATTTAAAAGTTTCAATCCTGTATCCCCTTTCTCTTTTGTCCTCCAGGCTGTACATGTTCAGTTCCTCCAGTCTCTCCAGAGTTGTTTTGTCCCTCAGACCTTGCAACATTTTTCTTTTGTTACAGTGGCATTTTAAAGTGGCCACGTGCTGACAAGGTGTTTCAGAATAAAAATTATTTTACTCTTCTATGGATCTTTCGATGAAAAGGCAGACCTGATTTCCAATATTTGGAAGGCCATGAATCCGGATGAGTTTGGTCAAATGAATTTTAGGTGTGGTTTCTCTGAGATCATAATTAATTCAGAGAAAGACAAATACCTCCAGGCCACTCCAGATTATGCTCAGAAAGGCTGAGGAAAGCAAGGGAGGAAAAAGAAGATGGTTGGAGAAGCCTTGAAAGAGCTACATTATAGGTAGTCTTTGACTTACGACTGGTTGCATAGCGACCATTCAAAGTTCTGATGGACCTACCCGGGGGGGGGGCACTCAGACTTCGTTCCGATGGTCTCATAACACCTGCATCACATGATCACACTTAGGGCACTTGGCAGCTGGATTGCACTAACGGCCCTTTGCAGCAGCCATGTGATCACGTTTTATGCTGCTTTCATGAAAAATTTACTTCTGGTTTTTGACAAAACCATGCCCATAGCAAACCACTGGTTTGCTTAACAACCACAGTGGTTGTTTAACCACCGCCGTAGAATCAAGCCTATCACATGACTGATCCATTTTAAAAATCGTCATGAATTAGTCATAACTTAAGGACTTCACGTATCCTGGAAACCTTCACGTTCCTAGGGCTACTGTTCTGACTGAGCCTTAGCCGCGCGAGTCCCCTGGGCTGGGTCCATGGGGCAGCATTTGCTGGCTGGGCGGCGGGTGGGGCTGCGCAGGAGGAACGCCGGAGACAGGTAGCCCAGGGGACCCGCAGCCCAGGGGACCCGCGCGGCTGGTGGAGCAAGCAGAGGGGCATCTCAGCCCCACTTTGACGGTGGCCACAGGGTCATCTGCGTAGGCAGCCACCACCACCACCCCGCCCTCACCGGCTGCTCGTCCACTGGTGCTCCGGACCACCCGGGGCTGCGGAAGAAGCCCGCATGGGCAGTGAGGGAGGGAAGCCCGGCTTACCTTGCTCTGCTCCCTGAGGAACAGACCGCCGGGATCCCCTCTCCGCGTCTTTTGGCACGCACATGAGTGCCAGAAACCAGACCAGCTGGCCGGTGCGCATACGCACACTGGAAACAGGAAGATCATCTTCCTGGAGCACGCATGCGCAATGGGTGGCTGCTCTTCTGGTTTTTGGCACGCCCGTGTGCATGAAAACCAGCTGGCCGGCGCACCAGAACCCGGAAGAGTAAGGGGCGACGGCTCCGCATGCCCAGAGAAATGGCTCTGCATGCCACTTCTGGCACGCGTGCCATAGCTTCGCCATCATGGGCATAGATGGATGGGTGGATTAATAGATAACAAGGCCAAATGTTCCCAAATGGGACTTTTGAAGAGGGTCCCTCCTGTGGGAAACAAAGCTCACAACAACCCTAGATGGCAATGCATTGTGGAACCCTTTACCCCCACTTTTTCTTGATGGAAGCTGGGTGGGCGTCTGAGGAGAGGCAGGCCTGCCCCCCCCCCCACAGTCCCAGCTCTCCTCACCCTCCAGTTTCATAGCCTGTCATGGCCCCCTCTCTCCCTTGCCTACGGATGATGGGCTCATGAGCCCGAGATGCCCATCCCTCAATCAGAAAAGCCAGAGAAAAGGAGGCTGGGGAGAGAAAAAGAAAAAAGAAAGGGAAAGAGAAAGAGCAAGAGAGGGAAAGAGGGAGAGAAACAGATGGAAAGGGTGTTAAGGAGTTATTGTGCTGTTGAGCACATGCACAGCGAAATGTGTTGTGGTTGTGGTGTTGCAGTTTGATATGAATGCTATTCAGTCAATAAATAGAATACGTTTAGTATTTACAAATAGTTTACTTAAAGTAGTAGCAAAGTTCAATAGGAAGTCCAAGTCATACAGTTAGTCAGTCAATGCAAAGATTCTTCTTGCCTATCTTTGTTTTAACTAACAAAGATTACAGCTATCAATCAATTCTACACTATCACAGATAGTTACTCTTTCCACAGCAGCTCTTCACAGCAATTTCACACAGTCACAAAGTCAATTACTCAACAGTGAAGCAGGAGAGATAATCAGCAGAGAGTCAGCACTCCGGAACACACCTTCAAACACACACAGACATTAATCACCATTCTGAGCATGCTCTCTTGCTGCCTTATATAGTAATCAGCCTACAATTCATTTAAAGCAATATACACATAACATTGATTTGTGGCTTGTTCATATATTAGCAAACCCAATCGTTTGAACAGGGTTCTAACATAGGGAGAAGAGGGGGAGAAGGAAAGAGAACAAGAGAGCACAAGAGGGAAAAGGAGAGAAAAAGGGAAAGGGAGAGAGAAAGCAAGAGAGGTAAAGCGGGAGAAGGAAAGAAAAAGCAGGAGTGAGAGAAAGGGATGGAAACGCAAGGGAAAGCGATAGAGCAAGAGGGAAAGAAAGGGAAAAAGCAAAAGGGAGAGATAGAAAGCAAGAGAGGGAAAGCGGGAGAGAAAGACGAAGAAAGAGATGGAAAGAGATAGAGCAAGAGAGGGAAAGGAGGAGAGAAAGACGGATAAAGGGAAAGGCAGCAAGAGAGAAAGGGATGGAAACGAAAGGGGGGAAGAAAGGGAGAAAGAAGAAAGAGCAAGAGGGAAAGAAAGGGAAAGAGGAAGGGAAAGGGAGAGAGCAAGAGGGAAAGACGGAGAGAAAGGGAAATAAAGGGAGAAAGGGAAAGAGCAAGAGGGAGAGAAAGACGGAGAGAGGGAGAGAAAGAGACGGAAAGCGCAAGAGGGAAAGAGAGGGAAAGAAAACGAGAGAGAGAGAGAGAGAAAGACAGAAAGTAAGAGACAAAGAAAGGGAGAGAAAGAGAAAACCAGAGTCACCTTTTTGGGTTTTTTTCCTCTCCCCCCCCCTCAGGAATCTCCCCTCAGCCCGACGCGACCGCTCTGCGGCGGGCGACGCTCCCTCTGAGGCGGAGACTGGCAGTTTTCCCGCAAAAAAAAAAAAAGCGGGGAGGGAGGGAAGGAAGAAGAGCGCGAGCGCGCCTCCTCGTTCCTCCCGCCGGCAGGAGTCGCCCGCCGCCAAAAGCGACGGCTGCTTAGGCCTTCCTCCCAGCTCTCGCTCCCCGCCTATTCTCAGAGCCGGCGGGGCGGCGGAGCGTCCCCGGTGGAGCGGGGTGGGCGGGGCTCGTCGGAAGGTCCTCCGCCGCGGGGCATGACGGTCGTTCCCCCCCTTCTTTCTTTTTACCTCAGAGCGAGGGAGATGGAGGTGCCTTTGTGGCCGTTCGGGGCCGCTTTGCAAGTCCCGGAGGCGTCAGACGGGCCCGGGCTTCGTCTGTTGGGCTTGGAAGGGCGCTTGGCTTCGGCCGAGAAGAAGCTGGGCGGTTGCCAGAGGACGGTAACAGAGCTGGGCAGCCAGCTGGAAGGCAAATGGGCCGCCCTGGGCGGCCTAGTTCAGGAATACGGGCGGCTCCAACGGCGGCTGGAGAACCTGCTGAGGAACCGCAACTTCTGGATCCTCCGCTTCCCGCCGGGCGGCCAGGGGGAGACGCCCAAGGTCGGTAGCGGGGATGATGGCCCAAGAGATGTGGGGGCTGGTTTGGCTGTGGGGAAGGGGGGATGATGGGCCAAGAGATGGGAGGGGGGCTGGTTGGCTTGGCTGTGGGGTAGGGGGAGATGATGGGCCAAAAGATGGGAGGGGGGCTGGCTTGGCTGTGGGGCAGATGGAAAGGGGGATGATGGGCCAAGAGATCAGGAGGGGAAGGGTTGGTTGGCTTGGCTGTGGGGGAGGGGGGATGATTGGGCAAGAGATTGGGGGGCTGGCTTGGCTGTGGGGCAGGGGCCGGGGGGATGATGGGCCAAGAGATGGGAGGGTTGGCTTGGCTGTGGGGCAGGGGCAGGGGGGATGATGGGCCAAGAGATCAAGAGGAGAGGGGCTGGTTATCTTGGCTGTGGCGCAGAGACTGGCAGGTGGGTGGGGGGTCCTTGGGAGGGTTGCCCTGAGGTGGGGTGGTACAGTGGTGGGATTCAAAATTTTCTTATAACGGTTCTGTGGGCGTGGCTTGGTCATGTGGGGTGGGTGTGGCCAAGTTGACGTCACTTCTTTGCCCTAATGACCTACAAAAAGAAGATATACAAAAAGGTAGTTTATTATTTTGTGCATTTAATACTTAAATAACAATAAAAATTACACAAAACAATAAAAGGTACACAGATACATAAGAACAATAAAAAAGTTATTTGTCTTTAACTTTAAGATGTTTCCACATCGATCTTTCATTGGCGCCCTCCTCACTTGCACTTTTCTTCATCTTTACTCGAGCATCATTGGCTGTGTGATGATGTGCTCTCAACCATTTTTTGACTGTAGGAATAAGGTCCCATTCTTTTAGAGGTAGGCCAATTACACTAATGGTCATTAGGTTGGTTATGTTGGAAAAAGGCGAGTTCTGTGTTCTGAACATACGTTCATTTTTGAAGAACCCCTTTCCGCTTCTGCTGAACTTACAGCAATTGTTCTGACAATATCTTTAGCTTTTTTAATACTGTCAGGTATTGCATAGTTCTTGGAATCTTTTAAAACATTTTCCACAAAATCTCTATAATCGTTGATATTAATTTTGTAATTAAAAATGTCACTAAATGTGCGCAATTGGTCTTCAGCTGCTGTCCATGGAACTACTACTACTACAATATTCCAGTAATCTGGCTCCAAAAAATTGAGAAATTGTAATTTATTCGTGGTGTCTTGCAATTGGCTACCTGTTTTTAAATGTTCACAATCCGTTAGTCTTTTCTTCAAATTTGTTATGATGGGCAAAGCAACAATACTTCACATTGAAATCATTAGGACACATCAATGAATATTTAGGAGTTCACATTGAAAAGACACAGAAGGGGTTTAGTCTTTCACAAGAAACTAAGATAGATCAACTTTTGCATCATTGCAACATGACAGATGTCCCCTTCTTTGTCAGTTGGGCTAATATGATGTGTCAGTCAACACACAGTAAATATCTGAGGTAATTATGCTGAACAGTAGGTAATGGTTTATTCAGAATGTCAGCTATCTGATACCTTGTTGGCACATACTCTAACAAGACCTTGTCTTACTGACTCTCTAACATTTTTATAACGAATGTCAATATGTCTGGACCGTGAACCTGTGAAGTGAGTCCTTGAAATATAACCTACTGACTGATTATCTTCCATCACAGTGATTGGCTGTTTCGGCTTCGTCCAGATATCTCTAACTAGAGCATCGAACCAGGTTAAAGAATTACAAGCGTCAGACACACATGCATACTCTGCTTCAGTTGATGAGCAGGAAATAAAACTTTGTTTTCTCACGTTCCAGTAAACTGGACATCCATTCAGGGACATTATGTAACCTGATGTGCTTTTCCTTGACTCCTTATCACTTGCCCAATCTGCATCTGCATAACAATACATCTCTGCAAAATCTGTATGTTCTGGTTCTAGCTTCAATTTGAAATATTTTGTGTGTACCAAATCAAAAATGCATGTAGACTTACGTATAGCACGTCTCGGGATGGCTGCTGCTTTTGATTTTGCTTTTTTGCACACTGCACCATCTAAATGCACTTTACAATTCTTTAAGTCCAAACCCTTAACAAACAATGGCATTTTCTTAAGAACCTCAAAACTTGGGTGGCCTAGTCTTCTATGCCACTTATGGATGCATCTGTAATGCAAAGGGATACCAGTTAGTGAGGTTGCAGCATTTACATTAACATGAGGAACCTTGGGTTTGATTACCTGTTGCTTTGTGGCTTTAGGAGCCTTTGGAGTATTCACAGGATCTCTCTCTGGGGTATCTCTCTCTGGGCCTGTGTGACTCTCTATTGAGATTTTTATACTTGCCTGAATTTGAGGTTTTGATTTTGGCCTCAAGTAGTAAACCTGACCAATCACAATTGTGTCAGCAATAATGTGGCCAGATCTTAAACACTTACACATTTTTGGTTCATATGCCATGGTGAACATTCCATTGGCACAAAGAAGAAAAGGTGGCCCAATAGCAAAGAGACTGAGATATATGGGTGTTGACGACAATTCTAAATGGGGAAAATTTATTGACTGTCACAATATGATAACAATTTCTAATTTAGCTAATTTTGAAGAAGATTCAGATTGGTCCAGGATACATTCTAATGACCCTGGAGTTTATTTCCCTAGAAATGAAATTGTTGATACAGAGCAACCAGATGACCAATGTTCATCACCTGATATCCCATCCTACCACGCCGTGGATGCTGAAGCTAGCGACGCTGATGGAGATGTGGACAACAAGGAAGAAGACTGGATTACCGTCCTGAGATGTTCCAAGAGAACTACCAAAGGTATTCCACCAAAGAAATACACAATGCAGTTGACAAACAGACCATCGCCATTAATCTGTAATGTTACACTCCCACCGGAGAACTTTTCACAAATTAAATATCTTTCTGAAGATGAACAAGAGAAATGGCATGAAGCCATGCAAGTTGAGATGGATAGTTTGCAGAAACTCAATGTATACACATCTGCAACACCTCCAACACACAAAAGAGTCATTGGCACAAGATGGGTCTACAAAATCAAACAAATGCCAAATGGTGAGTCACCATTTGTGACTCACCAGTTCCTAGCCCATCACTTTCTAAAAGTCTTTCCCGAGGAAGTCCAACAAATCCATGATTTTGTACAAATTTTATATTTTTGAAGGTTTCTGAAGTAATTAATCCATCAACTTTTCTTTCGTATGGACCCTTTCCCTTTCTAAGCATTTCAAATGCTTTAATTATCTTATCACCAGTTTTTCAGCCTTTATGATGTCTGTATTACTTGCTTGCAGTGCATTTGAAAGAAGAGAAATTTCTTCTAGAATATCGATCATCAATGCCAAATCAGTTATAAAATATATATTTTCAAGACGGGCAGCCATACCCCATCTTGGTCCCAAATCTCTACCAATCTTTACGATTTGAATGCCAAGTTGTTCGGATATTTCGGTAAGGTCCATTTGGCTCTTACAGGATTTATGAAAAATACTGTGTATCTTGTCAATAAATATTTTAAAATGATTTAGTTGCTTAATTTCCTTTATGGAATAATCTAAAACAGTGATGGCTAACCTTTTTTCCCTTGGGTGATGAAAGTGCGCATGCACGCGTGCCGACACCCATAATGCAATGCCTTCCCTGCAGGCCCCATCCCCCTGTGCATGCGCACGTGACCCCCCTGTGCATGCAACTCCCAGCACATGCGCACGTGACCCCCCTAACGTTTCTTCCACGCATGCACGCGCGCGCGCATCCCCACCCCCATTTTGGTGCTAGCAGGCCTCCCTGAAGCCGCCTGGGACCAAAAACGGGGATGGGTTTTGTTAAGAGTGCAGAGTGACCCTTGAGTAACAAGGATATGCACATAGAAACGTATTGAAGTAGGAATGAATAACTATTCAGTCACACACAGATACATTAAAGTGCATACAGGTTTACTTTAGGAAAATAGCACAGTCCAATAAACGGTCCAGGTCATACACGTTCAAATCAGTCAAATAGCTAGAAGTACAAAGTCTTCTTACCGGCTTGTCGTCGTCAGTTACAGTAACAAAATATCAATGTATCAATACAGCATACATATAACAGAGTATAGCAGAATATCACAGAGAGCATATCAGAGAGAGAATGTCAGAGAGAAGAATATCAGAGAGAAAATAAGCTATGATCTCTAGCTCCCTCTTATGGCAACCTACAGCACAATCAAGCAGAAACAGCATACAGTTAAAGCTACATTAACACAGTTAAACCTACAGACATACATTGTTGGTTTATATATTGCCAACCCAACTGATTGGACAGAGTCCTAACATTCTCCCCTTTGGGTAGGCCAATATATAATACATTACATTTTCAAACTATAGTTCTCACAACATTCTTTATGCTTAATAGCACCTTGAGCTTTTGTGAAATGATCTGCAATATTATGTTCAGTCATGCAGTATTCTAACTGAATCAATCTATTTTTCACACACTGTCTAACAATCAAATATCTTAAATCAATATGTTTAGATCTTGTTTTAACAGCTAAATTAGTAGCCATACTAATTGCAGATTGATTGTCTTCATACACAATAAAAGGATCATTTACAGTGATTCCAATATTTAACAATTTATAAGATATTAATTCTGTATACATCAATGATAAACATGAGAATTCTGCTTCCATAGTGGATACACTAATATGTCGTTGCATACTAGATTTCCATCCTATTAACACATTACCCAACATTACCACGATACCTGATGTTGATTTACGAGACGTTAGATCAGTAGCAAAACTTGCATCAGCATATGCAGTTAACACTAGTTCAGTACTTGGTTCTAAATATAATGAATAATGGATTGTGTTTTTTAAATACCTAATTATTCGCTTAGCTGCTTGCCAATGCCTCTCATTTGGTTCAGCTTTATACCTAGCCAATTGGTTTACACTGTAAGATATATCAGGTCTAGTCCAATCACCCAGATATGATAGACTATCGATTAATGATTGATATATTTCTTTATCAACCATAGGACTTTTAATACCACTATGTGAAAATTCCTTACTCATTGGTGTTTTTACAGTTTTACAATATTCCATGTTATATCGTTTCAATAATTGGCTAATCTTCTTGGTTTGTGATATTTTAAACCCTTTATTTGTTTTTACTATATCTAGACCCACATAATTCCTAATCTCCCCTAAATTCTTAATCTTGAATTTCTCCTGTAATCTAGAAACAATACCATTTGCTTTTTGTTTAGTTTTTGTTATAATTGTGATGTCATCGGTAAATAATAGTAATAGAGAAATTAAACCATCTTTTTCTCTTCGAAACAAACAAGGATCAGATAATCCAGCTTTAAAACCTATTAAAGCTAATTCCTTTACAATACACTTATTCCATTCATAACCTGATTGCTTTAAACCATAAAGACTTTTCTTTAATTTCCAATAAGCAGCTTTTCCATCACCTTTTAAACCTAATGGTTTTTTCATATAGATGTTATGTTGTAAAGGTGCATGTAGATATGCAGTTTCAACATCTACATGGTTTATTTTACATTTATTCTTAGCTGCCCATACTAATGCTGCTCTCAATGTATTCAATTTCAAACTAGGACTATTTCATCATAGTCCTTATCTGACTGAGCAAATCCCTGAGCAACTAATCTTGCTTTATGAGTAACAGTCTCATCAACACCAGTCTTTATCTTATACACCCATTTGCAACCTATTGCACGCTCACCTGGTGGTAACATTCCATCCTCATAAATCCTTTAACGATTTTAATTCCCTATTCATAGCTTCCTGCCAAGCTAGCTGATCCTTTGCAGGATACAACTTTATTTCATTAAAGTTAGAAGGTTCTGTATTAACCTGACATACAATGCTTGCCTGAAATCTATCAGGTGGATGTCTCTCCCTAGTTGACCTCCTAGGCAACTCAGTACATGTTGGCATGTCCTCTTCCTTTACCTCTTCCTTTACCTCCCCTATCGAATCCTTTTCTACATTCATAGAGGGTTCTTCTATTGATGATTCCTCCATTGATTATTCCTCCACTATATTATCATCAATACTACTATCATTAGGATTATTGGTAAACAATGGAGTATCAACAACACTATCCTGTACTTTATTATATTCCTGTTCAAGCTTTCTCCAGCCAACATGTTTCAGAAATTTAGCACTTGCACTGCAATATACTGTAGTAGTACCTGGCTCCCAAAATCTAAATGATCTATGATTAGCTTCATAACCTACAAAATATAATTGTCTCGCTCTATGTTGTCCCTTTCGCCTTACTTGCGTGGGAATATGAACCCATGCTGGAGCTCCAAATGTACTCTATGTAAATAACTAAGATTTGGTTTCCTTCCATTCCAACGAGTAAATGGTAATTCACCAGTCGTTGAATTAACTACGTTATTAAGAACATGGTTAGCACACATTATTGCTTATGGATGCGCAAGCGAGTGCCACAGAGTGCTATGCCGCCGGGGAGGTCAGGTCACGTGAGGAGTGATGAGGCGAGGCGATTACCTGGGCTGCGTGGCAAAGCGAAGGCAACATATATAGGGTAGGGCGGGGCGAGCGGCGAACGGGCAGGCAGGGGCGACTGGGAGGGTGGGGCCAGGGCCAGGCAGAGGTATTTGCCAGTTCGGCGAGCTAGTTAAAATTTCCGCTGCCGGGGGAAATTTGAAGTGTAGAGATGAACTGGCAGAAGGAGGTATAAATTTAGACTGGTGGACATATACCCAAGTCCAAGCAAAGTTCTACAAAGATAATAAGACATATGGTTTTCAGAAGGAATATAGCAACTTTGACAGGACATTTCTGGGGCCGGAAGATAATTTGATTGGAAAAATCTATAAATTTTTAATAAAATATAAATTAGAAGAGGAGATAGTAAAAGAACCAATGCTGAGATGGGCCAAAAACTTTGGATATTCGATAGATTTAGATAAATGGGAAGAAACTTGGATGACAAATTGGCGGATGACAATGTCAGTGGCCTTCAAGGAGAACCAGTGCAAGATGTTTTATAGGTAGCACCTTCCACCGACAAGAATTGCAAGGATTTCGCAGAATTCATCTGCCTTATGTTGGAAATGCAAAAAAGAAATAGGCACATACTATCATACCTGGTGGACCTGTAAGAAAGCTAAGAGCTATTGGGCCATTATAGGGAAGTGGATTAAAGAAATAACCCAGGAAGAATTTTCTAATAAACCCGAGTTTTTCTTGTTAGGCATCATTGAACCAAGAGTTAACAAAGATATTCAATATATTACTATTCACATTCTAACGGCAGCTAGGATTATATACGCGCAGTTCTGGAAAAACAGTGAAACGCCTACAGAGGAGGACATAATTAGAAAGATAATGGACTGCGCTGAGATGGACAAATTAACAAAGGAATTAAAGGATAAACAAGAATCAGACTTTTATATAATATGGAACAAACTTTATGATTGGTTAAGAAAAAGAAGGAATGTATAAAATGTATATCTGCCAGCTCTGAATAATATAAGATATTTGTGTATAAAAATTCATTAAATGTAACACGGTATATTTATATTAATATAAGTAAATATTATAGATTTAAAAGGCTATATAGAATAGATAATACGGATATAGTTGTTTATTATGGTAAAAAAAAAAAGTAACTTAAATTATGTAAAGTTCCGAGGATAGCTTATTGGAATTAGGGGCTAAACAGAAAAGCCCAAAATGTTTATTTGTTGTTGTGTATGTCACTGTTGTATTGTATAGTTTTGTGTATTTAATTAAAAAAATATTTTAAAAAATATTTTAAAAAATTTCCGCTGCCGGTTTGCCCGGACCGAACCGGCTGAATACCACCTCTGGGGTGGTAGTTTCCTGCCGGATGTCTCGGGACCTAACTAGGTGACAGCATCAGGGCATGGGAGGGAGGGGGTTTTGCAGAAGGGAGGGAGGAGGGGGGGAGGAGCAAAAAAGACTGGGATGGTCCTTGGAGTCTCCTTCAGCTTGTTGGTTTCCTGGCAGACGTCCATTGACCCAGCTAGGTAATATCGTCAGTGTTAGGGAAGGTGGTTTGTGGAGAGGAGGAGGAGGGGAGTAGGGGTAGGAGGAAAAGGCCTGGGGGGGTCCTTGGGGGTCGCCCTGAGAGGGTTGGTGGTTTCCTGGCAGACATCTTGGGACCCATCTAGGTGACAGCATCAGGGCTGGGAATGGAGGGGGTTTGTGGAGAGGAAGAGGAGAAGGGTGGAGAGGAGGAGGAAAAGGACTGGGGAGGGGGTCCTTTGGAGTCTCTCTGAGCTTGGTGGATTTCTTGCAGATGTTTCATGACCCAACTAGGGAACAGTATCAGTGCTGGAAGGGAGGGATGTGTGCGGGGAGGAGGAGGAGGAAAAAGGCTGGTGGGGATCCTTGGGGGTGGGTCCTGGCAGACGTCTCGGGACCCAGCCAGGTGACAGCATCAGTGCTGAGAAGGAGGGAGGAGGTGGGGTCCTTGGTGCTCTCTGAGATTGGTGGATTTCTTAAAGATGTTTCATGACCCAACTAGGGAAAAATGGTTTGTGGAGAGGTGGTGGAGAGTAGGAGGACGACTGTGGGGTTCTTGGGGGTTGCTCTGAGGTGGGTGGTTTCTTGGCAGATGTCTCGTGACCCAGCTAGGTGACAGCATCAGGGATGGGAGGAAGGAGGAGGACTGGGGTCCTTGGTGCTCTTTGAATTTGGTGGTTTCCTTGCAGATGTTTCGTTACCAAACTAGGTAACATCAGCAGTGATAGAAGGGAGGAGGGGTTGTGTTGAGGGTGGAGAGGAGGAGGAGGAAAAAGACCCGGCTGTCCTTGGTGCTCTCTGAGCTGGCTGGTTTTCTTGCAGACGTTTCATGACCCAACTAGGAAACCTCATCAGTGCTAGAAGGAGAGGGGTGTTTCTGGAGGAGGAGGAGGCCATGGGGTCCTTGGTTTTCTCTGCGCTTGGTGATCAGTGCAGTTGCTCTCAATTTTAAACATGCCGTGAACGTTTAGATCAGGTTTTGATGAGGATCAGATATTCTTGGAAGATGTAGTCCTTGACTTTGGACCACAATTGAACCCAACATTTCTGTTGCAAAGCAAGATATTTATTGAGTGAATTTTGCCCCATTTTACATCCTTGCCACAGTGGTTAAATGAATCACTGTGGTGGTTAAGTTAGTCACAGGGTTGTGAAGTGAATCTGGCTTCCCGGTTGACAGTGGGAAAAGAGCCGGGACACTGCAACCGTCCTAAATATGAGTCAGCTGCCAAGCGTCTGATTTTTAATCTTGTGACCATGGGGATACTGCAATGGTTGTTAAGTGTGAAAAATGATCATGTCACTTTTTTCAGTGGTATAATTTTGAACGGTCACTAAACAAACTGTTGGTGAGGACTACCTCTAAGAACATTTATATGGCTACCCACACTCACAGTCGTCATCGTCATCCTCTTGTCTGCAAACTTCACTCCGTTCTATCACTGCTGCTGTTACCTAGTTGGGTCACGAAAAGTCTGGAAGATGACAACAAAGCTCAATGAACACTACATACTTGTCATTGTCCTTCACCTGTCCATTCCACAAACCCCATTCCCTCCTTGCACTGCTGATGTTACCTAGTTGGGTGATGAAACGTCTGCGCGCTGAAAAGAGGAGGGACAGGGCTTTACAAAAGATCTGTGAGATCTTTTGTAAAGCGGTTCTTTAATGTGGCTTCCAACCTGGCTGACATCCTTTCTGTTCCTTCAGTGGATGACCCTGTCAGGGCCTTGCATTCCTCTACAGCTGTGCTGGGAGAGGCCGAGGAGATCCCGAAGCCTGAGGATCGGAGACTGGAGCAGGCGCTCAAGAAGGCTCACCAGGCAACCGCCTGGTCAATCAAAGCATCCTCCACTTCTTCCCTTTTTGCCCGAACCACCTTAATCTGGCTTCGCCAAATCCAAGATCACATCCCCAGATCAAATCTAAGAGCTCAACAGGATCTCAATAAAATTTTTGCAGCCACCCAGTTCCTGGCGGACGCCACGTTACAGGCTTCTCAATTTGCCTCTAAGGAAATGGCTTCCTCCTTGGTGGCCAGACGCATGCACTGGCTCCGCCAGTGGCCCGCGGACTCTCGCCATAAATGGCACCTGGCTTCCGGCCCCATCAAGGGAAAATCCCTATTTGGGGAGGCCTTAGACCCCCTCCTAGTTGAATCCAGCGATAGGCGGAAGGTCCTCCCCTCCCTCTCTCGAAGGGGCTCCCCTCGGCGGCCCTTTCGAGCATCTGACCAGGGCTTCTCCTCCCACCGGGCCCCAGGTCAGTATTTCTCCCGCCAGCGGTCTCAGGGGGGCAGGGGAAGGTACTTCCGAAGGCAGGCAAGAGGGGGTTCAGCTAATCGATCCTTCAAACGTAACAAGTGGTGAGGTCCCTTCCATCCCAATAGGAGGCTGCCTTTCTAAATTCTATGCGGCCTGGGAGGCCAGCACCCAGGATTCCTGGGTCAGGAATACAATTCAATTCGGTCTATCCCTGGAGTTCACCTCCATCCCCCCGAGAGCCTTTTTATTTATTTATTTATTGGATTTATAGGCCGCCCAACTCCCTAGGGACTCTGGGCGGCTTAACAACATATCCAAGAGTATAAAATGTAAAAAACAGTAAAATCATAAAACCCATATTAAAAACTCATACATACCTCTCTCATGGGCCGGATCTTATCCATTATATTCCCAAGATCAACGGTCCCAAGCCTGATGGAAAAGCCAGGTCTTAGTTGCCTTACGGAAGGCCAATAGGGTGGGGGCAGTCCGGATCTCCGGGGTAGCTGGTTCCAGAGGGCCGGAGCTGCCACAGAGAAGGCTCTCCCCCGCGGACCCGCCAACCGACATTGTCTGGTTGACGGGACCTGGAGACCGACTCTGGGCTCTTACTGGTCGAAGGGAGCTATGTGGTAGTAGGCGGTCTCGGAGGTATCCTGGTCCTAAGCCATGTAGGGCTTTAAAGGTGATAACCAACACCTTGAATTGTGCTCGGAGACCAATAGGAAGCCAGTGCAGCTCGCGGAGGATAGGTGTAATATGGGTGTACCTAGGTACACCCTTAATAGCTCGCGCGGCTGCATTCTGGACTAACTGTAGTCTCTGAACACTCTTCAAGGGTAGCCCCATGTAGAGCGCGTTGCAGTAATCCAACCGTGAGGTGACAAGGGCATGATTAACTGTGAGGAGCACCTCCCGATCCAAATAGGGCCGTAATTGGTGCACCAGACGGACTTGTGCAAAGGTCCCCCTAGCCACAGCTGTTAAATGTTGCTCTAATTTCAGCTGTGGATCTAGGAGGACGCCCAAATTACGAACCCGCTCTGAGGGGCACAATTTCTCCCCCCCAAAAGTCAAGGATGGACAGTTAACATCGTCCTTGGGAGGTAGTACCCACAGCCATTCGGTCTTGTCTGGGTTGAGTCTGAGCCTGTTGACTCCCATCCAGATCCTCACAGCTTCTAGACACTGGCTCATCACGTCCACTGCTTCACTGAATTGACGCAGGGTGGAGATGTATAACTTGGTATCATCTGCATATTGTTGATACCTCACCCCGAATCGGCGGATAACCACCAAGTGGTTTCATGTAGATATTGAAAAGGAGGGGAGAGAGAACCGAGCCCTGAGGCACCCCACAAACTAGGGGCCTAGGGGTCAATCTCTGTCCTCCTACTAACACCGACTGGGACCGACTGGAGAGATAGGAGGAGAACCACCGTAATACGGTGCCTCCCACTCCCAACTCTCCCAGTCGTCCAAGAAGGATACCATGGTCAATGGTATCGAAAGCCGCTGACAGGTCAAGAAGCACCAAGTTCGAGGAATATCCCCCATCTCGGGCTCGCCAGAGGTCATCCATCAGCGTGACCAAAGAAATTTCCTTGCTGTAACCAGGTCTGAAGCCAGATTGAAAAGGGTCTAGATAATCGGTTTCATCCAATAACCGTAGGAGTTGAAGCACCACCACTTTCTCAACAACCTTCCCTACAAAAGGTTGGTTGGAGACTGGACGGAAGTTTTTTAATTCAGCTGGGTCCAAAGGTGGCTTCTTGAGGAGGGGTCGAACCACCGCCTCCTTTAAAGGTTGCGGGAAGGACCCCTCACTCAAAGATGCGTTGACTAACGCCTGGAGCCAGCCTCGTGACACCTTCCTGGTGGCCGAAACCAACCAGGAGGGGCACGGGTCCAATAAACAAGTGGAGGAATTCATCGCTCCTATTGCCTTGTCCACGTCCTCATCTCCCGGAGCTCCTCGGTGAACCAAGGAGCTTTCCTGGATCCACTGCCACGGAGAGGTCGCAAAGGCGCAATCCGATCCAATGTCCCAGATGCCGCCCTATTCCAGGCAGCTACTAGGGACTCGGATGGACTGTGGACGAGGGATTTGGGTATCTCCCCAAGCTCCTTCTGAAACCCTTCCGGGTCCATCAGGAGTCTGGGGCGGAACCATTTAATAGGTTCCGCCTCCCTGCGATGGAGGAGTCGTGCCCTAAAGTCTAACCTCAATAGGAAATGATCGGACCACGACAAGGGAGAAACGACTATACCCCTTAACTTCAGATCATTACTCCACTCCGAGAGAAACACTAGGTTGAGTGTGTGACCCCCCCTATGAGTCGGCCCCTGAACTACTTGGGTCAGGTCCATGGTTGTCATGGAAGCCATGAACTCCTGAGCTGCATCAGAGGAGTCGCCAAGCGATGGCAGGTTAAAGTCCCCCAGGACCATAAGCCTGGGGAACTCCACTGCCAGCCCGGCCACCACCTCCAGCAGCACAGGCAGGGCTGTTATAACGCAGCTGGGAGGCAGGTACGCCAACAACAAGCCCAACTGAACTCCTGAGTCCTACGGGATTGGGCGGCCTATAAGAACTTTTAATTTAATTAAATTCAATTCAAAAGGAGGGCCTCACACCCAACATTCTGTGGAGCAGGGATCCTGCGAGGAAGAAGACTCTGGCGAGCTATAATTGCCACTCCTCCATCCCTTCCCTGAGGTCGCGGCTGATGTACTACCTGAAACCCGTCTGGGCACATCTCAGAGAGGGGAACGCCCCCCTCCGGGCCCAGCCGGGTCTCGGTTATACATGCCAGGTCGGCTCTCTCTTCAATGATTAAATCCTGAACGAGAAGAGCTTTGTTGACAACGGACCTGGCATTGAGCAACAGCAGCCTGAGCCCAGGGCCCTGACATCTCAAGTCACCAGGACCTCGAGTTGAGCTAGATGAACCATTATCAGAGGGGCCGGAACAAGTAATCGCTTGGAGACAGCAAATTCTAGTTCCCCAAGAGCAGCCTACCCCTCGGCTCCCGCCATATCTACCCCTCCCTGTTATGACCGTTATGCTCCGGCTCCCCAACCCCTCGGAGATCCCATCCCCCCCCCCATTGGTCCCCCTCTCCCTATACAGGCCATGCATCCCATTCATATCAAGATGGGGATCATGGCCGAATCCCCCCCTGCTTCTGTTAATACACTCAGCAGAGGGGGCCCAACCTATTGTCCCTGACTCACTCATTCTTCCAATTCAGTCTCTTCAATCTAATCATTCAAACCAAACCATCCATATCCTCATACATACCTACAAGCACTCCCCTTCCAGGTAGCATATGATGTAAAGCAAATAACAGTATAATGCAAACAAAAATCTGTGAAGGGATATATAGGAAAGAAATGTGTCCATCGTTTGCCACCATCACTATGATCCCGGTCCCATAACTCTCCACAATATAGCGACCGATCTCGGGGGTCGAGGAGAGGCTCGTTAATATAAGAGTCGACAATAAAATCCTCAGCAGAAAAATGGCAGTTGTATCGAAGGGCCTGCATCCCACAGTCAAGGTTTATCTGTTTCTGTCCACAGTAAAGTCTTAACACCAGCATAGATTTCAAGCCAGGAAATACTGGCCCTGTTAGACCATTTCTTCCTGCCATTAATCGTCGTTTCAAATGCAGTCACAAAGATGGTATTAGCCAGCATAGTCAAATCAGCAAAAAAGACTGTATGTTGTTCAGTCTCCCGGGTTCCTTCCAAAAAGCGCTTGATGGACGAGGCTGTACAGCACCTTCTCTCCATCAGGGCCATTCAGAGGGTTCCCCGGGAGAAACAGGGATCGGGGGTTTACTCTGTTCTTTTCGTAGTCCCTAAGTCCTCGGGGGGATGGAGGGCGATCCTAGATCTAAAACGTTTAAATAATTTTATTAAATACCGAACATTTAAAATGCATTCCCTTTCTTCCATCTTGGCCTCCCTCCATCAGGGCGACTTCATGGCGTCCTTGGACCTCACGGAGGCCTACCTCCACATCCCTATCCTCAAGCACCATAGAAAGTTCCTTCGTTTTTGTTATGCTAAGGAACATTTCCAATATAGAGCCTTGCCCTTTGGTCTGTCATCTGCCCCTAGGGTATTCACCAAGGTGTTGGCGGCTCTTGCCGCTCGCCTCCGGGCTATCCCGATCCATATCCAATGCTACTTGGACGATATTTTGGTCTACGCCCACTCTCGGGAGTTGGTTCTACATCACCTTGATATTACCGTGACTACCCTGCGGCAGCATGGCTTCTCCATAAATATCGCAAAAAGTCAGCTGTCCCCTTCCACCTCCATCCTCCATTTGGGCACGTTAATTGACTCCGATCTGTGTCAAGTGTTCCTTTCCCCAGACCGACAGATTAGCATTAGGGACCTAGCCCTCCAGGTTCAACAAGAGGTCCAGGTTCCCATTGCCCTTTTGGCTTCTTTGTTAGGAAAAATGATATCGTGCATAGCCATTACCCCCTGGGCCCGTCTCCATTCCCGAGAACTACAGTGGTTCCTCTTGCCCTTGCAGAAAGCAGGTCAAGGCACATCAACCCGCAAGGTCCTGGTTCCAGCTGCTGTACTCCGCTCTCTCTCCTGGTGGCATTCCTCGGCCATCTCCAAGGGCACCCTCTTCTGAGTTCCCAAGCGAGTGGTGGTGACGACGGATACCAGCCTCTCGGGCTGGGGAGCCCACGGCCATGGCATGATGGCGCAGGGCCTCTGGTCCCAAGCGGAAGCTCATCATTCCATCAATTGGAGCTGTGCGGTATCCCTGGCTCTGCGACGCTTTCAACATCAGCTATCAGGTCTCCATGTTCTGATCCTAACCGACAACATTTCAACCAAGGCGCACATCAACTGTCAAGGCGGCACGCACTCCAAATCTCTGCTGACAGAGGCGATGCGTCTGGGTCTTTGGGCGGAGAAGCATCTTCTCTCTCTCACCGCAGATCACATCTCAGGGATAGCCAACACGCAGGCGGACTGGCTTTCCAGAGCCACAGTGGACCCAGCGGAATGGTGTCTTCACCCATCCCTATTTCTCCAAGTCTCTCATTGATTCGGACTCCCTCTGGTCGACCTCTTCGCGACCCCTCAAAATTCCCATCTTCCAAGGTTCTTTTCCCGCTTCCCCTCTCCGGGAGCGGAGGGGATCAACGCGCTCAGGAGCGTATGGCCTCCAGGTCTCCTTTATGCGTTCCCTCCGATCCCGGTTCTTCCGGAGCTCATCCAGAAGATCCTACAGGAACGTGCAGAGGTGATTTTATTGGCCCCCCACTGGCCCCGTCAGGCCTGGTTTGCTGACCTCCAGGCTCTCTCAGTCCCCCCCCATGGCGGTTGCCTCCTTTGGCGGGCATGCTCTCCCAGGGGACCCTGGAACACCCGAACCCGGCTTGGCTCCAACTAACCGCCTGGAGATTGAGCGGTGCGACCTGACCAGACAAGAGTACGATCAGGAGGTCATCCTCATCATTCAGGCATCCCATCGTCCTTCAACAAACCGCATATACTCAGCAACTTGGAGGAAGTTCTGCAGCTGGTGCCGGACTGAGGGCCTCTCACCCCTTCGCATCCCTCTGCCCAAGAGTCTGCGTTTCCTACAGCATGTGTTCCAGAAGGGCCTCTCTGCCAATACTCTCCACAGACAAGTGGCCGCTCTTTATCGGTCCTAGCTTGTGAACAAGTGGACTCTCTCGCTCAGTTTCCCACCAGCCGCTGATTTATAAGAGGAGTATCCAACCTTCGTCCCCCGGCAATCCACCGCTATCCCACCTGGGACCTTCCTCGAGTTTTGTCCTCCCTTACCGGGCATCCATACGAACCCATCAAGGAGGTTTCCCTACGACTCCTCTCTTTCAAGGTGGCCTTTTTGGTGGCCATCACATCCGCTCGGCGCATTTTGGAACTCTCAACTCTTTCTGTGAGAGAAGACTTCTGTATCTTCCATGCCGACAAGGTGGTACTTCGTTTGGATCCCACCTTCCTCCCCAAGGTGAACTCTGCTTTTCATCGGGCGGAGGAACTGGTCCTCCCTTCCTTCTGTGCCCATCCGACTCACCAGTTAGATTGCCATTGGCACTCTTTGTACGTCAGAAGGGCCCTCAAGGTCTACATCGCCAGAATTCTAGCCTTCAGAAAATCGGAGGCTCTTTTTGTCGCCTTTCATCCTCGCTCCTTAGACTCCAAGGTCTCATCATCCACCATTGGCCGCTGAATTAGAAGCACCATTGCCAAGGCATATGAGATGGCGGCGTTACCCAAGCCTCCTGGCATCACGGTCCATTCCACTCGCAGTGCCGCTACATCAGCCGCCTGAGCCACTCAACCTTCTATGGACGAGGTGTGCCAAGCGGCCACCTGGGCTTCTCCTACCTCATTTATCAGGCATTACAAAATTGACACGTATGCTTCTGCAGATGCGGCATTTGGTAGATGAATTCTACAACGTGTGGTGGAGAGTGGCCAATAAATTCTTCCTCTTGACAGTTCCCACCCATGAGGGACTCCAGGGTTTGGTATGTCCCATCCTGAATGCTGGCTCCTCCTCAGGATGGAGAATAGGCGTTGGGACTTACCTGATACGCCTCTTCTCATCCGAGAGGAGCCAGCATTCAGTTCCCCCCCTTGAACTGTCTCGAAATTATTGTACTATAAGCGGATGGGAGTCCACCAGGTACTTACCTGTGTCTTAGTTGCCACGTCGAGTCGAGTCTTCGGATTCGTCAAATCTGGGAGGAGCAGGGCGGATCATACTAAGCAAAAAAACAGACTCGGTCCTTCACATGATTGGACGAGGACAACCCATCCTGAATGCTGGCTCCTCTCGGATGAGGAGTATCAGGTAAGTCCCAATGCCTATTTTCAATCAGATTTGTTTATTTCTATCAGGGATCTCCAAACTTGGCAACTTTAAGATTTTGGGGGACTTCAACTCCCAGAATTCCCCAGCCTGACAGGCAGTGTTTCACTTAACAACTGTGGCAAGAAAGGTCGTAAAATGGGGCAAAACTCATAATGTCTCGCTTAGCAACAGGAATTTTGGACTCAGTTGTCATAAGTCGAGGACTACCTGTACAGACTGAATTCTGCAAATATGGAGACGCTGGTGATCTCTTAAATTAAATTCTGGGAGTTGAATTCCATCCCTCTTTAAAAGCATGCTGGCTGGGGAATTCTGGGAATTGCAGTCCACAAGTCTTAAAGTTGCCAAGAGACCCCTGATCTAGAGGAAGCTAGTAGCATTTTGTGTGCTAATGATAAAATACTGTTTTTCCCCCCAGTATGCAACTTAACTCCAATTTATAGTATTTGTCAACTTGCAAACATACAGGATTTGGAGGCCAGAGAATACCAAAACTGTAACCCTGCTATTGTATTTCCAGGTTTCAGTCACTTTTGATTACCTTTCTGTTCATTTCAATGAGCAAGAATGGGGCAACCTGGATTAATTAATTAATTAATTTATTTATTTAGACGCTCTTATAGGCCGCCCAATCCCGTGGGACTCAGGGCGGCGTACAGCATGAATTGCAGAAGGATCTGTATAAGACAGTCATGAAAAGCAATTATGAGATGTTGGTCTCAATGGGTGAGAATATATCATAATTCATCGTCTTTCCAGCCATTGTTTATCCACTGTTTATCTTCTGCATGTTTGCAACCAATACGGTCCTGAGCTTTCTTTTGCCAATTGGGCCCGCCATCCTTACTGATGCCGTCACACCATCTTGTTTTCGGTCTCTTTAGTGGACACTTTTGATCCAGTGGGATCCATTCTATGACTGTTTTGGTTCACCTACCCTCAATTCTCCTTCTTATGTGACCAACCCGTTTCCATTTCTATTCGTTTCCTCTTTTGAGGGCATCGTATATTTTCATTTGTTCTCTTAACACACGGTGCGGTGTGTGTGTATGAGTGGAAGACACAGCTCCATTTGTGCGAGCGGCTCGCATGCATCTGTATGCCCTCCCCTCGCGTGAATGGAGCTTCACATGCCGAGGTTGCTCACGCTCATGCGTGAAGTTCCATTCGTGCGAGTGCCCTCCACTCCCGCGAGTGGAGATTCACGTGTGAGTTCAAGTGGCCTCCGCTCACGCGCGTGGAGATTCACACACGAGAGCAAACGGCCTCTGCTCACGCGAGTTCAGCTTCGAGCACACGCATTTGCCCATCTCCCCGCGGTGTGATGACCTGGGGCAAGGCACGGAGGGCACACAGCCCAGCTGATAGTTCGAATTCCCCTTTATTGCTCCAACTTTCCCCCAAATGCTCCCACGTTTATGGCAAGTCCCAGAGCAAAGTGCTCTCACACACACACCTCCAGCAGCCTCTGGCTGCAAGTAGTCCAGCAAAACGCTGTTAGCACAACAGCTTCAAGGCAAGAAGTCCAGAGAGGCAAAGAAACAAAGCAAGAAGGCAAGAAGTCCAGTGAACTCCAGACGTCGGCAACGGCACACAAAACTCTACGAATTCAGTGCTTGTTCCTGACAAGCACCCCTCCCTTTGTGAAGAGGGGCGGGGCGGTCTCCTCCTGAGTTGTTGGGTCGGCCTGCGCTGCTCCTGCCTCCTCTCCACTCTCCGTGCTCGGGGATCAGGAGGGGGCGGTCCTTGCTTGTCGCCTGAGCTCCGTCGCTCCTCATCTACACTGCCTGACCTCTCTTCCCCCCTCTTGGTTGTCCTGCCCCCATTCTTCCCTGCTGGCAAGCTGTCCCAGGCCCGAGGGACCTGGGGCTGCCTCATCCTGCTCCTCCACGCATTCCTCCGAAGCCAATGAGGCTGCCCCCTCGACCTCCGTCGGCCCCATCTCCAGCTCATCTTCCTCCGCGGACTCTGTTTCAAATAGGTCACGGCCTGAGGTTGTGGACCCCTGCTCTAATCTATGGGCAGAGTGAGAGTATAAGATGGTGTTATTCTTATTTGCTTTGGTTTATAAAAATTATGTCCTAAGAGGTTTAGGAGATGGAGGAATTGGGGTGGAGGTTGTGGCCAGGAGGCCTTGTGTATAATTATCTCTTATGTGCCAGTTGTGGATTTTCCTGGGTTGGGAGGCTTTATTCACAGTCACTACAGATAGTTCTCGACTTACAACAGTTCGTTTAGTCATCTCCTTTTAACGACCCCATAATCCCTTGCGGGGTGGAGTCTGGGCAACTGAATGGAGCCGAGTGTTTACTGGCCGGATGCCCTTCCTGTCGCCAATGCGGAGTTTTGTTCAGCAGATATATTCTCATTGTGCCCAGAGAGAGAAATATCTGCCTCTGCCTAGGATCGAACTCACAGCCGCCTGATTATGAGGTGAGAGCTCCACCTCTAGGCCACCGCACCACTCTACAACAGTTCGTTTAGTGACCGAATTTACAAGGCACTGAAAAAAGTGACTTAGGGCTGGTTTTTAATTTACAACCGCCGCAGCATCCCCATGGTCATGTGATCAAAATTCGGATGCTTAGCAACTGGTTCCTATTTGTGGACGGTCGCAGTGTCCCTGAATAAATTTTAGGCCACCCCAATTTCTTCAGACTCTGGGTAGAAAACCGTCATTTCAACATAGAATAACTTGAAACAATCACAGTCCAGGTAGTCCTCGACTTACCACCCCAATTGAGCCCCAGGATTTCTGTTGCTAAGTGAGACAGTTGTGAAATGGGTTTTGTCCCATTTTTACAACCTGTCTTGCCCCATTTGTTAAGTAAATCCCTACAGTTAACTCAGTGACATGGTCGTTAAGTGAATCTGGCTTCCCCCTTGACTTCGCTTGTTGGAAGGTCGCAAAAGGGGATCACGTGAGCCCGAGATGCTGCGACAGTCATAAATACGAACCAGTTGCTTAGCATCTGAATTTTGATCGTGTGACCGTGGGGATGCTGTGACGGTCATAAGTGTGAAAAGCAGCCCTTTGTCCCTTTTTCCGGTGCTGTTGTAACTTTGAATGGTCACTAAATGAGCTGTTGTAAGTTGAGGACTAACTGTACTGTTTTGGGCAAAACATCGCCAGATGGACGTCGCCCCATTTCTAGTGACAATGATGTCTTTTCCACTTATTTTGTTTTTCCCTGAAAAATTGTGTGTGCAGTTAACAGAACTGTATTTTCATTTGTCGTCTGGATAGATTACGCAATTGCCAAACCCGAGATCCTGACCCGGATTGAACAAGGAGACTCCTTGTGTGATACAAACGTTGAAACCATGCCTGAAAATAACACATCGGCACACCCTGGCACAGGTAAATACACTGTTTCTTGAAATATACAGCTTTGTTTTTCTTTTTTTAATCCTTTTTTTCCTAAGAGATAGGTTGCTCTCAGTTGTGTGGTCCTTGATGCTTTCTGAGCTGGGTGGTTTTCTTGCAGACGTTTCCTGACCCAACTAGGTAGCATCATCAGTGTTAGAAGGGAGTTGGGGTTTGCAGAGCGGAGCGGAGGAGAAAAAGAAAGGAGGAGGAGGAGTGTGGGGTCCTTGGTGCTCTCTGAACTTGGTGGTTTACTTGCAGACATTTCATGACCCAACTAGGGAACAGCATCAGTGATAGAAGGTAGGGGAATTGTGAAGTGGAGGAAGAGGATGAAGAGGAGGAGGAGGAGGGGGGGAGGACAACTGTGGGGTCCTTGGTGGTCTTGGTCCTTCAAATAATCAGCCCATATAGGGCTTTGACAAGAGTGGTGCAGTGGCCTAGAGATGGAGCTCTCGCCTCACAATCAGGAGGCTGTGAGTTCGATCCTAGGTAGAGGCAGATATTTCTCTGGCACAATGGGAATATATCTGCTGAATATAGCTCCGCATTGGTGACAGGAAGGGCATCCGGCCAGCAAACACTGAGCTCCATTCAGTTGTCCAGACTCCACCCCGCAAGGGATTATGGGGTCATTAAACGATGATGATAGGGCTTTGACAACCGGCACCGTGAATTGGACGCTGAAGCAAATCGGCAACCGATAAGACGACTGACCTGTTTGCAAATCTCGGCTTCTCCAAAACCATGTTGACCACCCCATTTTGAACCTGGATACTTTTCAAGGGTCGGTCACCTTCAGACCCCGGGGTTTTCACCTCGGGGTTTACGGCAACCTTTTCCTCTCTCCTCCATTCAGAGTCCCCCATTGCTCCGGTTGATGTTTCTTTGTGGCTGAAAGAAGTAGAAGGACCTCAAGGCAGTGGCAACGCCAGGCCTCCTGAGATCAGTGCTGGACTTCACGAGGGTGAATAGCCGGTGTCCTGGAATTGTGGTTTGGCTTAGAAAGAAGGGAGCCTTTGATCGTGCTTTTTCCCCCCATAAGGGCAGTCTTCCTCATTGACCCAGGAGATGAGCATCCCAGAATCTTGTTTCCCTCTGGACTGTGCCAGAATGACATATTCTGGAGAGAAATGGGAGCTTGTATTGAATCTGACATCTCCTTACTGCTTATTTGTTATTTATACAGTATATTAGATTTTTATCCTGCCTTGATTACTTTATAAGTAACTCAAGGTGGGGAACATCTCTAATGTTCCTTCCCCTTCTTATTTTTCCCACAATGACCCTGTGAGGTGGGTTGGGCTAGGAGAGAGGGACTGGCCCAAAGTCACCCAGCTGGCTTTCATGCCTGAGGCGGAATTAGAACTCAGTTTCCCGGTGATTAGCCCAAAGTCACCCAACTGGCTTTCATGCCTGGGGCAGGATTAGAATTCACAATCACCTGGTGACTGGCACCAGGTTGGCTTTCTGGTGAGGGGGGACTGCCTGAGGTGGGACTAGAACTCACAGTCACCTGGTGACTGGCCCAAAGTCACTCAGTTGGCTTTCAAAGCTCCTCACTTGCCCCACCCTCCTGCACATGCGTGCACGACCCCCCCACTCCCCCATTTCCCAACTTCCAGTGGGCCCGGTGGCCCCATTTTTCGCCCTCCCCAGGCTCCAGAGGCTTTCTTGGAGCTTGGGGAGGGCAAAAACGCTCCCCCTGACACCTTGGAGGCCCTCTGGAGGCTGAAATTGCCCTCCCAGAGCTTCCACGTGAGCCAAAAATCAGTTGGCGGGCACGCACATGCGCATTGGAGCTGAGCTAGGGCAACGGCTCGCGTGCCGGCAGATATGGCTTCGCGTGCCACCTGTGGCACCCGTGCCATAGGTTCGCCATCACTGTACTAGGCTGTGGTAGCTAGATATTTCTTCATTTTGATCCTTGTTATCAATAGAATAATATTTGAAGCGATGAGTTGAACAGTGCAGTCCTTGGTGTTCTCTGAGCTTGGTTGTTTGCTTGTAGACATTTCATGACCCAACTAGGGTCTTTCATGTCCCCGACAGGAGCTGGAGTAAAGGACGGGAACTCACCCCGCCTTAGAACAGCACCGGGTCTCGAATGCGGGCTTGCTCACCTCCAACCTAACGTCCTAACCACGTGAGCCACCATGCTCCCAATTGTCTTGATGATCCATGTATTTGTTGTCTGGGGAATTCTGGGAGTTGAAGTCCACAGGTCTTAAAAGTTGCCACAGTTGGACACCTGATTTACATGCTTTGATCCAGGGAGTGAAATTGTTACCAAACAAGGAAAATATATATTTATGCTTCTCCCACCTGAAGTTAAATTGTTCTCAAACAATTAAGCTGTTTTTTTAAAAATTATCTCTCATTTCTCTCTGTCTACAGCATTTTGCAACGGGCTCTTATTTTCGCTTGCCATGTCCTCAAAGGGGAAGAGAAAGGGCCACGGTTCATCCGATGAGCGCAGCAAGAAGCACAGTAAGGCCATCAGTCTGAATTTGAAGATGAAGATCATCAAAGCCTACGACGACAAGAAGAAGGTGAACATCATCGCTGAAGAAGAAGGCCTGGCCCATTCCACCATCTCCACCATTTTGAAGAACAAGGAACGGATCAGGGAGGCCATGAAAGGATCCCCGGGGACGAAAGCCATTATCACCAGGCAACGCAAAGGCCTCATCCACGAAACAGAGAAACTCCTGATGCTTTGGATCGAGGATCAGAGCCAGAAAAGGATTCCCATCAGCCTCCCTCTCATTCAGGCCAAGGCCCGCAGCATATTTGCGACCCTGAAGGAACGAGCGGGTGAGGAGTGCACTGAAACGTTCACGGCCAGCTGTGGCTGGTTCATGCGCTTCCAGCGAAGGTTTAATTACCACATCGCGCACCCGCCAGGCGAAGCCGTGGGTGCTGACGAAACAGCAGTCCAACGCTTCCTGGATGACTTCGACGATCTCATAGCAGAAGGGAACTATTTGCCTGAACAGATATTCAACGTGGACAAAACCAGGTTATTCTGGAAAAAAATGCCCGAACGGACCTACCTTCACCAAGAGGCCCAAACTATGCCTGGATACAAAGCCTTTAAGGACAGGATCACTTTGTTGTTGGGTGGAAACATCACCGGATTCAAGCTGAAGCCGTTTCTGATCCACAACTCGGAGGATCCCCCCATGTGCGAAAACATTGGCCAGCAGACCCTGCCCGTTTATTATCAATCTGATCGGAAGGCTTGGATGACCCAAGTCGTCTTCGAGGATTGGTTTGTGAATTGTTTCATACCCCAAGTGCAGGAATATTGTTTTCAAAACAATTCCTTTTAGAATTCTTCTGCTCCTCAATAACGCCCCTGGATATCCCCCGCACCTGGACGATGTCCATCCAGACGTGAAGGTTGTTTATCTACCAAAAAACACCAGCCCTTTCCTACAGCCCATGGATCAGGGAGCTGTGTCGACCTTCAAAGCGTGCTATTTACAGGCCACGCTGGCCACAGCCGTTGCCGCAAAAGAGGACAACAGGGTGACCTTGCGCGAGTTTTGGAAAATGTACGATATCAGCTACTGCATCGAAAATATTGCGATGGCCTGGAAGGACGTCAGCATGAAATGCATGCAAGGAATTTGGGAAAGATGCTTAAAACGCTTTGCTCTCATCCCTAATTTTGAAGGCTTTGACCCGAACGAAGATTTAGATGAAATCAGTCACAACATTTTGACACTCACCCGAGCCCTCAGTTTAGAGGTGGATGCGGAAGATGTGAAAAAATGGATCGCCTACCCTGAGGGAGAGCTTTCCAATGAAGACTTGATCAAGCTGAAAGAAGAATTGGAGGCCCAAGGCATTGCGGAGGAAGAAGAAATAAAATTCTAGACTTAAGTTCAGGAAGTTCAGTGTGAAAATATCGACTGGTGTTTTTCTCGGACATTAACAAAATGTTACAAAAATTAGGAAGTATGGATCCCAATGTAGAATGTTTTGGAAAGCTACATCGGGAGCCCAGGAAGTTAATGTGAAAACCAGTGTTTTCTCATGTTAACGAAACATGAAAATTAGGAAGTATAGATCCCAATGTAGAACATTTTGGAAAGCTACATCGGGAGCCCAGGAAGTTCATGTGAAAATATTGACCGGTGTTTTCTCATGTTAATGAAATGTTACAAAAATTACCAAGTATGGATCTAAATATAGAATGTTTTGGAAAGTTACATTGGGAGCCCAGGAAGTTCAGTGTGAAAATATTGATCAGTGTTTTCTCAGATGTTAATGAAATGTTACGAAAATTAGGACGTATGGATCTGAATGTAGAACGTTTCGGAAAGCTACATTGGGAAATGCATGTGTTCTAGGAAAATAGATGAAGGAAAAAAATGTGCAAAGAAAACTTGGTGAATTCTTTACGAAAAGTTATTCCTTGCTCACCTCTTGGTTCCTCCCCATCCTGAAAAAGAGCAGACCCAGAAGATGTTCGTTTCATCAGCCTGCTAGCCCCCCCCCCCCGTATCCGTTTCCTAAAACACAGCAAAAAGACTATTTGGAAGGGGATTTCTATTGATGTTTACAGGTACAGTACTGTAATTGTAAATGCTGATTTTGTATTTTTATTTTTGTACTGTAACACAACATGATGGTGCTTAATAATAATGTTAGATCAAAGATGTTTTAAAATATTGGAAATGATGTTCGGTTCATTGGAGGACGAAATTGATTTCTTTAGAAATAAAGATGTTTTAAAACATTAAAAAATGTAGCTCAGTTCATTGAAGGCTAAAAGAAGTTGCGTACGAAAGGAAGAAGTTAAATTGCATATGAATGGAAAAATTAAAATTTTGATTTTTCCACTTATGGACTGCATTACTTACCGTATTTTTCGGAGTATAAGACGCACCAGACTATAAGACACACCTTAGTTTTTGGGGAGGAAAGTAGGGGAAAACAATCTGCCTACCAGGTATTCATCTGGCTAGCGTCCTTAGTCTGGTCAGCTTCAGCACATTATTTTATCCCCTGGTTAGGACTTAAAAAAACCTTCTTCTGAGAGAGTACAATGAAAGAGCATGCAAGCCAGTAAGAGCTGGGAAGATTGTTAGCACCTGGTTAGGGCTAGAAAAAAGCTTATTCGGAGCAAGTAGAGCAATGAAAAAAAACCTGCAAAGACTTAGGGCTGGAAAAACATTCTTCGGAGAGAGTAACAATGAAAAAGCCTGCAAGGTAAGAGCTGGGAAGATCGTTAGCACCTAGTTAGGGCTGGAAGAAAAGCTTTGAAAAAGCTACATTCAGAGTATAAGACGCACCCAAATTTTCAGCCACTTTTAGGGAGGAAAAAGGTGCGTCTTATACTCCAAAAAATATGGTAGTGACCGAGTTGTGGTCCCGATTGTGGTCACTAAACAAGGATTGCTTATATATTGGTTTTCCGTTAAAATAATTGTTTTAATAGTTTGCACATAATTGTGCAAAGGTGCTGGCCAAGAAACCAGGAGTCAGTGAGTTCTAGTCCCACCTTAGGTGTCAAAGCCAGCTGGGTGACTTTGGGCCAATTACCAGGAGACAGTGAGTTCTAGTCCCACCTTAAACTATCAAAGTGATATGGATAATCACCAGGATTGGCCCAAAGTCACCTGGCCAGCTTTCATGCCTAAGGCAGAACTAGAAATCACCATCTCCTGGTAATTGACCCAATTTGACACCCCTGGTCTACACAGTTGTGGTGCCTTGGAATGAGGTGAGAACCGGGGCCGATAACACTTCATTCCAGAGTATCGAATGGACAATCCAGCTTGCTTGCATGCAACTTCGGAACCACTTACCGCTTTGCAAGATACCACTAAGGGATGCAGCCTTTTCCCCTGGTTTACTTTTTCCCATTTTATGACCTTTCTTGCCATGGTCGTTAAGTAAATCACTGCAGTTGTTAAGTTAGTCACGGTTGTTAAGTGACTCTGGCTTCTCCATTGACTTTGCTTGTCAGAAGGTTGCAAAAGGGGATCACATGACCAAGGGACACTGGAACTGTTATAAGTACACGCCAGTTTCCAAGTGCCTAAATTTTGGATCATGTGACCCCGGGAATGCTGCAACGGTTGTATGTGTGAAAAACAGTAATAAGTCACTTTTCTCCATCGTGGGAGGAGCCAGCAGTCAGGATGGGTTGTCCTCGCCAGTCAGCTCTAAGGACCGAGTCTCTTGTTTTATGACTGGATCCGCCCACTGGACCCCCAGTTCTGACTCGGTCCTCAGCACAGAAGGACGTGCCGGTTACAGCTCATCCCAACTGCTGGTTCCAACGGTCAGAATATATCCTTTCTTGCTCTTGTGAGTGAACGACGGACCTTTGGTTGATTTCTAGACTTCTGCGTGGGCGTGGGGCAGAGTGACATAGACGCAGAGGCTTTCAGTCCAGTCTGTCACTCAGAGGCAGGGCCCTCGGCCGCCTCCGTGCACGCTCCCTCATTCAAGCGGCAACAGCCTTTTGTCATCAGCTGTGAAGCGCAAAGCAATTAACATCAAAGCTTTTCGCTTGCCGATAGAGCCTCGGTTCCGGCTTCGGCCGCGAAGTTACGATACTCTTGCCGCGCCCTCCCGCCCTTCGAGGGACACTACTTAGCATGCAGACTCTCGGCCTTAACTAGCCGGATGTCTTTGCCAGCTCCGATTGCCGCTGGAGCCTCGCTCGCAGCACTATCGGCTTCTCCTTTTTACTCGGAGGCTGGATCGCCGCTGGAGCTTCGTTCGCGGCCGAATCGTCTCTTTCCCGGCCCTTCCCGTTTTAATTAGCCAGGAAGACCCCTCGGAGGCTGGATCGCAGCTGGAGCCTTGACTGCGGCCAAATCGGCTCTTCCCTTGCTAGTCAAGTCGGCAATCTCTGCAGCAGCCCTGATTGCCGCTGGAGCCTAGCTTGAGGCCGTTCCCACCTCTGAAGAGATGGGCGCCATTTTAACGTCATTTCGGGTGCCTTGTTATCAGCCGTCTTTGCCACCAGCTTCTGCCCCAGCGCTCGCGCCTCTAACGGGCTTCCTGCTGTTTGTGGCTAGTCTCTGTTTTGCTCCCTTTTACTCAAGGACAAATCCACGGTCCTTCTCTCTGTGCCTGGCTGGGCAAGACTCCATTAGGCAGGCTTTTACCTCAGCCACTCAAGGGAGACCATTTTCTCACATAACAGCCATTCCTACGAATCCTAAAATGGCGGATGAAAGTTCCCCCCCCCAGCTAAACCTGGGGGTAAACGTTCAAAGAAATCTAATAGGCCCATTCCTGACGACGAGGAAGCAGGCCCATCTCACCAACGTGACAGATCAGTGGCCAGTTCCAGAGCCTCCAGTAGGTCTGAAAAACGCAGAGATCGAGCCCTGCAAAAGATATATAACAAGGCTGCTAGGTCCAATTTAAATCAGCAGGCCAATACCAGGGCAAATGAGGATAGCCCCTTGGCATTAAATGCCCCGGGCCTCCCTGCATATATGGGGTCCAGCGGGCCTAGGCACTCATACTGTACCTCCAGCCAGATCCAGCCCGGCCAGATGCTAACGACCCAGGTTCAGCCCAACCAGGTCCAACCTAGCCAGGCCCACATCAGCCCGACCTTAACTTCTGAGCAGCTACAGCAGGATCCCAACTCAGGGTCTCAAGCTGGGTCATCTGCGGTACCAATGCCCCCCCCGGCGGCCTTTGACCAGGCCAGTATCCAACAGTGGATAGCGGTGGCGGTTCAGCATAGCATCACAGGTAACCTGCAATCTCTGGCGGCATCTCTGCCAACACAGAGGGGGGTGGGGCCCGAATATCTCTGTACTGCCCAACCTGGCAACAGAACCAGAGCGTTGGACGATGACCAGCTATCCAACTTCTTGGAGGAGGAAGAATACGAGCTGGAGGTAGCCGAGCAGTATTCCGGGGTACTTTCAGAGGACGAAGACCCTACCCCAGAACAGCCTACATCTTCGGCTCTCTTTCCACCAGAACTTTATAAGTCCCTTTTGCTCAAAGCCAGAGCTGCGGCTGGACTGGAGACACCTGCGAGCCAGGGCTCCTCGAGTGTCGACCAGATGGATCCTCTCTTCTCGTCGGTCTCTCCGGCACAAGACTACGTTCCAGCTCCTCCCTTATTTTTGGACACTGTCACGCGACAGTGGTCCAATCTGGCTTCCGGTCCTTCCCCATCCAACTTAGAATGGAAATTCTTCAATGTCGCGGCCAAGTTGGGGGATTTCCTCGACGTTCCTGCTGTGGACCCTCCGGTTTTGGCTCTACATGCACCAACTACGATGCCAGGAGAACCGGATGAGATCCTGAAGCCTGAGGATAGAAAGGTGGAGCAAGCTCTGATGAGGACACACCAATCGGCGGCTTGGGCCATCAAAGCATCGGCAACCACCTCTTTCTTTGCCAGGGCAGCTCTCCTCTGTCTCAGACAAATCCAGGAGCACATCCCGGCTTCCAACTTACGGGCGTAGCAGGACCTTAACAAGGTCTTTGCTACCTGTCAATTCCTGTCAGACTCTACTCTGTATGCGTCTCAGTTCGCCTCTAAGGCAATGGTGTCTGCCATGGTAGCCAGGCGCATGCATTGGTTAAAGCAGTGGCCATTTGAGACCCGCCACAAATGGCTGGTGGCGGGGCCTATCAAGGGCAAACAGCTCTTTGGTGAATCACTCGAGCCCCTCCTCGTAGAGTCCTGTGACAAGCGCAAGATCCTACCATCCATGTCACGTAAGGGACTTCCACGCCAGTCTCCTTACTTCAGACGGCCCTTTCGCCAGGCTGACCAGGGCTCCAGTTTTCCCCGGGCCCCAGGTCAGTATGGTTCCAGGTACCGCCCTAATCAGGACCGGGCCGGGAGGGGGAAGCAATTTAGGAGACCATTCCGCGGGGGAGCCAGGGGGCGCCCCGCTAGAAGAGGGAGGTGGTAGGTCTCCCGACTTTCCCGATATTCCCATAGGGGGACGGCTAGCCTATTTTGTGTCACACTGGACCTTGACCACTAATGATTCCTGGGTGTTAGACACCATTCGGCACGGTCTGTCTCTAGAATTCCTCTCCCCCCGAGGTTTCTTATTCGTTGCCCCACATCCAGGATCCCTTCCAAAAGGGCGCTCATGGACGAAGCGGTTCAGCACCTGCTGGACATTCGAGCCATTCAGCAGGTGCCCCCTGACCAGCAATCTCAGGGGTTTTATTCCATTCTTTTTGTGGTGCCTAAAGCCTCAGGGGAATGGAGGGCAATTTTACACCTCAAGCGTCTGAACTCCTACATCTCCTATAGGAAGTTCAAAATGCACTCCCTGAAGACCATCTTAGCTTGCATTCGCCAGGGAGATTTCATGGCTTCGCTAGACCTGACCGAAGCCTACCTGCATATCCCCATCTCTCGTCAGCACTGCAAATACCTTCGGTTTTGCTATGCAGGTAGGCACTTTCAGTACCGGGCACTCCCCTTCGGGCTCTCCTCTGCCCCCAGAGTGTTTACGAAGGTCCTTTCGGTCTTAGCAGCCCACCTTTGAACATTGCCAGTCAGGGTCCAGTGCTACCTGGACGACATCTTGGTGCATGCTCCTTCTAAACACCTTGCATTGCAGCACCTCCAGGTCACCTCCAGCCTTTTGGCCGAACATGGCTTTTCTCTTTTTTTTTGTGTTTGTCAATTTTTTTTTATTTTCTCCATCACTTCATATACAATTCAATACACATATACCTTAAGATATTACAATAAAAATGCATATTTTTTCAATATAATCAATCATTCAAAAATCAGTATCTTATTTTTTAAAAAATAGTTTTTAAGTAATTTTAAAATACATAAAACATAAAAGACAAAACATATACATATATCTATAAGTATAAATACAAATCTTTAGAAAACAAACAATACAAACCTAACAAACCCCAAGAGAAAAACTCAACAAATCACATAAAAATATGATTATTCTTCATTAAGCAGTCTAACGTATCGTATTTCTATATCGCTACTTATTCTCATTGTTTTACAAAAACAAGTAAAAAAAAGCAAATTGTCTTCATTAGTAAAACATATATATGAAACATACTATTTCGTTGTGTTTTTGCAATTCAACCAGTCGTAAAAATTTTCCCAAATTTTATAAAAGTCTGTTTCCTCTATCTTTTATTTGCATAGTTAGTCTATTCATTTCAGTGCATTCAAAAATTTTATTTATAACCATTAAATTGGTGGGAACTGTTTCTTTTCTCCACATTTGAGCATATGTAATCCTTGCCACTGTTAATATGTGTATCATCAGTTATTGATTGTTTTTGTTTATTTTCTCGTCCATAATGCCTAAGAGAAACATTTCCGGTTTTAATTCTACTTTTTGTAATGTCATTTCGGTCAACCATCTCTGAATTTTTTTCCAATAGATCCTGGCCTCTGGACACGTCCACCACATATGGTAGTATGTGCCCAGTTCTTTTTTGCATTTCCAGCATTTGGCTGATAATTTAGGAGAGATTTTTGCCAATCTTGTCGGAGATAGATGCCATCGGTAAAACATTTTATATGTGTTCTCTTTGTATGATGCTGACATGGTTAATTTAAAGTTCCATTCCCAAATTCTTTCCCATCAGTCTAAATCAGTGATGGCGAACCTATGGCACGCGTGCCACAGGTGGCACGCGGAGCCATATCTGCCAGCACGCGAGCCGTTGCCCTAGCTCAGCTCCAGCGTGCATGTGCACACTGGCCAGCTGATTTTCGGCTCACATGGAGGCTCTGGGAGGGTGTTTTTGGCTTCTGGAGGGCCTCGGGGAGGGGCAGGGGGGCGTTTTCACCCTCCCCAGGCTCCAGGGAAGCCTCTGGAGCCTGGGGAGGGTGAAAAACGGGCCTACCAGGCCCACCAGAAGTTGGGAAATGGGCCATTTCTGGCCTCCAGAGGGCCTCCAGGGGGGCGGGGGAGGCTGTTTTCGCCCTCCCCAGGAATTAAATTATGGGTGTGGGCACTCGCGCATGCGCGATAGCATGCCTTTATGCACTTTCGGCACCCGAGGAAAAAAAGGTTCGCCATCACTGGTCTAAATCAATTGAGTATCCAAAGTTTTGAGCCCATGTCACCATCACCTCCTTGACTCTTTCTTCCTCCATCCTGGAACTTAATAAGCAGTTGTATAGTTTTGTAATCATTTTTACATCCGGTCCCAATAAGATTTTATCCAACTCCTGATAATTTTTTGGGAAGCCAAATTGTATTAAATCTTTTTTGTATTTGGTTTGAATTTGTAGGTAAGGCCACCAGTCTATATTAATTCCAATCGAAGCCAAATTCTCTTGTTTTTAAGTTATTTTGGTTGTCCAATAATTGATCATAGGTGATCTTTTTATCCAAGTTAAATAAATTGGGATAAGCTGTGGCTTCCATTGGAGATATCCATTTCGGGGTTTGGGAATAGTATTTTCTAATTTCTTTCCAGTCATCTATTAGCGTCCCTCTGATATGGGATAAATATTAGCAAAGGTGTCAGGCAAGGATGTCCGCTCTCCCCTTTATTATTTATTATGTCCCTAGAAGTCCTTTTAAATCAGGTAAGAGCGAATCAAGAAATTAAAGGTCTGACTATTTAAAAAGAGTATAAAACCCAAGCGTTTGCCGACGATATGGTGCTTATCATTTATTTATTTATTTATTTATAGTTAAATTTATATACCGCCCTTCTCCAGGGACTCAGGGCGGTGAACAGCCAAGTAAAAATACAATATAAACATTAAAATATATATACATTTAAAAGAAAATATTAGATGTGGCCCTGATTTAAGACAATATAATTAAAAATTGGTAAAAATTGGTAAAATCTTAAAAACCCCAAAAACTTTTTCACACCAGCCCGGCTTGATAAAAATAGTACGTCTTGAGGGCACGGCGGAAGGTGGCCAGGTCATGAATGGTTCTTAAATCTGGAGGGAGCTGGTTCCAGAGGGTGGGTTCTCCCACAGAGAAGGCCCTCCCCCTGGGTGTCACCAGCCTACACTGCTTGGCTGATGGCACCCCGAGGAGGCCCTCTCTGTGGGAGCGCACTGGTCGATGGGAGGCAGTTTGTGGCAGCAGGCTGTCTCGGAGATACCTAGGTCCAATGCCATGGAGCGCTTTAAAGGTAGTAACAAGCACCTTGAAGCGCACCCGGTAGACCACCGGAAGCCAGTGCAGCTCGCGCAGGAGGGGTGTTATATGGGAGCGCCAATTAGCCCCCGAAACCACCCGCGCGGCTGCATTCTGGACCAGCTGGAGCTTCCGGGTGCTCTTCATGGGGAGCCCCATGTAGAGAGCATTACAGTAGTCCAGACGCGACGTGACGAGGGCATGAGTGACTGTGCACAGGGAATCCCGATCCAGAAAGGGCCGCAACTGGCGTATCAGGCGGACCTGATAAAAGGCCGCTCTGGTCACAGCTGTCAGATGGTCCTCTAAGGACAGCTGTGAATCCAGGAGGACACCCAGGTTGCGAGCCCTTTCGGCGGGGGCTAGAGACTCGCCCCCGATAGTCAGAGATGGAATCATCTGACTATATCAAGACGCTGGGAACCACAGCCACTCCATCTTGGAAGGGTTCAGCCTGAGTCGGTTTCTCCCCATCCAGATCCGCACAGCTTCCAGGCACCGGGACATCACTTCAAGGGCATCATTGGGGTGGCCTGGGGTGGAAATGTACAGCTGTGTATAATCGGCGTACTGGTGGTACTTCACCCCAAAGCCACGGATGATCTCGCCCAGCGGCTTCACATAGATGTTGAACAGAAGGGGCGAGAGAATCGACCCCTTGGGCACTCCATATGTGAGAGGCCTTGAGGATGACCTCTGCCCCCCTGCCAATACAAACTGCGACCGGTTGGAGAGAAAGGAGGAGAACCAACGAAAAACTGTGCCCCCTATCCCTAATTCTTCCAGCCGGTGCAGCATGATACCATGGTCGATGGTATCAAAAGCCGCTGAGAGGTCTAATAGGACCAGGACAGAGGAACAACCCCTGTCCTGAGCCCTCCAGAGATCATCAACCAATGCGACCAATGCCGTTTCCGTGCTGTGCCCGGCCCTGAAACCCGACTGGAACGGATCTAGATATGATGATTCCTCCAAGTACTGGGGAAACTGTCGTGCGACCACACTCTCAACAACCTTCGCCACAAAGCGAAAGTTGGAGACAGGGTGATAGCTAAAATTGCTGGGTCCAGGGAGGGCTTCTTGAGGAGAGGCCTCACCACCGCTTCTTTCAAGGCCGTGGGGACGTAACCGTCCCCCAAAGAAGCATTAATAATTCCCTGGAGCCAGCCTCGTGTAACCTCCCGGGAAGCCAGCACTAACCAGGAGGGACACGGGTCCAATAAACATGTGGCCGCACTTAGCCTCCCCAGAATCTTGTCCACATCCTCAGGGGTCACCGAGTCAAACTCTTCCCAGATAACGTTCTCAAGACTATTCCCTGTCACCGCGTCCGTATCCACCCAGTTGGAGTCCAGTTCCCCCTGAATCGGAGCGATTTTGTCATGCAGATATCTTCCACAATCCTCAGCCCTGCCTTCCAGGGGGTCCTCCCGCGCTCCTTGATGGAGTAAGGAACGGGTCACCCTGAACAGGGCCGTTGGACGATTCTCTGATGACGCGATAAGAGCGGAAAAATAGTTAGATTTCTCCGCTCTTATCGCCACTAGGTAGGTCTTAATATGCGACCTTACCAGTGTTCGGTCAGATTCAGAGAGACTGGCCCTCCAACCGCTCTCTAGGCGTCTTTTCCGGCGCTTCATCTCCCTCAGCTCCTCAGTAAATCAGGGAGCCGCGCGGGATCGGAGCCGAGTCAGAGGCCGCAAAGGCACGACTCGGTCCAAGGCCCCACCAGCCGCCCTATCCCAGGCGGCAACCAGGTCCTCGGCCGAGTTGAGGGCTAGATCGTCAGGAAGTGGCCCAAGCTCCGTCTGGAACCTATCCGGGTCCAGGCGCCTGGGGCGGACCCATCTAACTGGTTCCGCCTCCCTGCAGCGTGGGGAAGCGGTATGGAGGTCTAGGTGAAGGAGTGAGTGATCTGACCATGACAAGGGTTTAATGACTACATCTCCTATATCAAGACCACTCAACCACTGGCCAGAGACAAAAATCAAGTCTAGAGTGTGTCCTCCCTCATGTGTGGGGCCGTGAACTAACTGGGTTAGGTCCATGGCCGTCATGGAAGCCAAGAACTCCCAAGCCAACTCAGATGTTTCACCAACGGATGGCAGGTTGAAATCACCCATGACCAAAAGCCTGGGTGTGTCCACCGCCACTGTGGCTATCATGTCGAGTAGCTCAGGCAGGGCAGCTGCTACGTGGCAGGGAGCCAGGTACGTAAGCAGTAAGCCCTTCTGAACCCCATGGCCCCATTTCACAAGGAGGGACTCACAACCAGCTATCTGTGCACAATGGTCTCCCTTGGCCCAAGACCCTCATTAATAACAACCACCACCCCGCCGCCCCTCCCCTTAGACCTCGGCTGATGGAATGCTCTGAAACCTGGTGGGCAAATCTCCACCAGAGGGACACCTCCCTCCAGCCCCAACCAGGTCTCCGTGATACCCGCCAGGTCCATTCCCCCCTCAACAATAAGATCATGAATGAGGGGGCCTTTATTTACCATGGACCTGGCATTGCATAGCATCAGCCGAAGACTCGGGTCCTGAGTATCTAAACCACCCAGTATCCGGGGTGAGCTGTAGAGACCGGGACGGTCTCTACATTGAAGACCCCCAAAATTCAGGACCAAAATTATTGAAAGATAAAGAATTTGGAAAAGTAGCTGGTCTGAAAATTAATAAGGATAAAACAAAAATGAACATGGATGGATGGATGGATACATAGATGGACGGACGGACGGACAGACAGACGATTGTTATATATAGAGAGATGATAGATAGATAAATGATAGAAGATTGTTATATAGAGAGAGATGATAGATAGATATAGAAGATGGATGGATAGATAGATAAATGATAGAATATTGTTATATAGAGAGAGATGATAGATATGTAGATAGATATAGAAGATGGATGGATAGATAGATAAATGATAGAAGATTGTTATATATAGAGAGATGAGAGATGATAGATATGTAGATAGATAGATGATAGATAGATATGGATGGATGGATGGAAAGATAGAAGATTGTTATATACAGAGAGTTGATAGATGATAGATAGATAGTGTCAAGATAGGAATTTCTCCTGTCAGAGGCGATCTTTGGATCTTGCTTCCTTGAAGTCATTCGCATTAGAAAATAAAACCGAGATTCAAATCTAATTAACAAAATATTTATTTCAGTACAAAAGTAATAAAAAACCCTTAATAATCTACATTTTCTCAGCTAATGAATTCACGACTGCCTCGGCAGGCACGGAGGAAGAAAAGGAAAGGAGAAAGGAAGTGGGAGTTGACAAACTCCTGGAATGCACGCATGTGTAGTAAAACATATCACATGTCTGCTTGATTATAAATACAAGAAACCTTAGAAAACAGTAGAGCTGCACAACTGGCAATAATTCACATCGCGACACCCCTTTGTCAGTTGGGCTAATACAATGTGTCACTCAACACCAGAGGTGGGATCCTGCCTCTGATTGCCGGTGCGGTTAATCGCTGAGTTCGGCGCAGAGCCGAAGAAGCTGCTCCCGTTCGCAGAACGGGAGCTTTCCCCGGGCGCTTTCCCCACCCGCATGGATGCCGCCAATTGCGTTCTTTTGCCCTCTGCGCATGCCCAAAGCGTTCCGCATGCGCAGAGGGCAAAAGAACGCAATTGGCGGCATCCATGCGGGTGGGGAAAGCGCCCGGGGAAAGCTCCCGTTCCGTGAACGGGAGCAGCTTCTTCGGCTCTGCGCTGAACTCAGCGATTAACCGCACCGGCAATCAGAGGCAGGAACCCACCTCTACTCAACACACAGTAAATATCTGAGGTAATTATGCTGAGCAATAGGTAATGGTTTGTTCAGAATGTCAGCTATCTGATATTTTGTTGGCACATATTCTAATTTTATGAGACCGTGTCTTACTGACTCTCTAACATTCTTGTAACGAATGTCAATGTGTCTGGACCTTGAACCTGTGAAGTGAGTCCTGGAAATGTAAACTACTGATTGATTATCTTCCATCACAGTGATCGGTTTTTCCGGCTTCGTCCAGATATCTGTAACTAAGGAATTAAACCAAGTTAAAAAGTTACACGCAACAGACACACATGCATTTTCTGCTTCAGTTGATGAGCAGGAAATAAAACTTTGTTTTCTTACGTTCCAGTAAACTGGACATCCATTCAGGAACATTATGTAACCCGATGTGCTTTTTCTTGACTCCTTATCGCTTGCCCAATCTGCGTCTGCATAACAATACATGTCAGCAAAATCTGCATGTTCTGGTTCTAGCTTCAATTTGAAGTGTTTTGTGTGTATCAAGTATCTCAATAACTTCTTAATACATGACCAGTGAAACTCTGTTGCTTTGCCTACATGTCTTGAAAGTAAATTAACACTAAGTGCTATGTCTGGTCTAGTCCATCCACTAATGTAAAGTAGTGAACCAATTACTGAACGATAAAGTGTTTGATCCTTGAACTCAGGACTGTATGCATCCTTCAAATTGTGAAAATCAGTTTGCATAGGTGTTTGTGTAGGCGTTGCATCTGTCATGTTGCAATGATGCAAAAGTTGATCTATCTTAGTTTCTTGTGAGAGGCTAAACCCCTTCTGTGTCTTTTCAATGTGAACTCCTAAATATTTTATTTTATTTTATTTTATTTAAACGCTCTTATAGGCCGCCCAATCCCGTGGGACTCAGGGCGGCGTACAACATGAATAAGAGGCGTACATTTAAAAACAGTCGTCATTAATTTAAGTTAAAAATATAATTAAAAAGAAGACATTATAAACACAACATTCAGGGGGAATCTGGTTGTCCTATTCACCCCATCTGCCGGAAGAGCCATGTTTTTAAGGCTTTACGGAAGGCCAGTAGGGTGGAAATGGTCCGGATCTCTGGTGGCAGTTGGTTCCAGAGGGACGGGGCTCCCACAGAGAAGGCCCTCCCCCGCGGTCCCGCCAACCGACATTGTTTGGCCGACGGGACCCGGAGGAGGCCCTCTCTGTGGGACCTAACCGGTCTTAGGGAGGTATGTGGTAGGATGCGGTCCCGCAGGTAGCCTGGCCCTGAGCCATGTAGGGCTTTAAAGGTAGCGACCAACACCTTAAATTGCACCCGGAGGCTGACTGGTAGCCAATGCAGCTGGCGAAGGATAGGTGTTACGTGGGTGTATCTCGGTACACCCACTACTGCACACGCAGCTGCATTCTGTACCAGCTGGAGTCTCCGGATGCTCTTTGAGGGTAGCCCCATGTAGAGCGCGTTACAGTAGTCTAGCCGTGAGGTGACAAGGGCATGAGTGACTGTGAGCAAGGCCTCCCTCTCCAAGTAAGGTCGCAATTGGTGCACAAGACGGATTTGTGCAAAGGTCCCCCTAGCCACAGCTGAAAGATGTTGCTCCAATTTTAGCTGTGGATCTAGGAGGACACCCAAATTGCGAACCTGTTCTGAGGGAGTCAATTTTTCTCCCCCGAGAACCAAGGAGGGACAGTCGACATAGTCCTTGGGAGGCAATATCCAGAGCCACTCAGTCTTGTCTGGGTTGAGCCTGAGTCTGTTCACTCCCATCCAGACCCTCACATCGTCCAGGCAGCGGCACATCACATCAACTGCTTCACTGAACTGACACGGGGTGGAGATGTATAACTGGGTATCGTCAGCATACTGTTGATACCTCACCCCATGTCGTCGGATGATCTCACCCAGCGGTTTCATGTAAATGTTAAACAGGATGGGCGAGAGGACCGAGCCCTGTGGCACCCCGCAAACCAGGGGCCTAGGGGCCGACCTCTGTCCTCCTGTCAACACCGACTGCGTCCTGTCAGAGAGATAGGAGGAGAACCACTGTAAAACAGTGCCTCCCACTCCCATCTCCCCAAGACGACGCAGAAGGATACCATGGTCAATGGTATCGAAAGCCGCTGAGAGGTCAAGTAGCACCAGGATGGAGGAATGACCCCCATCCCGGGCTCGCCAGAGATCATCCATCAGCGCGACCAAAGCAGTCTCCGTACTGTAGCCGCGCCTGAAACCCGATTGAAAGGGATCCAGATAATCAGTATCCTCCAATAGCCGCAGGAGTTGGAGCGACACCACCTTCTCAACAACCTTACCCAAGAAGGGTAAGTTGGAGACTGGACGGAAGTTCTTTAAATCCGCTGGGTCCAGGGAAGGCTTCTTGAGGAGGGGCCTCACCACCGCAGCTTTTAAAGGCTGTGGGATGGATCCCTCTCTCAAAGAAGCGATCACAACCGCCTGGAGCCAGCCGAGTGTCACCTCCCTGCTGGCAGAAACCAGCCAGGAGGGGCACGGGTCCAATAAACAGGTGGAGGCGCTCATCGCTCCTATGGCCTTGTCCACATCCTCAGGAGTGACAGGTTCAAACTCGTCCCATATAACAGGACTAAGACTCACCCCTGTCATCTCGGCTTGCCCTGTCCAAATGGAGTCCAGGTCTGTCCGAATCTGAACGACTTTATCCGCCAGAAACTGGGAAAATTCCTCAGCTCTGCCCTGCAAGGGATCTTCAGCCCCCTCCTTGGCTAGGAGGGAGCGAGTCACCCTAAACAGAGCGGCTGGGCGGGAGTCGGCGGACGCAATAAGAGCGGAAAAATACGCGCATTTTGCCGCCCTTATCGCCACTAAGTAAGACTTAATGTAAGTTCTTAAAAGTGTCCGGTCAGACTCAGCTTTACTGGCTCTCCATCGTCGCTCTAGGCGTCTCTTTAGGCGCTTCATCTCCCGGAGCTCCTCAGTAAACCAAGGGGCCCTCCGGGATCCGCTGCCACGGAGAGGCCGCAAAGGCGCAATCCGGTCTAAGGCCCCCATTGCCGCCTGGTTCCAAGCAGCAACTAGAGCCTCAGATGAATCGTGTACCAGGGAGTCAGGTATTTCCCCAAGTTCCCTCTGAAATCCTTCAGATTCCATTAGGCGCCTGGGGCGGAACCACTTAGTCGGTCCCGCCTCCTTGCGGTGGAGGAGTGGTGCCATGAAATCCAACCTCAGAAGGAAATGATCTGACCACGACAAGGGTGTTGTGACTAAACCCCTCAGCCTCAGATCATCTCTCCACTGCCCCGAGAGAGACACAAGGTCAAGCGTGTGACCTCCCTCATGAGTCGGACCCTGAACTACTTGGGTCAGGTTCATGGTTGTCATGGAAGCCATGAACTCCTGGACTGCCTCCGAGGTTTCACCGGGCGATGGCAAATTAAAGTCCCCCAGCACCATCAACCTGGGGAACTCAATCGCCAGCCCTGCTACCGCCTCGAGCAGAACAGGCAGGGCCTTTGTAACGTAGCTAGGAGGCAGGTACGCTAACAAAAGGCCCACCTGGACCCCTAAGTCCAACTTCAGAAGGAGCGTCTCACACCCAACAATCTCCGGGGCAGGGCTCCTTCGAGGATTAAGGTTCTGGCGAGCTATAATCGCCACTCCTCCACCCCTTCCCTGGGGTCGCGGCTGATGCTGTACTAAGAACCCGTCCGGGCACATCTCGGAGAGGGGAACCCCCCCCTCCTGGCCTAGCCAGGTCTCAGTGATACATGCCAGGTCCGCCCCCTCTTCCAGGATTAAATCCCGTACAAGGGGGGCCTTGTTGGTAATTGACCTGGCATTCAACAGTAGCAGCTTGAGCCCAGGGCCCTGACATCCCTGGTTACCAGGACCTCGGGTTGAGCAAGATGGAACCAAACCTGAGGGGCCAGAACAAGGAATCGCTTGGAGACAGCGAGTTCTCGTTCCCCGAGAGCGGCCTACCCCTCTGCTCCCGCCATACCTACCTCTCCCTGTTATGACCATAATACTCCCGCTCCCCCTTGTACCAGAGATCCCCTCCCCGCCCCCACTGGTCTCCCTCTCTTCCGGCAAACCATCCATACCACTCACTCTAAAACGGGGATCAGGCTCCAGAACCCCTCCACTTCTGTTTTCACACTCAGTAAAGGGGGCCGGGGCCCAAGCACCCGCATTCCTCATTCCTACCAATCAATCAGTCTACACATATACTCCAAGAATCATACACTCATGCACCCACACAACATATCGGAGGTAGATTTACAAGTTTAAGACAAAGAGGAGACACCATCAAATGAGGGTGTAATATAAATCGGATCCCTGCCGTTACCCAGGTCTCGTAACTGTTCTGTCCTTTATCGCACAGCACCTTTGCGATCTTTATATGAGACTTTAACAGATGACAGAGTCTCCAGTTCTCAGAGTTAGTGTGTATTTGTCCTCCTTCATAGAATAGTAATACTAATAATCGGAGTCCGGGAATCGATAATCCGGGGGGCAAAGAGCAATCTTCCCTATTCAGCTGTTTTTGGGAGTCCAAAATCCCTCTCCCCTTGGTATAAGATCGAGTTCTACCTGAGGGGGGGATCCCCCGCAAAAAGTGCAAAAGCCAGGAGAAAATGCTAATCATCGCAGTAGCCCCAATAATCCGCCACATCTTCGTCCCGGTCGTAATGATCTTCAAATGGCCAGAGACATCCACAAAAGTAGAGAAGGCAGAAGATGGAAAGGGGCCACAATAATTATTATCGCCTCAGAGTCTAACAGTCTCCCTAGGAGTAAATGGCGGCTATGGGGGATAATGTAACAATTGGGGTTGTAAAACAAGATAACAAAATAACCCCCCCCCAGCAGTCGCGATGTTAGCAAGCTCAAAAAAGGTGCTGGTGGTGCAAGCCTTCAATAAACATTCCCCAGAGTAACACAAGCCACCGCTTTGCCACTAAGCAATTAATGGCGGCCGCAATCTCCGCGGTCGGCTTTGGGGACCTGGCAGTCGCAGATTTCCCTCACAGTCGAAGGACTAGCTCAAAGTGCTGTGCAGTCTGTCAATTTATAGTCAGTATAGAGACGTTCGATTGGAAAAAGGCTCTCTCCCAAAAACGACCTCGATCTTCCTTGCCGCGTTTGGGAAGTTGATCCCAGCCTCTCACAATAACCTCTGGGGAGATTCCACTGTCAGCCGAGCTCCTGACCAACCAAACAGCCGGCGTGTCGTCCGAGCTCGCCTTCTCCCCCTCCGGTGGTGGGAAATCCGCCCTCAAATCACTTCAGGCGATGGATTCTCCTGATCGACAAAAACTACCGTCAGGCCTAAAAACCGGCCCTCACGACGTCCCTACCGCTTCAAGATGGGCGGCGGTCTCCAAGGCAGTCTCTGCAGTCGAAGACGAGAAGGAGACTAACGGCACTATCCGTGTGTGGCTAGTTGTTTCGCCACAACCCACTGGTGCCAGATATGTTCACAGTCCTTCCAGAGTGCAAAAAAGCTCTGGGCAAAGTCTCCTTCAAGCGAACGGCCGGAGAAACAGTCAGCTGTTTTGCGGAGCCAGATTTTCTTCCGCCATCTCCGCCGTGGCTCCTCCTCCTCCCATCAATATTCATTGATGTGTTCTAATGATTTCAATGTGAAGTATTGTTGCAAACCTTTAACAAAATTCTCACTCATGTGTTTGTTTGGACCAATGTAAACAATGTCATCAACATAAACAACAACAATTTCATAAATATTTCCATACCTTTTTGTGAACACGCATTCATCAGTGTCGGACTTAATAAAGCCCATTAAATTTAGTTTGTCTTTTAGACATGTGTACCACATCAGACCTGATTGTTTCAGACCATAGAGACTCTTGTTTAGGAACCAGGTATCCCCTTCTCGGTCCCGGAAGCCGGGAGCGGACCTGACGTAGATTTCTTCATCTAGATCATCATGTAGATAAGCTGTTTCAACATCAAATTGGAAAACTTCAAGTTCAAGGATAGAAGCAGTGGTTAGAGCAATTTTCACACTTTCAGCTCGCACTGTAGGTGAGTAAGTGTTTGTGTAATCTTCAGGATAGCTTTGTGCGGAACCCTGTGCGACAAGTCTTGCTTTGTATAATAATTCACCATCTGGTTTTTGTTTGATTTTGTAGACCCATCTTGTGCCAATGACTTTTTTGTGTGTTGGAGGTGTTGCAGATGTGTATACTTTGAGTTTCTGCAAACTATCCATCTCAACTTGCATGGCTTCATACCATTTCTGTTGTTCATCTTCAGAAAGATATTTAATTTGTGAAAAATTCTCCGGTGGGAGTGTAACATTACAGATCAATGGCGATGGTGTGTTTGTCAATTGCATTGTGTATCTCTTTGGTGGAATACCTTTTATAGTTCTCTTGGAACGTCTCGGAACGATTGTCCAGTCTTCCTTGTTGTCCACATCTCCATCAGCGTCGCTAGCTTCAGCATCCACGGCGTGGTAGGATGGGATATCAGGTGATGAACATTGGTCATCTGGTTGCACTGTATCAACAATTCAGTTCTAGGGAAATAAACTCCAGGGTCATTAGAATGTATCCTGGACCAATCTGAATCTTCTTCAAAATTAGCTGAATTAGAAATTGTTATCGTATTGTGAGAGTCAATGAATCTTCCCCATTTAGAATTGTTATCAACACCCATATATCTCAGTCTCTTTGCTACTGGGCCACCTTTTCTTCTTTGGGCCAATGGAATGTTGACCATGGCATATGAACCAAAAATGTGTAAGTGTCTAAGATCTGGCTGGCAGCCATATAACATGTAGAAGGGTGTTTGATCAATGACACTGCTCCATGTACGATTGACAATGTAATTTGCATACTTAACTGCTTCGCCCCAAAATGAATGTTTGAGATTAGCATCTTCTAGGAGGCAGCGCATCATGGTTTGAAGGACCCCTTGCCGTCTCTCTGCCACTCTGTTGTGAGCCGGAGTGTAAGGGGCAGATGTTTGGTGTAGGATACTGTTTCGTTGCATCCAATCCTGGAAACGCTGAGACGTGAATTCGGTACCACGATCATTAGATTTAGATTTATTATTAGAGTTGGAAGGGACCTTGTAGGTCATCTAGTCCAACCCCCTGCTCAAGCAGGAGTTCCTACACCAGTGATGGCGAACCTTTTTTCCCTCGGGTGCCGAAAGCACGTGCGCGCGCACTATCGTGCATGCGTGAGTGCCCACACCCATAATTCAATTCCCGGGGAGAGCGAAAATGGGCTCCCCTGCCCCCCTAGAGGCCCTCTGGAGGCCGGAAATGGCCCATTTCCCAACTGCTGGTGGGTCTGGTAGGCCCATTTCTTGCCCTCCCCAGGCTCCAGAGGCTTCCCTGGAGCCTGGGGAGGGTGAAAACTGCCTCCCCCATCCCCCGGAGGCCCTCCGTAAGCCAAAAACACCCTCCCAGAGCCTCCGTGCGAGCCGAAAATCAGCTGGCCGGCTTGCACATGCACGCTGGAGCTGAGCTAGGGCAACGGCTTGCGTGCCGGCAGATATGGCTCCGCGTGCCACCTGTGGCACTCGTGCCATAGGTTCGCCATCACTGTCCTACACCATTTGAGACGGATGGCAGTCCAGTCTCCTCTTGAAGGTCGCAAGTGTTGGGGTTCTCACAACCTCCGTTGGCAAGCTGTTCCACTGGTTGATCGCTCTCACCGTCAGAAAGTTTCTCCTCACTTCCAGGTTGAATCTCTCCTTGGTCAGCTTCCATCCATTATTCCTTGTTTGGCTTTCTGGTGCTATAGAGAACAGCCTGCTCCCCTCCTCTCTGTGGCATCCCGTCAAGTATTGGAACACTGCTATCATGTCACCCCTGGTCCTTCTCTTCGCCAGACTGGCCAAGCTCAGTTCCTGCAACCGCTCTTTGTATGTTTTATTTTCCAGACCCTTTATCATCCTGGTTGCTCTCTTCTGCACTTTCTCTAGGGTTTCAATGTCTTTTTTGTAGTGTGGTGACCAAAACTGGATGCAGTACTCTAGGTGTGGTCTGACCAAGGCTTTATAGAGTGGTACTAGTACCTCTCTGGTCCTTGATTGTATCCCTCTATGCAGCTCAGGACTGCGTTGGCCTTTTTGGCTGCTGCTGCACACTGCTGGCTCATATTTAGTTGGCTGTCTACCAAGACTCCAAGATCCCTCTCGCAATTGCTGCTATTGAGTGTGGTTTCACCCAGTTTGTATGTGTATTTTTGATTCTTCTTACCTAGGTGTAGAATTTTACTTTTCTCCGTGTTAAATTTCATTTTATTTGTTTGGGCCCAGTGTTCAAGTCTGTCAAGGTCCCTCTGGATTTTGAGTCTGTCCTCTGGGGTGTTTGCTACTCCCGCCAGCTTGGTATCGTCTGCAAATTTGGTTAGTTCTCCTGCTATTCCCTCATCTAGGTCATTTATGAAGATATTAAAGAGTACTGGGCCTAGGACGGAACCTTGTGGTACGCCACTGCTTACTTCTCTCCATGTGGACTTAGAGCCATTGAGGACTACTCGTTGGGTACGGTTGGTCAGCCAGTTGTTAATCCATCTGGTTGTGTAGCTGTCTATCCCGCTTTTTTCTAGCTTATGAAGAAGTAGGTTGTGGTCTACTTTGTCAAATGCTTTGCTGAAGTCCAGGTATATGATGTCTACTGCATTTCGCTGGTCTACTAATTTGGTCACAGTGTTGAAAAATGAAATGAGGTTGGTTTGGCACTCTGGATCACTCTGGATTCTCCAGATCCTCACTCCGTGTTGATTGTAGACTTGGACTGCAAAGTCTCTAAAGGTCTGAAAGGTCTCAGATTTTTCTTATTTAAGAAAGACATAACCATATCTAGAATGATTATGAACAATAGTTAAGAAATACTTTTTACCGCCAATTGTAGGCCTATAAGGACCCACTATATCTGTATGAACCAAATCAAAAATGTGTGTTGACTTACGTGTAGCATGTTTTGGAACGGCTGCTGCCCTTGATTTTGCCTTTTTGCAAACAGCACAATCCAAATGTACCTTACATCCTTTGAAATTCAAACCTTGTGCGAAAAATGGCATCTTTTTAAGAACGTCAAAACTGGGATGTCCTAATCTTCTGTGCCATCTATGTATACATCTGTCATGTAAAGGAATTCCAGTAAGTGAGGTTGCAGCATTAACATTAACATGAGGAACCTTGGGTTTGATTACCTGTTGCTTTGTGGCTTTAGGAGCATTTGGAGTATTCACAGGATCTCTCTCTGGGGTATCTCTCTCTGGACCTGTGATATTCTCTATTGAGATGTTTATACTTGCCTGAATTTGAGGTTCTGCCTTTGGCCTCAAATAGTAGACCTGACCAATCACAATTGTGTCAGCAATAATATGACCATCTTTAAAAATATAACTGGTGTTAACTAAATGAAGGACATAAAAATGTAAAACGGCAGATAAATGATTTTGAGTAAGCAAATTACAATTAGCTGTAGGAATATAATAAACATCAGGTACTAGGGTACCTAACTCTTCAATAAAAACAGTCCCTTTTCCTTCAACTTTGAAGGGGTGGCCACCAAATGCGTACAGTTCACGATATTCTGGTTCAGGCTCATGTAGCTCTTTGAAAAGTTCTTTTCTATAAGTAATGTGAACAGCCGCTCCACTATCGAGAGTCCATAAAAGAGACCGGTCGTATTGCTTTGGCTGTGTATCATGGGTGATTGCTAGCATGGTGTATGGAGGTGGGAAATCATGCCTGGGACCTGGTCGGCGCTGTCCTCTGCCTCTGCTGCCTCTGGGTGCTGTTCCTCTGGGCTGGTACTGGTCTCTGTAGTCTGTTCCTCTGGGCTGGTACTGGCGTCTGTAGGCTGTTCCTCTGGGCTGGACAGGAACTTGAGTGCGTTGCAGTTGAAGACAATCTCTGCTTGTATGGCCCACACGGTCGTAATATTGGCATCCTAGTACCCTTGGTGCGTAGGTTCGTTCGTAGGATCGTCTAGGTTGTAGTTGTAAGTGCGGTGTAGCCTGCATGTAAGCTTCATATTCTGTTAAAATTCTACAAACATGATCAACAGTTCTTTGAGCAAGAGCAGTGGTTCCCAACCTGGGGGTCAGGACCCCTTTGGGGGTCGAACGACCATTTCCCAGGGGTCGCCCCGGCATCCTCAGCTCCCCCCCCTTCCAGAAGCCTGGCCATATCGACTCAACTCGCCCGAGCCCTCCGATTGGTCGGGAGAGGTGCCATTCGGTGAGAGGCGTTTGTGACGCCTGGCGGCCGAGCTTTGACAGCATCAGCTAAGGGGCCAGCTTTGCTTTTAATTCTGGGAGTTGAAGTCCAGGCACCTTAAAAGTTGCTGAGATTGAGAAATATTGCTGTACACTTGTTGGTTATCAAGTCTAAATACAGAAGTAGACTTGTTGTGGAAGATGATATTCCTTCTGCTCTTGCAAAGACTGGCCCGAGAATTTCTGATCTGGCATAATTACATATTGTTTTTGTGATTGATAGCTATGCTTTAATTATGTTCAATTTGTAACAATGAAAATACATCCTGCATATTAGATATTTACATTGCGATTCATAACAGTAGCAAAATTACAGTTATGAAGTAGCAACAAAAATAATTTTATGGTTGGGGGTCACCACAACATGAGGAACTATATTAAGGGGTCGCGGCATTAGAAAGGTTGGGAACCACTGAGCAAGAGGGACTTGGTTAATTTGTGTGATGGCCTCCCTCCATGTGTAATTCAAGGAATTGGTAATAATACTGACCACTTGATTATCGTCCATTGGGTAGCCACGTTCTGCGAGATCTTTCCTCATGCGCTTCATTTTTGTTAAGTGTGCCCCCATATTTTCAGTAGGTTTAAGTTTTGTTCCATGAAATTGTGACAAAAGTAAGTTTGTGGACTCAGCTGAAACTGGGCGAAAACAATGTTCTAATTGAGTCCATATTTCTTGGGCAGTTGCATCAGGAACAAAGGTTTGCTGCAAAGCTTTTAAAAATAATTCCATTTTTTATCATCGTCACTAGATGGCAGTGCAGCACTACTTTTGGGAAATGCAAAGTCCCTTTCATGAAAGTGTTCCAGCTTGCGTGGCTTTGACACGCCCATCCAGGGGCGTTGTTCTAAGTTGTTTAAAGAAGGAGAGGAGGGGGGGTCATGGCCCCGCTCTGGAATGCCTGAAGGCGGGCGGACATCTTGTTTTTCAGCATGGAAAAATGCATATAGTCTAGCCTGCAATTCTTTTTGCAAGGAATTTATCTGCTCCTGCTGGGTTTTTATCAATTGGCTATAACTGTGATTAATCTGTTTTTCTGCACTGTTCTGTCCTGACGAAGACAGGTCTGGGGAGTAAGTTTCATATTGATAGCGTGAAGCAGTTTCATGCTGGGAACTTTTTGGAATAGCTCCGAGACGTGTAGAATCACCCCCAGGGACGAACGATGTGCTTGGATACACTTTACTAACCTCTGTAAATTCTTGCTCCGCTTGTGAAGGCGCTCCGGCAATATCTTCCGTTTGAGTTCCAAAAAGAGGTGGTGAGGCTTCATGCAGAGAAATGCTTTCTGCAGGGCATTTTTCAGTTGCTTCTGTTTCCAGCTGTAATTCTTTATCTCCGTCGGCGGACATGGCTGGCTATAAATCACTCTAATTAGCTAACTGTCCTAAAACGCAAGAAGATCTTCAAAGGAAGCTATAAATTTTATAACCATCCTCTGCTACCATGTCAAGATAGGAATTTCTCCTATCAGAGGCGATCTTTGGATCTTGCTTCCTTGAAGTCATTCGCATTAGAAAATAAAACCGAGATTCAAATCTAATTAACAAAATATTTATTTCAGTACAAAAGTAATAAAAATAAACCCTTAATAATCTACATTTTCTCAGCTAATGAATTCACGACTGCCTCGGCAGGCACGGAGGAAGAAAAGGAAAGGAGAAAGGAAGTGGGAGTTGACAAACTCCTGGAATGCACGCATGTGTAGTAAAACATATCACATGTCTGCTTGATTATAAATACAAGAAACCTTAGAAAACAGTAGAGCTGCACAACTGGCAATAATTCACATTGTGACAGATAGATGATAGATAGATAGATAGATAGATAGATAGATAGATAGATAGATAGATAGATAGATAGATAGATAGATAGATAAGATAGAAATAGAACATGGATGGATGGATGGAAGGTTGGATGGATGGATGGATAGACAGACAGATATGGATGATAGATAAATGATAGTTAGAAAATTGTTATATAGAGAGATGATAGATAAATGATAGATAGAAGATTGTTATATATAGAGAGATGATAGATGATAGATATGTAGATAGATAGATATAGAAGATGGATGGATAGATAGATAAATGATAGAAGATTGTTATATAGAGAGATGATAGATATGTAGATAGATATAGAAGATGGATGAATGGATAGATAGATTGTTATATACAGAGAGTTGATAGATGATAGACAGACATAGATAGAAATAGAAGATGGATGGATGGATGGATAGATAGATAAATGATAGAAGATTGTTATATAGAGATTATAGATAGATGATAGATATGTAGATAGATAGAGTTTTCCGGTTAAGATGGCGACTGCTAGTACACGCTGCGAGAACCTCTGCTAGGAGAAATTCAAACTTTAAACTTCTGGCTCGAAAACACTTGAGAGCTATGAGCCATGAGGATTTCTGGGACCAACTGGCACATTCAGGTTTATTGTGGGGGCGGCTAGGACAGCTGGAGCCGTGGGTGGCTTTGGAGACCCGTGAGTGGCCTTGGAAAGATCGGTTTGGTGAGAGAGAGAGAGAGCTGGGAGGATGCCGTGGTTCTCGGTTGTCTGCCGCCTGCCGCCTGTTCGAAGGAGCTGAAGCTGAGAGAGCAGAGGAGGGAGATGACTGGGGCTTACCATTCTTTGCCCACTTCTCACCTCCACTCGGCTTGGTGAGAGAAAGCAAGAGAGTGGAAAGAGAGAGACGCTGCGACCCGCGGTTGCCCCCCCTCCCCCACCACCCGTTGCCTGTAAGAACTGAGAGCTGAGAGCTTCCCATATGAGAACAGAGAATTGAGATCGCGGTTTTACCATCCGTCGCCCGCCTCCCACCTCCTGGTTTGTGAGAGAAACCAGGAGTGGAGATAGAGACGTCACGACTCTTTGTTGCTGCCGCCTCCCTGCTCGCTGCCTTCACTTGGTGAGAGAGAGCTGGGGAGATCGAGAGGGAGACGCTGCGGTCCTCCGTGGTTTTACTGCCCTGTCCGCCGTCCTGCTGGAGCCCCCCCCCCATTGCTGAGAGAACTGAGGGGGGTAGAACCCACTGTTCACCACCTGGTTGGAACTCCCGCCTCTTGCTGTTTGCCGCTTGCCGCCTTCTTGGCTTAGTGAGAGAGAGCCAGGAGAGTGTGGCTTGTTTCAACTTGGTGTAAAGGCACAGAAGAGAGACGCTGCGGTTTTCTGCGATCTACCGCCCACCACCCGCTACCCGCCGCTTTATAGGAGGCCACCTATTGCTTTTGTGGGTTTCTTGCAATAGGTTGAGATGCTCCTGGTTGTGGCCGTGAACTGGAACCCAGGTGTGGTGTTGTATCCCTCCCCCTGCAAGTGGCAAGCTTGGATGGATTGGACTGTCATGCATTGTTACATTCTGTGGCTGTTTGGCCACCTAAGTGGGGATTGGGGGGGCCCTCACCTTGGGTTGCTGTGATACTATTACTATTTTAGCGCATTGTTACTGTGCTTGGCAGAAGTCATCTTTCATAAATTTAATCTATGATTACTGAACCGGACTTTTTAGCTTAAAGGAATGATAGTTTTTATATGAATGTTTTTTAGCTATTTATTTATAGTGAAGGGTGAATGGAGGAGCCAGGGGAAAGGGATGGTCCCCCCTCTGCTGAGTGTTTATACAGAAACAGAGGGGGACCTGGACTGGACCCCTGGCTTGGTATGAATGGTATTGGCAGAATGAGGGAGTCGGGGACTAGGATACGAGCCCCTTCTGCTGAGTGTGGAAACAGAAGTGGAGCGGGGCTCAATTTCAACCCCCGGCTCAGTGTGAATGGTATGTATGGCCTGCAGGGAGAGAGGCGGACCAGCGGGGAGGGGGAGGGGATCTCTGGGGGGGTGGAGAATATTTCGGTCTTGATGGGGAGAGGTAGGTATAGCGGGAGCAGAGGGGTGGGCCGCTCTCAGGGAATAAGACCTCGCTGCTTACAAGCGATCCCTTGTTCCGGCCCCTCCGATGTGGTTCCATCTTGCTCAACCCGAGTACCTGATGATCGGGGTTTTCAGGGCCCTGGGCTCAAGCTGATGCTGTTGAATGCCAGGTCAATTGTCAACAAAGCCCCCCTGATACGTGATTTAATCACTGACGAGGGGGTGGACCTTGCATGCATAACTGTGACCTGGCTGGGCCAGGAGGGGGGAGTAGCCCTCTCCGAGATATGCCCAGACGGGTTCTCAGTGTTGCATCAGCCATGACCCCCAGGGAAGGGGGGGAAGAGTGGCTATCATAATGCGCCGGAATCTGCATCCTCGTAGGAGCCCTGCCCCGGAGATTGTCGGGTGTGAGACGCTCCTTCTGAAGTTGGACTTAGGGGTTCAGGTGGGCCTTTAGTTAGCGTACCTGCCTCCCAGCTGCGTTACCAAGGCCCTGCCTGAGCTGCTTGAGGCGGTAGCAAGCCTGGCGGTGGAGTTCCCCAGGCTTATGGTGCTGGTGGACTTTAACCTGCCTTCGGCGGGCGAAACCTCTGGTGCAGCTCAGGAGTTCATGGATTCCATGACAACCATGGACCTGACCCAAGTAATCCAGGGTCCGACTCATGAGGGAGGTCACATGCTTGACCTAATGTTTCTCTCGGGGCAGTGGAGAGATGATCTGAAGCTAGGGGATATAGTCATCACCCTGTTGTGGTCAGATCATTTCCTACTGAGGTTGGATTTCACAGCCCCACTCCTCCCCCGCAGGGAGGCGGGACCGACTAGGTGGTTCCGCCCCAGGCGCCTAATGGAGCCGGAAGGATTCCAGAGGGAAGTTGGGGAAATACCTGATACCCTAGTCCACAATTCATCTGAGTCCCTGGTGGCTGCCTGGAACATCGCAGCATCAGGGGCATTAGATCGGATTGCGCCTTTGCGACCTCTCCATGGCAGTGGATCCCGGAAAGCTCCCTGGTTTACTGAGGAGCTCCGGGAGATGAAATGCCACAAGAGACGTCTGGAGCGACGCTGGAGAGCCAGTAAAACCGAATCCGACTGAACACTTCTAAGAACTTTTATTAAGTCTTATCTAGTGGTGATAAGGGCAGCAAAACTATCTCATTTTTCCACTCTTATTGCATCCGTAGATTCTCGCCCAGCCGCCTTGTTTAGGGTGACTCGCTCCCTCCTTGCTAAAGGGGGAAGTGAGGAACACTTGCACGGTAGAGCTGAGGAATTCGCTCAGTTTCTGACGGATAAAGTTGCTCAGATCAGGTCGAATCTGGACTCTGGCTGGACAGAGCCCATTGAGTTGACAGTGACTAGTCTTAGTCCAGCGTTGTGGGATGAGTTTGAGCCAGCCACTCCTAATGACATGGACAAGGCCATGGGTGCGATGAGCTCTTCCACCTGTTTATTGGACCCGTGCCCCTCCTGCCTGGTTTCGGCCAGCAGAGAGGTGGCACGCGGCTGGATCCAGGCGGTGATCAACGCTTCTTTTAGGGAGGGATCCGTACCGCAGCCTTTAAAGGTTGCGGTGGTGAGACCCCTCCTTAAGAAGCCTTCCCTGGATCCGGCGGATTTAAAGAACTTTCGTCCGTTCTCCAACTTACCTTTTATAGGTAAGGTTGTTGAGAAGGTGGTAGCTTTTCAGCTTCTTCGGTTATTGGAGGAAACCGATTATCTAGATTCCTTTCAATCGGGTTTCAGGCGCGGCTACAGTACAGAAACTGCCTTGGTTGCCCTGATGGATGATCTCTGGCGAGCCCGGGATAGGGGTTATTCTTCCATCCTGGTGCTACTTGACCTCTCAGCGGCTTTCGATACCATCGACCATGGTATCCTTCTGCATCGTTTCGGCGAATTGGGAGTGGGAGGCACCATTCTATGGTGGTTCGCCTCTTACCTTGCCGATAGGATGCAGTCGGTGTTAACAGGAGGACAGAGGTCGTCTCCTAGGCCCCTGACTTGTGGGGTGCCTCAGGGTTCGGTCCTCTCGCCCATCCTGTTTAACATTTACATGAAACCGCTGGGGGAGATCATCCGTCGACACGGGGTGAGTTTTCAACAGTACGCTGGTGACACCCAGCTGTACATTTCCACCCCGTCTCAATTCAGGGAGGCAGTGGATGTAATGTGCCGATGCCTGGACGATGTCAGGATCTGGATGGGGAGGAACAGGCTCAAGCTTAACCCCGACAAGACTGAGTGGCTCTGGATATTGCCCCCTAAGGTCTATGTCGACTGTCCCTCCTTGGTTCTTGGGGGAGAAAAACTAACTCCCTAGGAACGGGTTCGCAATTTGGGAGTTCTCCTAGATCCACAGCTAAAATTAGACCAACATCTTACAGCTGTGGCTAGGGGAGCCTTTGCACAGGTTCGCCTGGTGCACCAATTACGACCCTACTTGGAGAAGGAGGCTCTACTCACGGTCACTCACGCCCTTGTCACCTCTCGATTGGACTACTGTAATGCGCTCTACATGGGGCTACCCTTGAAGAGTATCCGAAGACTTCAACTGGTGCAAAGTGCGGCTGCGCGTGCTGTGGTGGGTGTGTCAAGATACACCCATGTAACACCCATACTCCGCCAGCTGCACTGGTTGCCCATTGGTCTCCGGGTGCAATTCAAGGTGTTGATTATCATCTTTAAAGCCCTACATGGCTTAGGACCAGGTTACCTCCGGGACCGCATCCTACCTCATACTTCTCTTCGACCGGTCAGGTCCCACAGAGTGGGTCTCCTCCAGGTCCCGTCAACCAGGTCCCTTCCAGAAAGAAGGACGGAGGAAAAAAAATTTAAAGGGACCCTGCAACAATAACCTGACTGTGGAGCATAGAGGGGGGGGGGGGAAGCCCCACTGACTTGTTGTCTTTAAAAAGGTGGAAAAACTGAGCTTAAAGGAAAGACAAGAACGGTGAAATATAAAGAGGATTTGGAAGGGTGTTATCTAAGCAGCAGAAGGAAGCTGGGGTATATCTACATTGAAAGATTAATAATAATTACAACTTAAATTGAAGAGATATTGTTACTGATTTAATGAACATATTTACATTACATATTACTTAAAATATCTATATATATCAGCTGAATTTTATATATTATAGGTATTATATGCATTAATTACTAATTAATTAACACAAACTAATTAGTGACCATGTCAGGCACAACCCAAAAAAACACCACCACCAAATACCCACAAATGAAAGACATCGAAAACAGCAGCAACCCAAACAACCCCAGCACAAAAGTAACAGACTCTATTGTGACCTGCAGAGCATGCTCCATGTACACTCTTATGCCCACAGAACTCCAAAACTACATATGTACCAAATGCAAACTAATCAAATTACTAGAAGAAAAAGTAGAAGATCTAGAGAAAAACCTAAACACCCTCAAACTCAATCAACAAAATGAGAAACCCCAAACCTCACAAAAAGAACATGCACAAAAAGAACATAAAAATGACCAAGCAACTTCCACTATAGCTAACCCCCCAGAGGAAGAAAGCAGATGGACACATGTCACCCACAGAAAAAAACACAAACCAAACACAAAACCACAGTCCAAACCAACCCACCCAGACCCAACCCCACTGACTCTAAGCAACCAATACCAGGGACTTCCAATAGAAGATAACGCACAGACACACAGAAAAAAAACACCAGAAAGAACCCTCAACAAAGCAGCACCACCAAACACCACTACAACACAGAAAGAAACTCCCCAAACAACCCCAAGCAAAAAGAAAAGGCGAGTACTGGTAATAGGAGATTCAATCCTCAGAGGAACCGAACCCGCCATCTGTAGACCAGATAACCAATCCAGAGAGGTATGCTGCCTTCCAGGAGCCAAAATCATAGACGTAGCAGAGAAAGTAACCAAAATAATAAAACCCACAGACTATTACCCCCTACTATTACTCCATGTAGGAACAAATGACACAAAAAAGAACTTGAAAACAATACAGAACGACTATGAGCAACTAGGCAAGAACGTCAAAAACCTAGGTGCGCAAGTACTCTTCTCATCCATACTACCAACAAGAGGACAACACCCAGCAAGGGAACAAAGAATCCTACAAGTAAACCACTGGCTAAAGGGTTGGTGTCGCCAAAAAAACTTTGGATTCCTAGACCACGGACTGCACTACCTCCAAGATGGACTTTTGGCAAGGGACGGGTTACATCTCACAAAGACTGGGAAGAATGTCCTCGGAAAAAGAGTGGCCCAACTTGTCAGGAGGGCTTTAAACTAAAATCGCGAGGGGAGGGTGACCAATCTACAGGATCCCCGGGGCCCAACTCCAAGCATGGACCCCAAGCAAACAAAACAAACAATGAACCAAAAAGGGATGGGGAAGAAAACAAACTCAAACGACAAATAAGGGACAAAGAAAGAACACCCACAACCAGGCACAAAGAACTCAAATGCCTCTACACAAATGCACAAAGCCTAGGGAATAAACAAGGTGAACTTGAAATATTAATGCACAAAGGTACACATGACATAGTCGGAATAACAGAAACTTGGTGGGATGAATCACACGATTGGAACACACAGATAAAAGGATACAAACTCTTCAAAAAAACCAGATCACATAAAAAAGGAGGTGGTGTTGCACTGTATATAAAGGACCACTATGTAGCTACAGAGCTACAAGTAACCAAGGAAGAAAACCCATTAGAATGCATATGGGTCAACATAAAAGAAAAAAAGAACGACACAACAATAGGAGTTTACTACAGACCACCAAACCAAACAGAAACAATGGACACCCTTTTTACCAACCAGCTAAAGAACATATGCAAGAAAAACAACATTGTAATAATGGGAGACTTCAACTACCCGGATATCAACTGGAAAACCAACTCAGCACCAAGTGAGAAATCTAACAGATTCCTAACCAGCCTAGCTGACAACTTCATTGTCCAAAAAGTGGAGGAGGGAACTAGAGGGGCAGCCATACTGGATTTAATACTTACAAACAGAGAAGAAACACTAGAAGGAGTTGAAGCTGCAGGAACACTTGGCGAGAGTGACCACGTAATACTAAAATTCACCATAAAGCAAACACAAATAACTGAACATAACAACACCTATATCCCAGACTTTTAAAAAGCCGACTTCAATAAACTCAGAGAAAACTTGGGGAAGTTCCCTTGGATGAAAGTACTAAAGGGTAAAACAACTCAAGTAGCCTGGGAGATCCTAAAAAACACGATCTTAAAAGCCCAGAACACCACAATACCGATGAGGAAGAAAAACAAGAAATCCAAAAGGAAACCAGCATGGCTAAACAAAGACCTCACCGATAAACTGAATGAAAAAAAAGATAAATACAAAAAATGGAAAGATGGGCACATAACCAAGGCAGAGTACCAACAGACAGCCAGAATCTGTAAAGAAAAAATCAGGACAGCAAAGGCCCAGAATGAACAAAGACTCGCAACAAAAGTCAAAGACAACAAAAAAAGCTGCTTCCAACACATAAACAACAAGAAAAAAATCAAAGAAACAGTTGGTCCACTAAAGAGAGAAGACGGCAAAGAAGTAACAGACAACATAGACAAAGCAGAGCTACTGAACACATTCTTCGCATCAGTCTTCACACAAAAGGAAACTGCAGCTCAACTACCCAGCAACACAAATATAAAAAACAGATTTGAAGCAAGACTCAACCTAAGCAAAAATACAGTAAGAGATCACCTATCTGAACTTAACGAATACAAAGCACCAGGACCTGATGGATTACACCCCAGAGTCCTAAAAGAACTAGCAGAAGTCATTTCGGAACCACTGCACCACATCTTCCACAAATCCTGGAACACAGGGGAACTCCCCGAGGACTGGAAAAGAGCTGATGTGGTCCCCATCTACAAAAAAGGTAAAAAAAACAGACCCAGGAAACTACAGACCAATCAGCCTAACATCAATACCTGGGAAAATACTGGAAAAAATAATTAAAAACCAGATCTCACATCATCTAGAAACAAACCAAGTAATAACCAACAGCCAACACGGATTTGTTAAGAACAAGTCATGCCAAACCAACCTCATTTCATTTTTCAACACTGTGACCAAATTAGTAGACCAGCGAAATGCAGTAGACATCATATACCTGGACTTCAGCAAAGCATTTGACAAAGTAGACCACAACCTACTTCTTCATAAGCTAGAAAAAAGCGGGATAGACAGCTACACAACCAGATGGATTAACAACTGGCTGACCAACCGTACCCAACGAGTAGTCCTCAATGGCTCTAAGTCCACATGGAGAGAAGTAAGCAGTGGCGTACCACAAGGTTCCGTCCTAGGCCCAGTACTCTTTAATATCTTCATAAATGACCTAGATGAGGGAATAGCAGGAGAACTAACCAAATTTGCAGACGATACCAAGCTGGCGGGAGTAGCAAACACCCCAGAGGACAGACTCAAAATCCAGAGGGACCTTGACAGACTTGAACACTGGGCCCAAACAAATAAAATGAAATTTAACACGGAGAAAAGTAAAATTCTACACCTAGGTAAGAAGAATCAAAAATACACATACAAACTGGGTGAAACCACACTCAATAGCAGCGATTGCGAGAGGGATCTTGGAGTCTTGGTAGACAGCCAACTAAATATGAGCCAGCAGTGTGCAGCAGCAGCCAAAAAGGCCAACGCAGTCCTGAGCTGCATAGAGGGATACAATCAAGGACCAGAGAGGTACTAGTACCACTCTATAAAGCCTTGGTAAGACCACACCTAGAGTACTGCATCCAGTTTTGGTCACCACACTACAAAAAAGACATTGAAACCCTAGAGAAAGTGCAGAAGAGAGCAACCAGGATGATAAAGGGTCTGGAAAATAAAACATACAAAGAGCGTTTGCAGGAACTGAGCTTGGCCAGTCTGGCGAAGAGAAGGACCAGGGGTGACATGATAGCAGTGTTCCAATACTTGAGGGGATGCCACAGAGAGGAGGGGGTCAGGCTGTTCTCTATGGCACCAGAGAGCCAGACAAGGAAAAGCGGATGGAAGCTGACCAAGGAGAGATTCAACCTGGAAGTGAGGAGAAACTTTCTGACGGTGAGAGCGATCAACCAGTGGAACAGCTTGCCAGCGGAGGTCGTGAGAGCCCCAACACTTGCGACCTTCAAGAGGAGACTGGACTGCCATCTGTCTCAAATGGTGTAGGAACTCCTGCTTGAGCAGGGGGTTGGACTAGATGACCTACAAGGTCCCTTCCAACTCTAATAAATAAATAAATAAATAAACCAAACAATGCCGGCTGGCAGGACCTAGGGGGAGGGCCTTCTCTGGGGGGGGGGGCTGTTCTCTGGAACCAACTACCCCTAGAGATCTGAATTATCCCCACCTTGCTGGCCTTCCGAAAAGCCATTAAGACATGGCTCTTCCTGCAGGCGGGGTGATTTGAGACAATTTCACACCTTAGGTTCTCCCCCATGTATGTATGGTTTTATATGTTTTTTAAATTCTTTTTAAACTGTTTTTAAATTATTATATTGTTTAGTTCTTTAAATGTTGTACGCCGCCCTGAGTCCCCAGGGAGTAGGGCGGCATATAAGAACACTAAAATAAATAAAGAAATAAATCTTAAAGTTGGTGAGGTTGAGAAACATTACTCTAACTAGACCCTGGAGAGCTCTGATTGCGGCAACATGCCTTAATTAGCCAATGGAGACTTCAGAGACCTGAAAGCAATTAGTGTCGAAGGAGATGAAGAAAGGCTGGGTAGAGTTAGGAGCTAGAGAATTGGTGTGCAATTTTAATGAGCTCCAGCAAGGATTCACAATTAACACAGTAGTTGCTGAAGCAACTGGGAAATCAAAAGCAAAGTAGGCTGCTTGCATTAACTTTAATGCTTTTGATATTGACAAGTAGAAATGTAATAGCCATTCTCTTGGCACCTTAACTGTGAGCCTTCTGGAGTGATTGATTGATTGGTTCAATTTACATACTTCCTTACCTAAAGATCTCTTTTGGATTTAACTTTACAACAGCGGCATCATCATCATCATCATCACAACAACAATAACAATAACAATAACAATAACAACAACAACAACAACAACAACAACAACAACAGTTGGAAGGGACCTTGGAGGTCTTCTAGTCCAACCCCCTGCTTACGCAGGAAACCCTAAACTACTTCAGACAGATGGTTATCCAACATCTTCTTAAAAATGTCTAGTGTTGGAGCATTCACAACTTCTGGAGGCAAGCTGTTCCACTGATTAATTGTTCTAACTTGAAGTCACCTGTGATCATCCATGGTTGAGGGTGGATTTGAACTTGGGTCTCTCTAGGTCTACTGAAACAACCTCTCTGGAGGAATATATGAGCTCCCCTGCCCACTTGAAATGACAAGTTTTGCTTCTTGTGTGGAAGCTGGATGATCATTGACTACTTCAATGATCAATGGCTACTTCAGCTTCAACCGCAACAATACACGAGCACACAATAGATACAAACTTAAGGTAAACCGCTCCAAACTCAATTGCAGAAAATACAACTTCAGCAACAGAAAGGTCAATGCCTGAAATGCACTACCTGACTCTGTGGTTTCTTCCCCAAACCCCCACAACTTTAACCTTAGACTGTCTACTGTTGACCTCACCCCATTCCTAAGAGGTCTGTAAGGGGCATGCATAAGCACACCAATGTGCCTACTGTCCCTGTCCTAATGTCCCCATGTATTTGTAACCATATCATGCATTCATAACCATGTTTATACATTCATGTATTCACAATGATGTTTATACTTTCTCTGTAATCTTATATATGCTTGACAAACTAAAATAAATAAAATAAAATTGGTCAGAGATGGTGTAGGGCAGGGGTGTCAAATTCACATTTAACAGGTTTAACAGAGTAACAGAGTTGGAAGGGACCTGGTAGGTCATCTAGTCCAACCCCCCGCTCAAGCAGGAATCCCTACACCATTTCCGACAAATGGCAGTCCAATTTCCTCTTGAAAGTCTCAATTGTTGGAGCTCTCACAATCTCTGAAGGCAAGCTGTTCCACTGGTTGATCGCTCTCACTGTCAGAAATTTTCTCCTTATTTCCAGGTTGAATCTCTCCTTGGTCAGTTTCCATCCATTATTCCTTGTCTGACTTCCTGGTGCCTTGGAAAATAGCCTGACCCCCTCCTCTCTGTGGCAGCCCCTCAAGTATTGGAACACTGTTATCATGTCTCCCCGGGTCCTTCTCTTCTCTAGACTGGCCATGCCCAGTTCCTGCAATCGCTCTTCGTATGTTATAGTTTCCAGTCCCCTAATCATCCTGGTTGCTCTCCTCTGCACTTTCTCTAGAGTCTCAATGTCTTTTTTGTAGTGTGGTGACCAAAACTGGATGCAGTACTCTAGGTGTGGTCTAACTAGGGCTTTATAGAGTGGTATTAGTACCTCCCTAGACCTAGATTGTATCCCTCTATTAATGCAGCTTAGGATTGTATTGGCTTTTTTGGCTGCAGCTGCACACTGCTGGCTCATGTTTAGCTGGTTGTCTACTAAGACTCCAAGACCCCTCTCACAGTCACTGCTATTGAGTGTGGTTTCACCCAGTTTATATGTATATTTTTGGTTTTTCTTACCTAAGTGTAGGACTTTACTTTCCTCTGCATTGAATTTCATTTTATTAGATAGGGCCCAGCGCTCAAGTCTGTCAAGATCCATTTGGCTCTTGAGCCTGTCCTCTGGGGTGTTAGCTATTCCTAGCCACCGTTGTCATGGTGGCATCACCTGAAACCCTTCGCTAAACCGGGCGTGGTCAGTGCGTGACGCAGCCCATGGGCCGCGAGTTTGACACCCTTGGTGCAGGGGGTTCTGCATTACCGTATTTTTCAGAGTATAAGACACACCTTTTTACCCCCCAAAAGAGGGTGAAAACTTGGGTGCGTCTTATACACCGAATGTAGCCCCACCCACCACCCTTTGGCCTCTGTCTTCCAGCAATTTACCTGTTTGCAGCAAAGAGGGAAGAGCCTGTAAAGCCAAGCAAGACATTAGCAGCTTCCCGACCTACAGCTGATTTGCCACGTGCTAAAATGAAAGTGAAACTAGCAGCAAAGAGGCAAATAGCTGGGAGAGACACACAGATTTTTATTTTCTGCTGAACTGGATGCAAAGGGGTAAGTGAATAACTATAAATGTCTGTAGAATGTTCAAATTATTAGACTTATTTTTTAAAGACTGCTTTATTATTGTTCTAATCTAGACAACTTAACAAAATGAAGAAGCTTTTTAAAATAAATGCTTGCTCTGAAGAGGCCCAGTGCTATTGTATCTTCTTTTAAATAATAGAGAATAATGTATACTTCCATAAATTTTAATTAATTTTAACAGCTCTGTACAAGTATAGTCTGAAATGTAACAGTGTCCTGTTTAGTATTAGAGTTAAATCCCGACTTACCTTGGAGTAGATCTATTTAAATAATTGGGAGGAGTTAGTGTGACTACATTTAAGAAAACTTTCTGGCATAATGTACATTTCTCCAATTCTTTGCTATTTCTATGGGTCAGGCACACATGCACAGAAATACACAGCAAACAGTGTATATCATCTGTGCTGTTTGCTGTTTGGCAAATTGCTTGGAGGCAGAGGCCTTTTTTCCTTGTTTTCCTCCCCAAAACTAAGTTGCGTCTTATACTCAGGTGCGTCTTATACTCCGAAAAATACGGTAAGTCCCTAACTTTTCAATGGTCTTCAAGAGCAGCCCATGTGGAGTGCCTTGTGGTAGATCAGCCAGGAAGTGACTAAGGCAAGAGTAGCTGTCAGCAATTGGCTGCCAAGATGAATCCTACCTCAGCTACAGCTGTCACCTGTTCCAGATGTATCCCTCTGCTGCCATCTACTGGTCCCTGTGATGTTCAATGTGCTCAAAGGCATTTCCACTTGTTTTGTGCAGCTACTCAGTTATCAATTTTATGGCTCGGTAGCAAAGGAGGCAGCAAGGAGATTTTGCTTAAGAGAAAGGAGTCAGGCAGTCTTGGAATCCAATGAAATGTCCCAAAGGTGCTTTTTTTGTTTTTTCCCAAGAGGCAACTGAACTTTCTTGTTTTTCTTTTGAAGAAGTTTCGCTTCTCATCCAAGAAACTTCTTCAGCTCTGACTGGATGGTGGGGGAATGGAAGGATTTATATCAGGGGTGGGCTTCAAAAATTTCAGCAACGGGTTCTCTGCCTGGTTGCTGGGTGGGCGTGGCCTAGTCGGCCTCCTGCACCACAGCAAGGTGGGGGATTCGTCTTCCCCAGGCTCCAGAGGCTTTCCTTGAGCCTCTGGGAGGGTGAAAACTGCCTCCCCCAGGCTCTGGAGGCCCTCCGGAGGCCAGAAATGGGCCCATTTCCGGCCTTCTGGAAGTTCCGGAAGGTCCGCTTTTCCCTCTCCCCGAGCCTCTGTGAGGGCCCTGCACTTACTTCACATCCAAAACGGGCCACATGGAGACTCCTGGGAAGGGAAGGGCGGGGTGGGAGGTGTGGGGCGGGGTGGGTGGGGCGGGGCCAGCCAGGTTCTCCGAACTGGCAATAATGTTAGCTATGGGTTCTCCCGAACCTGGGCGAACCCGTAGCAGCCCACCCCTGATTTATATTCTTTGCAGACAGCCGGTCATTTGCATCCTTTTAGAGAGTTGTTGAGGCTACTTGGAGGTTTATCTGTGTCCTCAGGGTCACCTGAGTCATTGAGAAACTAGAGCTGTGGTTTCTGCAGGATGTTTTCTGCCTCATGTCCCCTCACTGTTGAGCACAGGGGCAGGCTGTTGAGTCTGTGTTGTTCTGCATCTCAAACTGAACTGAAACTAAAACTCTCTTCAATAAAATCATTGGGATCTCTCCCCTTTCTCTTTCTCTCTCCCCCTCCCAACTTGCAAATAAAATAATATCTTCCCATAGATGTCACATAACCACATCCTTTGTTACACCATAGCCCAGGATCCAAAGTCAGAAAGCAACGAGAAATGGTGATCGTTCAGTTTCCCATTTTTGATGCCGGTTGTAGTCAAAGCAAGAAAGTTCAGGCATGGATTCCTGGCTATTTTTCTTCTGTTTTCATTTCAACTGTAAGTTTATCCTCTTGAAAAAAATAGGAGAGGAGGAGAAGGAAGAAGTGGAGGAGGAGGAGGAGGAGTAAAAGAAGGAGTAATAGAAAAGGAGAAGAGGAAGAACAAGAAAAAGTTCTTTTCTTTCTGTAAAGAAAAGAACAAGAAAAAGTTCTTTCTGTAAAGAAAAAGAGAAGGAGGAGAAGGAGATGAAGAAGGAAGAGAAGGAGAGAGGAGGAGGAGAAGGAAAAGGAGGAGGAGGAGGAGGAGGAAACGGAGGAAAGCAGAGGAGAAGAAGGAAGAGAGGGGGCAGCTTTGAATATTATTTATACCATAAATTGGCTATTCAGATGTTATTGTAAAAGTTGGGCAGACACAGGAATGCTGATTAAGGCTGTTTTTTTAATTCAGAAATTTTAAAGTTAACTATTAATAAAAACATCAGTGATTGTCTTAATGGATGGATGGATAGAAGGAAGGATAGAAAAAAGGGGCAAAGGAAAGAAAGGAGGAGAAAGGGAGAAGGGAAGGAAGGAAGGAAGTATAATCAGATCAGTTGGAAATAACAAGTCTTCCAGCATTTGGGAATATTGTGTTCATTTTCTGTCAAAGGAATGCTTGCTGTGTTCATTAGACATAAATCTCAACCTTACCTTGAAATCATGTCTCTGCAATCTAGATCGCCATCTCTCAAGTGACACAGACCCCTGTGTATCAGGACCTCAAGGAAGGAGACAGGCTCACAATCACTTGTAAGAACAATGCTGAATACAGTTATTTCCACTGGTACTGACAAGTGCCCAGAATGCCACTCTCTTACCTCTTCTCCATCACTTCCAGTCAGAACGTCACTAAAGAAGGATTGACAGCAGAATATCTGGATAAGGGTCAGAGAAGTCACCTCCACCTTCCCAGCTCTTTGCTTCAAGACTCAGGAACCTATTTTTGTGCTGTGAGTGCACAGCGATTCAGGAAGTCAAAAACCCACACTCAAAACCTGACTGATTCTGAAGCTTCATCTGTACCTTGACTAGGTTGTCCTATTCTTCTTAGCTTAATCAATAAAGGTTGGGAGAACTGCTGTGAATGAAACACATAAGGTCTAGATTATCTGAAATTGTCTCCCATGTCCAAAGTCATGTAGAGATTATGGGTTCTTTTCCTGCACTGCTGTTTACTTGCACTAGTAGTCAAGGACAGAACTTACTCATTATTATTTTTTAAATATATGTTTTACTAGTAGCTGGATACCCGTGCTTCGCTACGAAACTATGTGATCGGGCTTGATAAATTGACAGTTAAAGCTAGAAAATTAATGAGTAGTTACGGTCGTAGTTACATTGACACTTAAAGCTTGAAAATGTGGCTTGCCCGCGTCCCGTGCAGCTGGTTGAGGATCCGGAGGACCTAGAGCCGCCCGTGGCGCAGCACTATCACCCTGTTTACCTGGCACCTGAGTCTGACAGCGATGAGGACTCAGTGCCAGAGGAGGAAGACCAGCCAGGGCCTTCTGCACCTTCTCAGGGGAGGAGGAGCCTCTGCTGGATGCTAGGGCTTGCTGAGCAGCCAGCAGAAGGGATTGGCTTTACAGCCAGAGGTCTCCTCGCAGGTAAAGCTGAGGGCTAATGGGCCACACCCTCAGGCTATTTAAGTCCTGGAGCACGCCTGAATTGTTGCTGGAAGCAACACCTGTGTTCTGCGAGCATTCAATACGTCTTTGTTCCCGCTCTGAGTTCTGTATTTGAAAATTTCATCTCATTTGCTTTTGGATTCCAGGATTCCTGCCAACTCCAGTGAGTAACGAGATAAGAACTAGGTAATTGCCAGCTTTGCTTTGAACATTTGAACTCTGGCTGAAAAGCTCACGAAGATAATATTCACCCAGACTCTTGTGCCATTTGTTTCTGGACTTTGAAAAAACACTGACTCTTTACTAAGAATATTTATTAGTAAAACTTCTTGATTTCCTTTGCAAATGGTTGTGTGCGTGTCTTTTCTGGGGGTTCCTGTGCTGGGACACAACAGAAAATTTATGTAGAATGTGTAACTCCTTAGCATCAGAGCGTGTTAATATAAGGCAACTGGCAGTTGGAACAGAGTCCTTTTAAGGTGGGGAGGGGGAGTAGAACGTCTAACTCCTTAGCAGCAGAGCGTGTTAATATAATAATACTGTATAAGAAATACTAATGATCTGATGGTCATTTTGAAAAATCTTTTCTTAGCGAGCACCTAGAAGCCAAGAGGAACATATGTGCCAAGTTTCAAGTTTGTAGGCTTTACAGTTCTGGAGATTTCGTGATGAGTGAGTGGTATTTGGCTTTTATATATATAGATTAATGCATTTTTAATACACATAAAAAACTCCATATCTATCTTAAACCGTGTGTTGTCTGGGTACAGTTAGTTTTGAGTAGAGATACAACAATCATCATCCTCATCATAATATACATATCAATATTAGTCTCACAGTAATAATACGATTAGTTTATCCACCCTTAAAAAATTTCAGTATATAATTAATTATCTTTTTAATATTTTTAGTTTCTAACCTCTGTTTCTGTTGGTTAACCATTGGTAAAACAAGTCCCATGTTAAAAAGTATTCTGTTTCTTCCTTTTCTTTTAAGTGTTAATCTATCCATCTCAGCACATTCTAATATTTTTATGACACTTCCCTCTGCAGGGATCTCTTCATTTTTCCATTGTTGTGCAAACACAATTCTTGAGAACTTACTCATTTATTTATTTATTTATTTATTTTGGTTCTTCTATGCCGCCCTACTTCCGAGGGACTCAGGGCGGCGTACAACATTGTGCAAGAACACTGAACAATAAACAACGATTAAAAACAATATTAAAAGATTTAAAAAGTTAAAAGAAATATTCACCAACATACATACCGGGGGAGAGCTCAGATGGAACTAGACTTAACCCCCTGCCTGCAGGAAGAGCCATGTTTTGACGGGGATAGTTCGGATCTCTGGGGGAAGTTGGTTCCAGAGCACGGGGCCCCCCACAGAGAAGGCCCTCCCCCTAGAGCCCGCCAGCCGGCATTGTTTGGCTGACGGGACCCGGAGGAGACCCACTCTGTGGGCCCTAACCGGTCGGAGGGAAGTGTGAGGCAGAATGCGGTCCCGAAGGTAACCTGGTCCTAAGCCATGTAGGGCTTTAAAGATGATAATCAACACCTTGAATTGTATCCGGAGACTGATGGGCAGCCAGTGCAGCTGGCGGAGTATAGGTGTAATGTGGGTGTATCTTAACACACCCACCACAGCACGCGCAGCCGCATTTTGCACCAACTGAAGTCTCCGAATACTCTTCGAGGGTAGCCCCATGTAGAGCGCATTGCAGTAGTCCAATCGGGAGCTGACAAGGGCGTGAGTGACCGTGAGTAGAGCCTCCTTCTCCAAGTATGGCCGCAATTGGTGCACCAGGCGAACCTGTGCAAAAGCCCCCCTAGACACAGCTGTAAGATGTTGATCTAATTTTAGCTGTGGATCTAGGAGGACCCCCAAATTGTGGGCCTGTTCCGAGGGAGTTAATTTTCCTCCCTCAAGAACCAAGGAGGGACAGTTGTCATGGTCCTTAGGAGGCAATATCCAGAGCCACTCAGTCTTGTCGGGGTTGAGTCTGAGTCTGTTCCTCCCCATCCAGGTCCTAACGTCGTCCAGGCACCGGCACATTACATCAACTGCCTCACTGAATTGAGACGGGGTGGTAATGTACAGCTGGGTGTCATCAGCGTACTGATGAAAACTCACCACGTGTCTACGGATGATCTCCCCCAGCGGTTTCATGTAAATGTTAAACAAGATGGGTGAGAGGACCGAACCCTGAGGCACCCCACATGTCAGGGACCTAGGAGACGACCTCTGCCCTCCTGTTAACACCGACTGCATTCTGTCGGCGAGATAAGAGGAGAACCATCGCAAAACGGTGCCTCCCACTCCCAACTCGCCGAGACGATGCAGAAGGATACCATGGTCGATGGTATCGAAAGCCGCTGAGAGGTCAAGTAGCACCAGGATGGAGGAATTTCCCCCATCCTGGGCTTGCCAGAGATCATCCATCAGGGCGACCAAGGCAGTTTCTGTACTGTAGCCGCGCCTGAAACCCGACTGATAGGAGTCTAGATGATCAGTTTCCTCCAATAGCCGCAGAAGCTGAGAAGCTACCACCTTCTCCACAACTTAACCTATGAAAGGTAAGTTGGAGACCGGACGAAAGTTCTTCAAGTCCGCTGGATCCAGGGAAGGCTTCTTCAGGAGGGGTCTCACCACCGCAGCTTTTAACGGCTGCGGTACGGATCCCTCCCTAAAAGAAGCGGTGATCACCGCCTGGATCCAGCCACGTGCCACCTCTCTGCTGGCCGAAACCTGCAGAGGTTATGAGTCCTGGACCCCTTCTTTGTCAGCCAGAATGTTTTTGGAATGGGTTTAATGATCCTTCAGAAGAGCGCTAAATTCCCATTAAAAAAAAAATTTACTGTGTATTAGCAATGCACACCTCTGAATTGCTAATTTCTTTGGCAACTTTATGGGATTAGTTTTGCTATATTTGAGTCAGTCTTGACTGCCTGGACACATCCATCCAGTTTTCTTGGTGGTATTTTCCAAAATGACTTTTGCCTTCTTTCTAGGGTTGAAAGAGAGTGATCAGCCCAAAGTCCCCCAGCCAACTTTGTTCTTAAGACAGGATTAGAAGTCTTCCCCAGTCCAGTATGGTGCCTTCACCACTACACCAAACTGGTTCTAAGCCAATATTACCAGAGACTTTAAACCAGGGGTGTCAAACTCAATTTTATTGAGGGTCAGGGTTGTGTTTGACCTCAGAGGGCCAGGGCGTGGTTGTGGTGGGCGTGGGCGTGGTGGGCGTGACATGGGACTCATGTCAAAGGGGCACTTGTGGTGGTCAAGTGCTAAGGCAGGACTTCCCTGAGACCCTCACTCACTCTCATTATAATCTTCCTTCCTTCCTTCCTTCCTTCCTTCCTTCCTTCCTTCCTTCCTTCCTTCCTTCCTTCCTTCCTTCCTTCCTTCCTTCTTTTTCCTTCCCTCTTCCCTCTTCATTCTAATTTCTTCTTCCTTCCCATCTTTCCTTATTTTTTTTCTTCCTTGCTCTCTTCCCATCTTTTCTTCTTTTTCTTTGTCTTTCCTCTTTTCCTTTCTCCTTTCCTGTTGCTTCTTGCATGCTCAAATGCAAAAGGGGAAACATTTCTCCTTTTGTTTTGTTTTTTTTAGTTTTGATAGCCCTCTGCCAGCCAAAACTGGGTGCGGGGGTGGGGGGGGCGGCTGCGTGCGCCCCAGCACCCCGTTTTCAGCCTGCAGCACTCTGCCAGCCAAAATGGCCCTCGCGAGCTCCGTTTTCACTTGCAGAGGCACTGCGGGCCGGTCCTTCACTGTCTCCAGGGTGGCCCCGTGGGCCAGATCTGAGCACCCCATGGGCCGGATGTAGCCCGTGGGCCTTGAATTTTACACCCCTGCTTGAAATCAACTGCTCAAAGCACCCAAATTCAGTTTTCCTTTCTCATCCCTACCTTATATTAAGAAAAGCGATTGGTGGTTTATTGTTTATTTTTTTTTGCCAATAGCATATACTGCTTGGTGGGAAAACCATTGAAATTCACTCATCTCTTTCCTTATTTCATCTGAAAACTCTAAAGACATTATCACTCCCCAGTCTTATCAATGGGGCAGAATAAGGACTGGCCATCGATGCAAGACAATTTATGTTGGCATCATCATTATTATTTTTTGCTTGGTCCAGGGCTGGGAAAAAAACAGCACAATTTAATGACATCATCTGGCTGTGCCCATAAACAAAAAAACTGAGATTCAAAGAAGAGCAATAAGGAAGATATGGTGACTTCTAAATTCTGAGAAGAGAGATTGAAAGGGGCTGGGTATGTTTAACCCAGCGGTGAAATCTACTTCCCTTCCCTACCAGTTCGGAAGTGCACTTTTTCATCATCTGCGCATGGACATAATAAAAGGTTTATTAATAGTAAATTTATTAGTGTTTCAAACAGTTTTGTGTGTGCGTCATTTCGTAGTGGTCTCCACGCTGGAACAGAACACTGATATAGTTCTACAGAGGAATTATTGAGTCTGTCATCTGCACCTCTATAACTCTCTGGTTTGGTTCTGCAACCCAACAAGACAGACACAGACTTCAGAGGATAATCAGAACTGCAGAAAAAACAATTGCTACCAACCTGCCTTCCATTGAGGACCTGTATACTGCACGAGTCAAAAAGAGGGCTGTGAAAATATTTACAGACCCCTCGCATCCTGGACATAAACTGTTTCAACTCCTACCCTCAAAACGACGCTATAGAGCACTGCACACCAGAACAACTAGACACAATAACAGTTTTTTCATGAACGCCATCACTCTGCTAAACAAATAATTCCCTCAACACTGTCAAACTATTTACTAAGTCTGCACTACTATTAATCTTCTCATAGTTCCCATCACTCATCTCCTCCCACTAATGACTGTATGACTGTAACTTTGTTGCTTGTATCCTTACGATTTATATTAATATTGATTGTTTCCTGATTGCTTATTTGTACCCTATGACAATCATTAAGTGTTGTACCTCATGATTCTTGACAAATGTATCTTTTCTTTTATGTACACTGAGAGCATATGCACCAAAGACAAATTCCTTTTGTGTCCAATCACACTTGGCCAATAAAGAATTCTATTCTATTCTAGTCAATTAAGGATTGTTGGCATGTTATGTCTGAATGTTGGAAAAATGTTGGACATTGAAGCAGTGGCCCAGTGGAGTGGTACATTTCTTCACAGATGTGTTCAAGCATAGGATGGTTACCCATTTGACTACAGATTCCTGCAGCATGCTGACAGTTGGACTGCATGGCCTAAATCAGGGGTGTCAAACTCAAGGCCCGTGGGGTGTTGAGAACTGGGCTGCGGGCTGCCCTGGAAACAGCGAAGGACTGGCCCGCGATGCCTCTGCCAGTGAAAATGGAGCTCAAGGGGGCTGCATGTCTTTTAATAATAATAATAACAGAGTTGGAAGGTACCTTGGAGGTCTTCTAGTCCAACCCCCTGCTTAGGCAGGAAACCCTACATCACTTCAGACAAATGGTTATCCAACATCTTAAAAACTTCCAGTGTTGGAGCATTCACAACTTCTGGAGGCAAGCTGTTCCACTGATTAATTGTTCTAACTGTCAGGAAATTTTTCCTTAGTTCTAAGTTGCTTCTCTCCTTGTTTAGTTTCCACCCATTGCTTCTTGTTCTACCCTCAGGTGCTTTGGAGAATAGTTTGACTCCCTCTTCTTTGTGGCAACCCCTGAGATATTGGAACACTGCTATCATGTCTCCCCTGATCCTTCTTTTCATTAAACTAGACATACCCAGTTCCTGCAACCGATCTTCCTATGTTTTAGCCTCCAGTCCCCTAATCATCTTTGTTGCTCTTCTCTGCACTCTTTCTAGAGTCTCAACATCCTTTTTACATTGTGGTGACCAAAACTGAATGCAGTATTCCAAGTGTGGCCTTACCAAGGCATTATAAAGTGATATTAACACTTCACGTGATCTTGATTCTATCCCTCTGTTAATGCAGCCTAGAAATGTGCCCCCCCCCGGGGCTCTGTTTTCAGCTGCAATGGCCTCCTGCAGCCCTCTGCCAGTGAAAACGGAGCTCGGGTGGCCATGCCCATTTTCGCTGGCAGAGTGCTGCAGGAGGCCGTCCCAGCTGAAAAATGGAGCCTGGGAGGGGGGAGCCTGGGCCACCACATGTGCCCCAGACACGATTGATCTGGCCATGTCCACCCTGGCCACACCCACCTGAACAGCCCCCCCCAGCCCCCCGAGGTCAAACACAACCCTGATGCGGTCCTCGATGAAATCGAGTTTGACACCCCTGGCCTAAATGGTCTCTCTCAACTCGAGGATTTCGTGGTCATTGTTCAGTCCTGAGTAATTTACTCCATTCTGCATGGCCTTGCATCTTTGAGAGCTGACAAGCAAAGAGTTGCAACTCCATCTTGAAAGAACTTCAAGGTTTGAAGTTAAAGGAAGTAGAAGGAAGAGAGGGAGACAGAGGGAGGGGACTGTTATGAAATGAGGGAACACAGACGGACAAATAGAAGTATAATGGTGCAAAATTAAGATATTAATTTATGATATATTGGATAGAAACATATAGTTATGTATATTTTGATGTCCTGACATGATTTATGGTATATGTATGGATGTGTATATGGAGATTGTGGGGGGAAAATAAAAAACTTTTGCAAAAAAAAAGAAAAGAAAGAAAATCTGGGTTTTGAAGAAGAAATCCCCCATCTCCCCAAAACTGTGTCCTTTCCAGGGGTGGGATTCAGTCAGTTTGGACCGGTTCAGGCGAACCGGTAGTTACGGCCAGCGGCTGGTCCCGACCCCCCGCCCCGGTGCTATCCCGTCTTATACAATCGCCGTGTTTTTGATGCAGTGTGCATGTGTGCAAGGCGCGCGCGCGAACAAAGCTATTCCGTCGTATACAATCGGCATGTTTTTGACGCAGCACACATGTGTGCAAGGCGCGCAAGAGAGAGAAGTGAATGTGTGCATGCGCGTGCTCCCATTTTCGATTCTGGGTGAAATTTAACCGGTTGTTAAATTATGTGAAGCCCACCTCTGGTCCTTTCCCAGTCATCGCGGACGCTCCTTCCCGGGCGCCTCTCCCGAACTCCTGTAAAAGCCGCCAGATCAGCTGTCTGGCGGCTTGAAAATCTTCTCCCCGGGCGTAGGGGAGAGATGAGAGCCTGACAGGTGGGGTAGAGCCCCCCTAGTGCCCTAGGAATCAACCAGGGGTGCGAAGGGTGAGGGCTCCCCAGGTAGCCTGTCTCCTGCTCCAGGAATTCGGAAGCCTCCACTTATGCGGAGCAAGATGCCGCGACCACCGCTGCTTTCACAATGGGATTTATAATTACTTCAAGCACTAAAGAAAGCAGACAGAGAAAGGCAGGAGTCCAGAGGGCAAGTATTTAAATCTTTAACTCCACTGCTGACTTTCACTTCAGAAGTAACAAATAAGCGCTAATAAGTAACAAGCAATAAAATGGCGATCGGAGATCATGGGTGTGGAAGTGAAAGTGATTAAGTTTCGTTTTGCCAGCAGCTTTTTTAATGGAAACTTTTGATCCTGAGAATTGGCTTTTTTCTTCTTGTTTTCTGATTATGGATTAAAATAACAATTTATATCTTTTTAAAAATAAAAGACTAACTGGTTTTGTATTTGGAAAGAACTTTGGCAATTAGAGGCTTGGCTTTCTCTTTGTACTCTTCTGGAAATATTGAAATGGCTTCTAAACCTGGAAAGACTGTTTCGAATAAAAGAACCGAATATTCCTCTGGTCATATTTCAAAAATGCAACTTACTTCTGACTTAACACCTCCACAGTCTTTAACACCTGAAAAGTTATTTAACACTTTAAAAGTTATGAAAGATGAACTGGTTATGGAGTTTAACTTAAAAATCAATGAAATAGATAAAAAATGCAGGCTGCTTTAAAGAGGATGGACCAACAAGTGAGGGAGGATGTGTTGGATGTTTGTAAAGGATTAGCAGCAAATATGGAAGTTTTGGAGAACAATCTGGAAATAACTAAACAAGCCTTTATAACCTTGGGGGAAAATATGGACAAAACTCAAAATGACATTGCAAATCTTGAAACAGAGGTGTTAATGACTCAATTCAGAAGCATGGAATTTGCTATAAGGGTGAGGGGCCTGAAAGAGGAAAAATATGAAGATCTGAAAGGAAAGATGGTGGAGGCTTTGGAGCAGTTGTCTGGAATGCTTAAAGAGGAACTGGCTATGCAAATTGATAAGATATACAGAGTCAACTCTTGGTTTGCAAAACAAAAACATCTGCCAAGGGACATTGTAATATATTTTACCACAAGGGCTTTACGGAATAGAATTACACAGGCGACTTTCAAGAATAATCTTCAGGTAAATGGCCAGGAAATAATGATACTGAAAGAAATTCCTCCTAAAATGCTTAAAGCCAGAAAAGATTACACCTTTCTGGTAGAAGAGTTTAAAAGACGAAACCTACAGTATAAATGGGATGCTCCAACAGGGATAGTGGTGAAATTTTGGGGAAAAAGATACCGGCTTAATACGACAAAGAAAGCTACTGATTTTTATGTCAACGTTTTAAAGGCTGATACATCTAAAATTCCAGAGGAAAGAAGCATGAAAGTAACAGAGGAGGAGAAGGAAAAGCCATCTATATTTGTTCAAACCGAAAGTGCTTCGAGGATTCAAGGTGATTTGCAGAGCCAGACAGATGTGTACAACGTGGAAAAGGAGACAAAGGATCAAAGTCAGAAGGGAGGCGAGCTGACAAATTTAAAACCATCAAGCTTCAAAAGGCTGCAATAATCAGATTTAAAATTTGATCGAGAGGAAGGATTGGTCAAAGTTTGGTGTTAGTGTTGAAATTTATAGGATGGATGGAGAGACTAATATGTTTGTTTTTCTTTTTTCTATTCTTTTTTCTATTATTAATATTTTTTAATGATTCAGAATTTTTGTGAAGTTAATAATTTGATATATTGTAATATTATGTTATTAATATTGTGTCTGATTTTATGATCAAGTTTAAGGTTTTTGAGGTATAAGGGGTTAGAAATTTTAAAACACTGGAATTAACAACCTGGTATAATATTTTAAATATTTAGGTATTTTGAATAGGTATAAATACTTAATGTTTACTCATTATCTACGTAATACTTACTTAAGTTTTATTTAATTTTGAGGAAATGTAGTGTGTTGTAACTGATTGAAATGGGGAGGAAAGATTCTCTCTTTTTTTTAAAAAAAATTATTTTTTTTCTACTTTTACTAGATTATATATAGATTATATATAGATTATATAAGGGATAGATGTTTAGTGGTGTAAATTACCAGCCTGAGATATTGAATGGTGTTTGATTAATAATACGCTTGCTTTTTTTTTTTTTGACTATGTTTTAAAAAGTTTTGAATAATTAGGAGTTAAAGACTCAAAGAAATGTGGAAGTTAAGAATTTTTTTTAACTTAATTTAAATTTATTTTATTGAATATTATGCCCTGTACTTTCTCTGGGAAGTCCGGGGGGTGGGGGGAGGGTAGAGGGGGGAGGGTAAGGGGGGGTTGGGGTTAGGGGGGAAGGGGGGGAGAAAAGAGAAAAATGTTTGTACTTTGTACTTATAAAACTTTTTGAAAAAAAAAAAAAAGAAAGGAGATGCCCGATATCCAACGGAGCATTCGCATTTCCATGGCACGGAGATAGCTTTCAGTCCCTCTTGTTGCTGCCCAGCATTCGGTGCCATACAGTGCAACAGGGCGAATGGTTGTCTTGTAAATCTTAGACTTAAGATGGGTTGATCCCCATTGGATGCCTCACTGATAATTTACTGTATTTTTTTTTTATTGACCAATTATCACAGTTCTCATTGGTGGTTGAAATATTGACATATGTTCAAATCTATGCTGTGAATTGTTCATATTAGAAAACAACAGAACTATTTTAGCTTGTTTGCTGAAGAGTGTGAATAAAGACAAAGCTTTTATGTTCTGGATTTGTGGTATGTTCCTCCTTTGATCTACATGAATCGAAGCAGACATGAGCAGATCTTCCATCCCCGGAAGGTCTGAGCAGGAAGCCACCCACAAGACTGTGGCTGAGTTCTCACTTTCTTGTGTTTCTGGTGACAGAGTTGTCCTGCCTATTGCAGAGAAAGGAAGAAGGATGGGAGATCTGGGGAGCAGGATAATTGCCTTGCTGTTGGCCATCTCCACAGGTACAGTTTTCATCTTATTTTTTTCCTTGATTGAGGAAAATAAACTTTAGCTTTTTTTTTTTGAGTAACGCCTCAACAAGGTAGTTTAGGAGCTGAATTTTTTAAAAGTTGAAAGTCAGCAAAAGCATCAATAGAAAATTAATTTCTTAAGAGTGAAAAAACTTTAACCTTAGACTGACTACAGTCGACCTCTCCTCGTTTCTAAGAGGTCTGTAAGGGGCGTGCATAAGCGCACCAGCGTGCCTACCGTCCCTGTCCTACTGTCCAATTGTCCTCTTTTATCGTTACTTTTTACTTATGTTTATACAAATTACTACTATACATGTTTGACAAATAAAATAAATAAAAAATAAATAAAAAATAAATTGAAAACATTAAATGATAATTGCTACTTTGGAAATTGGAATCGGCTAAAAAAAACCCTTGTTGATGGAGTCCTCCCTCCCTCCCTCCCTCCCTCCCTTCCTCTCTCTATCATTTTCTAATGTTTCTTTTTTTTAAAAAAATAGTTTTTATTAAACAGTTTTTGTCTTTAAAAGCAACATAAAAAACAAACATAAATAAAGGAAAAAAACGTAATAAAACAATACATACCATTTAGGATCATTTTACAGCTTCCGTATCAGCATACGTAATTTGCTTTTGTAATTTTCTATTCTATATTTCCTTTCTGTCCATTTACTTCTCAGTAATAGTATAATAATATTATAATATCATATATTTTAACAGTTATAATAGTACTAGTTATTCACATCTACAGTTTATATATATTCATATTTACATCTCTAGATTTGATACTATTCATTTACTCCAAATTTAGTTTCATCAATATTAATTTTAATCATTTCCTTTTTTTAGTTTCTATTTTCGAGCCAATTGTAAATTTTCTTCCATATTTCATAATAGTCCGAATCGTCTCTCTCTTTTAACTCCATAGTGATTTTTGTAATGTTTCAATTCCCCTTCCAGTTTTATCAGGTCTAGCTACTGTCACCCAGAGCACCAATTTCTTTCAGTTAAAGAAGGAGACTCCATCCTGCTGAACTGCTCCTATCAGGGAACAGAATATAGTTTTGTGTGGTACAAGCAATATCCAGGAGGCCAGCCAGAATTCATGATCTCAATGATTACATCAGGTACTAAAACAAAGGATCATTTTGAGCGGGATGCTGATTTGCCTCCCGCTTGGGGGATGATGACATCTTATATTATTCTTCTCCCTTGACACTAGAAGATGTGAGCGAATTTTATTCGAGCTCTCTGCACAACTGCCTGGCACCGCTTTTGGGGCGCCACCATTATGAGATTGCTTGGGGCCAATATGACCTGGGCCTTGTTGGCGTTGGGAGTGGTTTTGGCGGTGCCGGCTATTGCCGTTCTTATAGGAGCTGTAATAGTGACAGTGGCTGAAAGAAAGAGACAAAACAACAGGACAAGTAGGTCCAATGCGAATGGTAGGCGACTCTGTGATTTTACTGTGGGAGGGGGCAGATGGACTCAGATGAAGGGAAATGGACCTTTTGTTCCAGCCTTTTGCTCATACCGGAAACCTGACCATCCACCTCAACATCTAGGACCTTTCTGAGGTGGGATGTTATACTATCCCGATAGTCATCACGGGGAACAGACAATCTTTTGTTGGCCTGAAACCCAGCACAGCTGTTTTTTCTCTGGCACTTTACCTAACATCAATGGTTCCTTATTTTATATTGTAATCTTCACCCTAGACGTTAATATATTTTTTCTTTTTTAAATTTTCTTATCTTGGTAGTGTGGGTCTGTATGGTAGATGTGTGGATTTGATTGTGGGAATTGAATGTGTAAATTTTAATGATTGGTTGTGAATGATTACTGCTTTTTAACTATTTAATTATATCCCGGAAGTGGTGTGTGTTGGTTATGAAAGTGATTGGATATGATTGAGAATATGAAATGAGTGAGTCGGGAACCGAGGCCCAGACCCCCTTCGCTGAGTGTGCAAACAGAAGCGGAGTGGGGTCCGGCTCTTTTACCCGGCTCAGCGTGAATGGTATGGATGGCCTGCAGGAAGGGAGGGGGACCAGCGGGGGAGGGGAGGGGGCCTCTGGAGGGGACGAGAGCCGGAACATCTCGGTCATAATGGGAAGAGGCAGATATGGCGGGAGCAGAGGGATGGGCCACTCTCGGGGAATAAGACCTCGCTGCTTACAAGCGATCCCTTGTTCCGGCCCCTCCAATGTGGTTCCATCTTGCTCAACCCGAGTTCCTGGCAACCAGGGTTTTCAGGGCCCTGGGCTCAGGATGCTGCTGCTTAACGCCAGGTCAATCACCAACAAAGCCCCCCTGATACGTGATTTAATCACAGAAGAGGGGGCAGACCTGGTATGTATAACTGAGACCTGGCTGGGCCAGGAGGGGGGAGTAGCTCTCTCCGAGATATGCCCAGACGGGTTCTCAGTGCAGCATCATTCTCGACCCCAGGGAAGGGGGGGAGGAGTGGCAATAATAACTCGCCGAAATCTGCATCCTCGTAGGATCCCTGCCCCGGAGATTGTTGGGTGTGAGACGCTCCTTCTGAAGTTGGACTTAGGGGTCCAGGTGGGCCTTTTCTTAACGTACCTGCCTCCCAGCTGCGTAAGTAAGGCCCTGCCTGAGCTGCTCGAGGCGGTAGCCGGCTTGGCGGTTGAGTTCCCTAGGCTTATGGTGCTGGGGGACTTTAACCTGCCTTCTGCCGGCGAAACCTCTGGGGTAGCTCAGGAGTTCATGGATTCCATGACAACCATGGACCTGACCCAAGTAATCCAGGGTCCGACTCATGAGGGTGGTCACACGCTCAACCTAGTGTTTCTTTCGGGGCAGTGGAGAGATGATCTGAAGATAGGGGACATAGTCATCACCCCACTGTCATGGTCAGATCATTTCCTACTGAGGTTGGATTTCGCAGCCCCATTCCTCCCCCGCAGGGAGGCGGGACCGACTAGGTGGTTCCGCCCCAGGCGCCTAATGGAGCCAGAAGGATTCCAGAGGGAACTTGGGGAAATACCTGAAATCCTGGTACACAATTCGGCTGATTCCCTGGTGGCTGCTTGGAACACCACAGCATCAGGGGCATTAGACCGGATTGCGCCTATGCGACCTCTCCGCGGCAGTGGATCCCGGAAAGCTCCCTGGTTTACTGAGGAGCTCCGGGAGATGAAACGCCAGAAGAGACGTCTGGAGCACCGCTGGAGGGCCAGTAAAACCGAGTCTGATCGAACACTACTAAGAACCTACATCAAGTCTTATTTAGTGGCGATAGGGGCGGCAAAACGGTCTCATTTTTCCGCTCTTATTGCGTCCGCAGATTCTCGCCCAGCCGCCTTGTTTAGGGTGACTCGCTCCCTCCTTGCTAAAGGGGGGAGCGAGGAACACTTGCAAGGTAGAGCTGAGGAATTTGCAGAGTTTCTGTCGGATAAAGTCGCTCAGATCCGGTCGAACCTGGACTCCGGCTGGGCAGAGTCCATTGAGTTGACAGGGGCAAGTCTTAGTCCACCGTTGTGGGAGGAGTTTGAGCCTGTTTCTCCTGAAGATGTGGACATAGCCGTGGGGGTGATGGGTGCTTCCACCTGTTTATTGGACCCGTGCCCCTCCTGGTTGGTTTCGGCCAGCAGAGAGGTGGCACGCAGCTGGATCCAGGTGGTGGTCGTCGCTTCCCTGAGGGAGGGATCCGTACCGCAGCCGTTAAAAGTTGCGGTGGTGAGACCCCTCCTGAAGAAGCCTTCCCTGGATCCAGCGGACTTGAAGAACTTTCGTCCGGTCTCCAACTTACCTTTCTTAGGTAAAGTTGTGGAGAAGGTGGTGGCTGCTCAGCTTCTGCGGCTATTGGAAGAAACAGATCATCTAGACTCCTATCAGTCGGGCTTCAGGCGCGGCTACAGTACAGAAACTGCCTTGATCGCTCTGATGGATGACCTCTGGCGAGCCTGGGATGGGGTAAATTCCTCCATCCTGGTGCTACTTGACCTCTCAGCGGCTTTCGATACCATTGACCATGGTATCCTTCTGCATCGTCTCGGCGAGTTGGGAGTGGGAGGCACCGTTTTACGGTGGTTCTCCTCTTATCTCGCCGACAGGATGCAGTCGGTGTTAACAGGAGGGCAGAGATCGTCTCCTAGGCCCTTGTTATACGGGGTGCCTCAGGGTTCGGTCCTCTCGCCCATCCTGTTCAACATTTACATGAAGCCGCTGGGGGAGATCATCCGCAGACACGGGGTGAGTTTTCATCAGTACGCTGACGACACCCAGCTGTACATCACCACCCCGTCTCAATTCAGTGAGACAGTTGATGTAATGTGCCGGTGCCTGGACGACGTTAGGACCTGGATGGGGAGGAACAGACTCAGACTCAACCCCGACAAGACTGAGTGGCTTTGGATATTGCCTCCTAAGGACTATGTCAACTGTCCCTCCTTGGTTCTCGAGGGAGGGAAATTAACTCCCTCGGAGCAGGTCCTCAATTTGGGGGTCCTCCTAGATCCAAAGCTAAAATTGGATCACCATCTTACTGCTGTGGCTAGGGGGGCTTTTGCACAGGTTCGCCTGGTGCACCAATTGCGGCCATACTTGGAGAAGGAGGCTCTACTCACGGTCACTCATGCCCTTGTCACCTCCCGATTGGATTATTGCAAGGCGCTCTACATGGGGCTACCCTTGAAGAGTATCCGGAGACTTCAGTTGGTGCAAAATGCGGCTGCGCGTGCTGTGGTGGGTGTGCCAAGGTACACCCACGTTACACCTATACTCCGCCAGCTGCATTGGTTGCCCATCGGTCTCCGGGTACAATTCAAGGTGTTGATCATCATCTTTAAAGCCGTTCATGGCTTAGGACCAGGTTACCTTCGGGACCGCATTTTGCCTCATACTTCCCTTCGACCGGTTAGGGCCCACAGAGTGGGTCTCCTCCAGGTCCCGTCAGCCAAACAATGCCGGTTGGCGGGCCCTAGGGGGAGGGCCTTCTCTGTGGGGGGCCCCGTGCTCTGGAACCAACTTCCCCCAGAGACCCGAACCATCCCCACCCTGCTGGCCTTCCAAAAAGCCGTCAAGACATGGCTTTTCCTGCAGGCAGGGGGTAGAGACTAGTCCATCTGAGCTCTCCCCTGGGTATGTCTGGTTGGTGAATATTTTTAATTGTTCAATTTTTTAACTTTTTAACTTGATTTTTAATTACTGTTTATTATCTAGTGTTCTTGTATATTGCTGTACGCCGCCCTGAGTCCCTTGGGAGTAGGGCGGCATATAAGAACCAATAAATAAATAAATAAATAAATAAATAAATAAATCAGCCTTGACAGAGATAAGACCACGAAGAACATCCAACTTAAGGATTCAGCTGTCTATTTCTGTACACAGTGCTAGAAAGACACCTGCTGGTTTTCACTAAAGGTGGAGGGCAACCAAGGAGAAGCCGTGTAGCTGCCTATTGCTGGCCCTCTGAAGAAAGATCAGGAGAACCCTATGAGCTGAAGCACCACAACCAAAGACATGCGTATTTTTCAGCTGATACATATTCTCCCCTTGTTGGCCTTCTTGTAAGTCATTCTGCAAATTGCAGCAGAATGCCCGAGACAAGGAAAAAGGTCCAAACGTTCCATGGAATCTGAATGATCCCCATGTCTTTCTCTTCCAGGTGTCCAATGCCAGGACCTAGTGGATCAGACAGCAGTAGAAGTCATCAAAGTAGGAGAGGATTCCACCATTACCTGTCACTTCAATTCCAACACTGTCTATGGTATGCACTGGTACAGGCAATATGTAGAAGGAGGACCTTTGTTTCTCCTAATGGGTACATCAGTGAATTGGGAGAAAGAGGACTGCTTCAGAGCTTCTTTCGACAAGCAGAAGAAGGAGAGTCATTTCAGCATCTCAAAGGTGCAGATGAAAGATGCCGCTGTCTATTTCTGTGGGACCCAAGATCACAGCCACACAGAGGCACCTGCTGCTTGTACAAAAACCCTCAAAGAACAAGGAATTTTCTGCTGGGGGAATTTGGATGCAGAGTTGGACCTGCTGACCCAGAGCAAGCCATGCGTGTGTACCACCTGCATTCATGTCAGCCGTCAAGTGAAAAAGAAACATTCATGGTGTTGCAAGGGGGAAGTAAAAGTGACATATGCAAGATGGACATTCCCACCGTTTGCACAGCTGAAATATGTTTAGGTTCCTTCTGGATAGAAGCTACAGCCTCATTTGCCACACCAAAATATTGTCCCTGGGATTAACCTACAAATAGTGGGAAGTCATCTCATTTATTGATGGGGCTGGTACTTTCTAGCTTTTTTCTTTATCATTTGAAGTGTCTTCCATTGGGTCAGGTCACTGCTGTTTCTTTAGAGAGTCCAGAGGTTTATAACTCTTGCAAAGAACTCAACATAATTATCTTACAGTAGCGGGTCAATGAATATCAGATGATATTATCTAAAGTTCTAACACAATTAAATACGAGCAAATCCTGTGAAGCAGCAGCCAAAAAAGCCAACACAATCCTTAATTGCATTAACAGGGATACAATCAAGATCAAGTGAGGTACTAATACCACTCTATAAAGCCTTAGTAAGACCACACCTAGAGTACTGCATCCAGTTTTGGTCACCACACTATAAAAAAGATCTTGAGACACTAGAAAGAGTTCAGAGAAGAGCAACCAAAATGATTAGGGGACTGGAGGCTAAAACATATGAAGAACGGTTACAGGAACTGGGCATGGCTAGCCTAGTGAAGAGAAGGACCAGGGGAGACATGATAGCATGTCTAAGAGAAGGACCAGGGGAGACATGATAGCATGATAGCCCATAAGAATCTGTGTCCTCGCAGGATCCCTGCCCCGGAGATTGTTGGGTGTGAGTCTCTCCTTGTGAAGTTGGACTTAGGGGTTCAGGTGGGCTTGTTGTTGACGTACCTACCTCCCAGCTGTGTTAAAACAGCCCTGCCTGATCTGCTGGAGGCAGTAGCCGGGTTGGCGGTGGAGTTCCCCAGGCTTATGGTTCTGGGGGACTTTAATCTGCCATCTCTCAGTGAATATGCGGAAGCAGATCAGGAGTTCATGGCTTTCATGACAACCATGGACCTGACCCAAGTAGTTCAGGGTCCGACCCACAGGGGGGACACACGCTTGACCTAGTTTTTCTCTTGGGACAGTGGAATGATGATCTGAAGTTAAGGGGTATAGTCACATCTCCCTTGTCGTGGTCGGATCATTTCCTGCTCAGATTAGACTTTAGGGCACCACTCCTCCATCGCAGGGAGGTGGAACCGATTAAGTGGTTCCGCCCCAGACGCCTGATGGACCCTGAGGGGTTCCAGAAGGAGCTTGGGGAGATACCTGAATCCCTTGTCCACAGTCCATCGGAGGCCCTAGTAGCCGCCTGGAAGAGGGCGGTGTCTGGGGCTCTGGATTGGATTGCGCCTTTGCGACCTCCCCGTGGCAGCGGATCCCGGAAAGTTCCCTGGTTTACCGAGGAGCTCCGGGAGATGAAACGCCATAAGGGACGTCTAGACCGACACTGGAGATCCAGTAAGTCTGAATCTGACCAAACACTTCTAAGAGCCTTTATTAGGACTTATCTAGTGGCGATACGGACGGCAAAACGTTCTCATTTTTTCGCTCTTATTGCATCCGCGGATTCGCGCCCGGCCGCCCTGTTTAAGGTAACTTGTTCCCTCCTTAACATAGAGCGAAAGGAGGAACCTTTACAGGGTAGAGCCGAGGAATTTGTGCAGTTTCTGTCGGATAAAGTTGCTCAGATTCGGATGGACCTGGACTCTGATTGGGGAATTCAGGCCGAGATGACAGGGGCAGATCTTAGTCCTATTATATGGGAGGAATTTGAGCCTGCGACCCCTGAGGAAGTGGACAAGGCTATTGGAGCGATGAGCTCCTCCACTTGTTTATTGGACCTGTTCCCCTCCTGGCTGGTTTCCTCCAGCAGGGAGGTGACACAAGGCTGGCTCCAGTTTTGATTAATACCTCGAGAGAGGGGTCTGTCCCGCAGCCGTTGAAGGTTGCGGTGGTTAGGCCCCTCCTCAAGAAGCCTTCCCTGGATCCAGCAGAATTTAAGAACTTTCGTCCAGTCTCCAACCTGTGGGTAAGGTTGTTGAGAAAGTGGTGGCGCTCCAGCTCCAACGGTTGTTGGAGGAAACGGATTATCTAGACCCTCTTCAATCGGGTTTCAGGCCTGGCTACAGCACGGAAACTGCTTTGGTCGCGCTGATGATCTCTGGCGAGCCCGGGATGGGGGTTTTTCCTCCATCTTGGTGCTACTTGACCTCTCAGCTGCTTTTGATACCATTGACCACGGTATCCTTCTGTGCCGACTAAGGGAGTTGGGAGTGGGTGGCACCGTTCTACGGTGGTTCTCCTCCTATCTCTCTGGCCGGTCAAAGTCGGTGTTAGCAGGGGGGCAGAGATCGACTCCTAGGCCCCTCATTTGTGGGGTGCCTCAGGGCTCGGTCCTCTCGCCCCTCTTGTTTAACATCTACATGAAACCGCTGGGTGAGATCATCCGAGGACATGGGGTGAGGTTCCAGCAATATGCTGACGATACCCAGTTGTACATCTCCACCCCATGTCAATTCAGTGAAGCGGTGGACGTGATGGGTTGGTGCCTGGACGATGTAAGGGTCTGGATGGGAGTCAACAGGCTCAAACTAAATCCAGACAAGACCGAGTGGATGTGGATATTTCCTCCGAAGGACCATGTAGATCATCCTTCCGTGGTTCTGGGGGGAGAAAATTTAATCCCATCAGAACGGGTTCGCAATTTGGACGTCCTCCTAGACCCACGGCTGAGATTAGACCAACATCTGACAGCTGTGGCTAGGGGGACCTTTGCACAGGTTCGCCTAGTGCACCAATTGCGGCCCTATTTGGATCAAGAGGCTCTACTCACGGTCACTCATGCCCTTATCACCTCACGGCTTGATTATTGCAACGCGCTCTACCCTTGAAGAGTGTTCGGAGACTGCAGTTAGTCCAGAATGCAGCTGCGTGAGCTGTGGTGGGTGTCCCAAGATACACCCACACTAACCCCATCCTTCGCCATCTGCACTGGCTTCTGATTGGTCTCCGGACGCAATTTAAGTTGTTGGTTCTTACCTTTAAAGCCCTACATGGCTCAGGACCATTTTATCTGCGTGACCGCCTTCTACCGCATTCCTCCCAACGACCAGTACGATCGCACAGGGTCGGCCTTCTTCAGGTCCCATCCGCCAGACAATGCTCCGACTCTTTGGAACCAACTACCTCCCGAGATCCGTATTACCCCCACCTTACTGGCCTTCCGGAAAACCGTTAAGACCTGGCTTTTCCGGCAGGCCTGGGGCCAATGACCCTTTGATGAGGTCTTTTCAGACCGGCCCATGTATGTATGTGTGAATGGATTGTATTTCAAATATGTTTTTAAATTGTTTTTCTTATTTGAATATGTATTTCTACTTGTTGTGAGCTGCCCAGAGTCCCCTGGGAGTTGGGCGACATAGAAATTTTATTAATAAATAAATAATAAATAAATAATAAGCAGTCTTCCAATACTTGAGGGGTTGTCACAGAGAGGAGGGGGGTCAACCTATTTTCCATAGCACCTGAAGGCAAGACAATCAACCAATGGAACAGCTTGCCTTCAGAAGTTGTGGGAGCTTCATCACTGGAAGCGTTGAAGAAGAGACTGGACTGCCATCTGTAAAAAATGGTGTAGGGTCTCCTGCTTGGGTGAGAGGGTTGGACTAGATGACCTACAAACTCGCTTCCAACTCTGTTACTCTGTTATACAACTTGCTTTGTTGATTCTCAATCAAGATGGGTTGGGCTACCATTTCTTAATTCTCCACTACCCATGTCAAAGATAATAATAATAAAAGGTTTATTGAGAATAATGGACTCTGCATGTCCCCTATTAGGAATGGCTAAATATTGATCTACAAAATCCTATGTGGAATTGCTTTAAATGATCTGCTCTTCCTAAACAACCTGGACATTGGACATTGAGGATTTCATGAAATATATTCCGTAGGTAAAATTTGATAGCATTCTTTCTCAGAAGAGAATTCATGGATGCTTAGTTTGAGAAAAATGGAACCATGGAATAGATACTCATTTTCTAAAAGTCATGTTATCTTCCTCTTGAATTTGGCTCTTTTTGATTTCAAAGTGAATTACCGTACTTTGAAAGAAGTAATAAAGAAAAGTGTTAAAGAAAACACACAGAATGTTTTTTTTTTAATATCTGCCAGTTAAATTTATTTCCTGCAAATTTATATTTGGTCTCATCCAAGTTGGACTGATCCTGCTTAGGTGGAACCAAATCAGACCAGCAAAAATCATTTGGTGCTACAAGGAGATCCAGAGACACTCTGAACAAGTGGGGCTATCCCGTGGCTTCTGCCCTTTGCAATTGTGGTGACATGCAGACAACAGAATTGTATACCTTCCCTTTGTGTCTTGATCAGTGCACACTTGAGGACCTCATGGTAGAGCGACAGAACACAATTAATGTTGCTAGTTTCTGGGCAAGATCTGTTTAACTTGTACATATTTTAATTCTGTATTTTATATTTTAAATTTTATGTCATATGTTATGCCTTATTTTAATTGTGAGGCTTCTGACACAAATCAATATGAACAAACATTTCATGCAGCCACTTTCTGCAACAGTTATGCCATAAATATGACTCTTCAAAGTTATATCGTGACTATTTGTAGTTTTCTCACTAGATGGCACTCAGTTTGCTTTCATTCCTAACAGACGGAGGTTTGGTTACAGGCAAAGGTGATTTTCTTCTTCCTCCTGGCTTGGTTAACCACAAGGTCTTTTTTTTTTAATCATTAGATGGAGAAACCAAACAGCAGCTTTGAAAAGAGACAAAGTGACTCAGTTTGAGAAAATAGAAGCTGCATTGTTGCCTTCCCTGCTTCTCCTGGAGGGGTGAGACTTGAATACCTTCAGAACGTTCTCAAGATCTTGGAAAGCTCAGTGGAGGACACTTCTCACTGGCTTATTCATTCTGTGTAAGTGAAAATGTTCTAAGAATGATGATGTGGTTTCTATTCGAGCTTTCAGTGGTAGGATTCAATTTTTTTTACTACTGGTTCTGTGGCCACGGTTTGGTGGGCGTGGCATGGCTTGGTCGGCGTGTCTTAGTGGGTGTGGCAGGGGAAGGATACTGTAAAATCTCAGTTCCCTCCCCACTCCAGGGGAAGGTGACTGCAAAATCCCCATTCTCTCCCCACTCCAGGGGAAGGTGACTGCAAAATTGTGGTCTTCAACTCTGTCCTACAGACTAACCACTAAATTGTACCTGGAATCTTATTTAAGGCCATTATATTGTTGTAAGGAAATATCCTTTTGGGTTCAGTTCCAAGTGGGGAAAAAGACACTGGATTCATGAAGGTTGCTTGGAAGGAAGGTTTAATGGTGGACAGGAGCACATGGCATGAGCCCCTGTACAGAAAAGGTAGCTTACATGGTTCCAGGTGAAGAGAAAAAGAGAGCGAAGAGATGCTGAGTTCCTTGTTTTATAGTCTAAGTTGGGTCCCACCTCTTAATTTCCTGTTTCTGTATAGAAATGTATCCCATTGGCTCTCAGACCCCCCAGGGGCATGCTGGGGCAACTCTTGGCTTTTGTCTAATCTAGCTTTGGCTGAATGAAAGGGCCTTGGGCAAATCCTATTGTGGTTTTATTATGCAGAAGACTTCCAGTCTAGGTGAGAGGAATATGTGAGCTGGGCCCAGCCCCCAATGACCCATTAGCAGGGGTGGGGGTTTCCAAGAGGAGTCTTTTGTTTGTTTAAAAGCATGTTTCCAGATGTGTTCCACAGAATATTTTCTACCTTTTAATATCTCCTAGGCCTAGGATATCTCATTTCCTAGGAGAGGGGTGGGTGCTAACTTCCTACAATATAAGACAGGAATTAGGCAGATATCCAGGAGAAATCCCAAATTAAACAAACATTCTTATTTAAAAAAATAAAATAAGTGAATCTCATAGAAATTTCTACTGGGAGATTCTAGGGAACCTCAATATCATACCAGGCGATTTGTTAAAATTGCCAATTTATGAACAATTTGATTCATTTTGCAATCTACATCATGGACCAGCTGCAGGAACCTCATCGACAGCCAATAAGTTATATTCTGTAGAATCGTTAAACTAGATACCTTGTGGAGGAATTAATTTCTTCCAATAATCCAAGTGAAAGGAATTTCCTGATTAAATAAAAGGCATAATTGGTCAGTGTTGAAATGTGAGCTTCTCTCTAACTGATGTCATTTGAGAACCAAAACTGAAATGGGAAGGAACCTCTCTCAAGTAGCACCCACTATGTCAGGTTGCCATATTGAGATCTGCAACCAAAGGTTAGTCAGGGTTTTTTTTACCTGCCAAGGTTTCCTTATGGAATGTTGGTTTTTCCCATGGAATGTTCAATTTTTCTCATTGATTTACGAATGAAGGTTCGGGGATGGGGGGGGGGTAGATGAGAAATTTGGAAGAAAAGTGCCTGTGGCACTTTTGGATTGCCTGGATCCAATCATTCCCATTTTGGGAGGGGAAGAAACAGAGTATTTTAGGCTTGCCAGGAAATGGAATATTCCAAAGATCATGGTTACATTTTGCAAGAAAACTAAATCAAATATATATTTGAGGAGGGGGAGGAGGAAGAAGAAGACGACTTAATCTCTCTCTCTCTCTCATATATATATATATGAGAGGGTTATGGAGTGATTTCATTTCTTTCTTTCTTTCTTTCTTTCTTTCTTTCTTTCTTTCTTTCTTTCTTTCTTTCTTTCTTTCTCTCTCTCTCTCTCTCTCTCTCTCTCTCTCTCTCTCTCTCTCTCTCTCTCTCTCTCTTTCTTTCTTTCTTTCTTTCTTTCTTTTCACATTGGAAGTGTCTTCCATTGGGTCAAGTCACTGCTTTTTGTTTACATTGCTTAGAGGGTTTTTTTTGAGAATCCAGAGGTTTATCATTCTTGCAAAGAACTCAACACAATTATCTTACTGTAGAGGAGTATGAAAATCAGATGGTGTTATCTAAAGTTCTAACACAGGTTGCTTTTGCTGATTCCCACTCAAGGTGGATTGAACTATAGCTTCTTAATTCTCCACTAGACGTGTCAGAGCTAATAATAATTGAACAATTATTGAGAATAATGGACTCTGCATGTCCCCTATTAGGAATGGCTAAATATTGATCTACAAAATCCTATGTGGAATTTAAATGATCTGCCCCTCCTAAACAACCTGGATGTTGGACATTGAGGATTTTATGAAATATATTCCATAGGGGAAATTTGATAGCATTCTTTCTCAGAAGAAAATTCATGGATGCTCGGTTTGAGAAAAATGGAACCATGAAGGAAGTAATCATTTCCTAAAAGTCATGTTATCTTCCTCTTGAATTTGACTCTTTGATTTCAAAGTGAAATCACTTTCCTGTAGTGTTAAAACAAACACACCAGAGGTGGGTTTCAGCAGGTTCTGACCAGTTCTGGAGAACCGGTAGCGGAAATTTTGAGTAGTTCGGAGAACTGGTAAATACCACCTCTGACTGGCTCCTCCCCCATCTATTCTCTGCCTCCCGTGTCCCAGCTAATCGGGAGGAAATGGGGATTTTGCAGTCACCTTCCCCTGGAGTGGGGAGAGAATTGGGATTTTGCAGTATCCTTCCCCTGGAGTGGGGTAGGAATGGAGATTGTACACTTTCCTTCCCCTGGAGTGGGGAGGGAACTGAGATTTTACAGTATCCTTCCCCTGCCACACCCACTAAGACACGGCCACCAAGCCATGCCACGCCCACCAAACCATGGCCACAGAACCAGTAGTAAAAAAATTTGAATCCTACCACTGAAACACACATAATGTTTTTTTTTAAATATATATATCTGCCAATTAAACTTATTTCTTGCAAATTTCCATGTGGTCTCATTCAAGCTGGGCCAATCCTGCTTAGGTGGGGCTAAAACAGACCAACCAAAATCATTTGGTGCTACAAGGAGATCCAGAGACACTCTGAACAAGAGGGGCTATCCGGTGGGTTCTGCCCTTTGCAATTGTGGTGACATGCAGACAACAACAGATATGGATACTTGCCCTTTGTGTCTTGAAGACCTCATGGTAGTGCGACAGAACACAATTAATGTTGCTAGTTTCTGGGCAAGATCTGTTTAACTTGTACATATTTTAATATTGTATTTTAAATTTTATGTCATATGTTATGCCTTATTTTAATTGTGAGGCTTCTGACACAAATAAATATAAACAAGCATTTGGTGCAGCCACTTTCTGTAACAGTTATGCCATCAGTAACTCTTCAAAGCTATATTGTGACTATTTGTAGTTTTCTCACTAGATGGCACACATTTCGCTTTCTTTCCTAACAGAAATAGGCTTGATTACAGGCAAAGGTGTTGTTTTTTTTGTCCTCCTGGCTTTGTTAACCCCCACCCCCCACCCTTTTTAATCATTTGATGGAGAAAGCAAATAGCAACCTTGAAAAGAGAGAAAGTGACTCAGTTTGAGAAAGGAGAAGCTGCATTGTTGCCTTCCTTGTTTCTCCTGGACTGGTGAGACTCCAGCCAAAGCATGAATACCTTCAGAATGTTCTCAAGAACTTGGAAAGCTCAGTGGAGGACACTTCTCACTGGATTATTCATTCTGTATAAGTGAAAATGTTCCAAGAATTAGGATGAGATTTCTATTCGAGCTTTATTTTGTACAGCTCAGGGAAAGATAGTTAATGTTTTCACCTCCTATTTTCCTCGTAACAGTGCACGTGGGTGGGGGAAAGGATGGGGGAAAGGATCCCCGTCGCCTGTTGCTAGATCGAATCTCTCTCTCTCCCTCTCTCTCTCTCTCTTCCCCCGTGTTTGGTGTGTGTGGGGGTGGGTGGGGGTGGGTGGGTGGGGGTGGCGGGATGGCTTTTTGGATGGAGGAAAAGGCACCAAGGGAGAAGGCGACGGGACAGGAAAAGCCGTTATGAGACTTCCTCTTACCCTCACGGGCCTGAGGAGAGTCTGAAAGAGAGAGCTGGGCTGAGTAGCGGCCAGAGAGAAGAAGCAGGACTGGACGGGTCCAAAAGCCATGAGAGAGAAGGCGCACGGAGAGAGGCAGACTTGGAGTGTGTCTATGCTCGCGCGGCGGACAGGAGGAGGAGGAGGAGGTGGTGGAGGAGGAAGATGGGAACTCCTTTTCCCAAGCCATAGGTGTTGAATGGAGCAGCTGCCGTCTTCCTTCGCCTGCTCGGAGGGTCGTTGTGCGGCACTAGCCAGTTGGCTCCGAAGGAGGAAGAGGGAAGTGTTGGTGGCCTGCCCCAAAGACGTCTGGAATCTCAAGTGAGAGCTGAAGCGGCCGCAAAGGAAGGGGCAATAATAGGGCTGCTTGGCGGAGGGGAGGCAGCAGGGATGGCCGTTCTGCTTAAGGGGAGATGGGAAGAGGGGGGTGGAGGGGTTTCCACGCGTTTTTTTGTTATTTCTGAAGTTCGGTAGGCTTCTCCGGGCCACTGTGTTTGCATCACGTTTGCACGGGAGGGGGTAGCCTTCCTCCCTCCCCCTCTCTCTCTTCCCCAGCTGTGTGCGGGATGGAGGGTGGAGGGAAGGCTACACACACACACACACACACACACGGGTGGGGAGAGGGAGGGAGGGAGGCTACACACACACACATACAGGGGGGGAAGAGAGCGAGAGAGGGAGGGAGGAAGGCCACACACACACACACACACACACACACACACACACACAGGGGGGAGAGAGAGAGAGGAAGGAAGGTTACCCCCTCCCATTCGTCCCAGATTTTAAAAGAGAGAGAGAGAGATTCGATCTAGCAACAGGATCCTTTCCCCCCCCCACGTGCACCTGGCTCTTTAACTTGTCCTTTGGCCTCCCCCCCCCTTCACAGGAAGAGACGCACACAGAGAGACACAAACATACACACACACACCATTCCGTTGGTGCCGGCCAGGAGCGGGGGTGGACTGCTGGGCTGTTTTACCTCAGCCCAAACCCTTCGAAGCAGGCTCTTTAACTTGTCCTTTGGCCTCTCCCCCCCCTTCACAGGAAGAGACGCACACAGAGACACAGAGACACACACACACCGTCCCTAGCCAATTGCTGCAGTGAGGTGACAACCAGTTGGCACTTACTTCAGGGGTCGTCTATTAGCAGCAGCCCACCTGTTGTGTTCTGACTGACCTATAACTGAACCATAAACTTGTTTTGACTAGACGACCTCTGACTGAACTGTTGTTGTTATGTTTATAGTTGAACTCTACCTGAACTGTTGTTGCCACCCTGGTCATGTGTTTGAATGCTCATACGCTATTGGTTGTTGTGTCTGACAGCTCCCTATAAAAGGGCTATCTGTCAGACTGCAAGCTCCTGGTTGCTTGAGTGAGCTAATAAAAGAGCTGTTCTGAAGTCTGTCTCCTGCGATCTTTGCCCACAATTTAACAGTGGCGACGAGGGTTTGGGACCAGGAGAACGAAGACCAGCCCTCAAGCGCTGCAACCAGCCAGGCAGCACTAGCCACGTCTGCCTTCTTTCATCGGGATGTCCACCTTCCACCCGCCGGCGCCTTTCGACCCTGCCTGGGAAAAATGGGACTCCTACATGCGGCGTTTAGAATGCTTCCTCGAAGCCAATGATCTGCTGGGGCTGGCTGACAATAGAAAAAGAGCTTTGTTTCTGAGTCACTGCGGGCCAGAGGTGTTTGACACCGCAGAATCGTTGTCTGCCCCAACCCCAGTTCACACCGTGACCTGGCAGGTACTCCAGGCAACGCTGAAGACACACTACGCGCCCACCCCATCCATGGTTGTCCGGCGCTACGAGTTCCGCCAGCGGCTGCAGCAGGAGGGCGAGACCATCAACCAATACATCGCCGCCCTCCATAAAGCCTCCGGCCACTGCGAGTTCCGCGACCTGGATGACATGCTGCTTGACCAGCTCATCTGTGGCGTGCAGGACATTCGCCTGCAACGCCGGCTCCTGGCTCGGCCCAACCTCATGCTGGCCGCTGCCCTGGACGAAGCCAGAGCTGCTGAGTCCTCATCCAAAGCGGCCGAATCTCTGCACCGTTTCGCCTCCTCTAAAAAGGACACTAAGCCTCCTTCTGCGGTCCACATGGACTCTGTCGAGGAGCCTGTAAGCAGTGACGACGAGGTCTGCCGTACCGACCAGAAGTGCCCTCCGCCTCCCAAAGACTTCCTGACTGCTTGTGCCAGCTGTGGGGGGCGACACCCGAGGATATCATGCAGATTTAGGCACGTTATCTGCCAACGGTGTGAAAGGAGAGGACATTTGGCGCGAGTTTGCCGTGCCATTCTGCTGCCGAAAGACACGCATGCGCAAGAAAACCCTAGAAGCGAATCGTCAAATAGATTCGGGCATGAAAACCATAGACCGCGACAGAGAGCCTTCGCCAGGCAGCCAGAAACCAACCAAACACGGGTTGCCAGGGCCAGCTGCCCCTTCAAAAGGAAGATCATGGTCACCGTCTCCATCGACGGAGCACCGGTCCAAATGGAGGTCGACACTGGGTCTGCAGTGTCTATCGTCGCCTGGGAGATGCTCAAGCTCGCCCTTCCAAGTTTCCGGTCTACCCGCCTGCAGGAATCCTCAATCCGCCTCTCTGACTACCAGGGAAACTGGATCCCTGTCCTTGGAAAAGCCCGGGTCCACGTCAGATTCAACAATTTCGACGGACCTCTCCAGCTCACCATAGTCAACGGCAGCCTTCCGAGCCTCCTAGGACTCGATTGGTTTGAATTGCTCGGCCTAGGGGTGACAGGCATCCACACCATCGGAGCCGCGAACCTGGACGACCTTTTTGACGAGTTCCAGGACGTTTTCAGTGACGGTTTGGGCAAGTATGTGGGAAATCCTATCTCATTTAGCCTTGATCCTAATGTCGCCCCCATTCGCCTTAAGCCTCGACGGGTCCCTCTCCCACTACGGGATAAAATTGACAAAGAGCTGGACAAGCTCATCAAACAAGGCATTTTGGAGCCGGTCGACCATGCTAAATGGGAGACCCCCATAGTGACCCCCGTTAAAGGGGACGGCAGTATTCGAATTTGCGCCGACTACAAATGCACAATCAATAAGGCCTTGCAACAGAGCGCCTATCCGGTGCCGATTGTGCATCATCTACTCCACTCCCTAGGTCCTGGACGCCTGTTTGCTAAACTAGACCTTGCGCAGGCGTACCAGCAGCTGCCGGTAGATAGAGCTACTGCAGAAGCACAGACCATTGTAACTCACAGGGGAGCTTTTAAATGTCACAGTCTGCAGTTTGGAGTCAGCGTAGCCCCGGGGTTGTTCCAGAGTGTAATGGAACGTCTGTTGCAGAACATCCCTGGGGTCGTACCATATTTTGATGATGTCCTGATCTCTGCCTGTGACCAGGATCAGCTCCGCTGTCGAGTTAGAATGGTCCTATCAAAAATGTGTGCTGCTGGGCTTAAAGCCAAATGCAGCAAATGCTTGTTGGGGGTGCCTGAGGTTGAATTTTTAGGGTACCGAGTCAATGGCCAAGGTATCCACCCCACAGAAAATAAGCTAAGGGCAATCCATGAGGCTCCTGCCCCCAAAAACCAAACAGAACTCCAAGCTTTCCTTGGGCTCCTAAATTTTTACAGCCTTTTCCTAAAAAACAAAACCACCGTAGCCGAGCCTCTCCACAAGCTGCTGGCCAAAAACATTCCTTGGAAATGGGGGTCCAGGGAGGCGTCAGCTTTCGCAGCTGTCAAACGACTACTAACCAATGACAGTTTCTTAATACAATACAACAATACCCTGCCATTGGTCCTGGCGTGCGACGCTTCCCCTGTGGGAGTCGGCGCTGTGCTCAGCCACAAGCTTCCAAATGGGTCAGAGGCCCCTGTGGCCTATTACTCAAGCACTCTGTCCAGTGCAGAGCGGAACTACAGCCAGCTGGACAGGGAGGCCTTGGCTTTAGTTGCTGGTGTCAAAAAATTCCACAAATATTTGTTTGGGAGGGATTTTTGTTTTGGTTACGGACCACAAGCCGCTTCTGGGGCTTCTTGCGGGGGACCGCCCCACTCCGGCTGCCCTATCCCCCCGTTTTGGCCGGTGGGCCATCTTTCTCTCAGCCTACTCCTATCGCCTGGTACATCGGCCAGGAAAAGACATGGGCAATGCGGACGCTTTGAGCAGGTGCCCATTGCCCGACCTCCTTACAGACATTGTCCCGGAAGCTCCAATCCTCTTGATTGACTTGGCTGATTCCGGACTGGTCACTTCTGCTGAGGTGGCTAAACACACGGCCAAGGACCCCTCACTCAGAACTGTGTTGAACTGGGTGTTGAGGGGATGGCCAAAGGACCTGGTCAAGCCTGACCTTAAACCATACAAACAGAGACAGCATGAACTGTCAGAACAAGGGGGTTGCCTCCTTTGGGGCGACCGAGTGGTCATACCAACCAGCCTGCGAGCTGGAATACTTAGGACCTTACATGAAGGCCATCCAGGGATTGTCCGGATGAAAGCCTTGGCTAGGGGGTACGTTTGGTGGCCAAATATGGATGCAGAAATCCAAAATTGGGTTGGGTTATGCAAACCCTTTCAAGAGTCGCGGCCTGCTCCGCCCAAAGCACCAGTCCATGACTGGGAACAACCAAAAAGCCCCTGGTCGCGGCTACATGCCGATTTTGCAGGCCCCTGCCACGGCCAAATGTTTTTAATAATTGTCGATGCCTACTCAAAGTGGCTCGAAATATTTCCAATGGGTTCTACCACCACTGAGGCGGTTATTAAGGTTCTCAGACACCTTTTTGCCGCACACGGCCTCCCAGACATCCTTGTAACGGACAATGGTCCCCAATTTACGGCCAGCAATTTCGAGGGGTACCTTGCTGACCTGGGAATTCGCCATGCCCTGTCCTCGCCATTCCATCCGGCAACCAATGGACTGGCTGAACGATTTGTAAGGTCAGCCAAGGAAGCATTAGAGCTGAAGTGGTGCAGTGGTTAAATGCAGCCATTGCAGGCTGACTGCTAGTTCAACAGTTCAGCTGTTCAAATCTCACTAGGCTCAAGGTTGACTCAGCCTTCCATCCTTCCGAGGTCTGTAAAATGAGGACCCAGATTGTTGGGGGCAATATGCTGAACTCTGTAAACCGCTTAGAGAGTGCTGTAAAGCACTATGAAGCGGTATATAAGAAAAGTGCTATTGCTATATTAGGTAGACTGGGCCCAGGGGACTGGCAGGCCCGCATCGATAAATTTCTGAGTACTCAGCACATAACCCCAAGTGCGACCACTGGCCGCAGCCCGGCCGAGCTCCTTATGGGTCGCAGGCTTAGATCCGTCCTAGACCGTTTACACCAAAACTACGCCACTAAGGCAAAACCAGAGGTCACACAAAAAACCAGGGCCTTCTCCCTGGAAGATTCGGTATTCGCCCGAAATTATGCCGAGGGCCCCCTGTGGCTACCTGGGGTCATAGAAGCAATCTTGGGTCCACTAACATACGAAATCCGCTTCCAGGACAGACGCCTCTGGAAGAGGCACATAGATCAGCTACGCAACCGAGTAAAAGGGGAACCTAACGAACCTCAAAAGGTAACGCCCTGTGTTCTTCCCCTAGCTACCTCAAGCCCGAGTGTCTCGGAAGGTCGACCTGAGGAAGTGGAAGTCCAGCAGCGTTCTCAATTAGAACCGGTTCCACCAGTCGCAGAGGCCACGCCCGATACATTCCAGGAGCTTCCATGCTCCACCCCAAGAGCAACAGCAGACCTGTCCGAACAGGCTGCTGCCTCACCAGAGTCTGAGCTGCGCAGGTCAGGGAGGGTTCCCAAACGCCCCACCTACCTGCGCGACTATGACTGTCAGACTGTTCCATCTAGAAGGGGAGGGGTGTTGTGTTCTGACTGACCTATAACTGAACCATGAACTTGTTTTGACTAGACAACCTCTGACTGAACTGTTGTTGTTATGTTTATAGTTGAACGCTACCTGAACTGTTGTTGCCACCCTGGTCATGTGTTTGAATGCTCATACGCTATTGGTTGTTGTGTCTGACAGCTCCCTATAAAAGGGCTATCTGTCAGACTGCAAGCTGCTGGTTGCTTGAGTGAGCGAATAAAAGAGCTGTTCTGAAGTCTGTCTCCTGCGATCTTTGCCCACAATTTAACACACACTATAAACTTCATTGCCAGAAACAATACAAATCACAGCAAACTTAGATCTAGACCGGATCTATCACTATTACAACGCATCCGCTCCCGTGAACTCCTTGCGGATCTCAAAAGACGGCTAGATCTAGATGAAACAAACTTATACATAGATTACCGTGCCGACTGCATCAAAAACAAGACCCGCAATCCATCCCACAACATCCAACCAACCATCCCCCAACAACATAACATCCCTCAAACTACAAACCAAGACTAGGAAAGCGCGCCCCTTACTACCTCAATCCAATCCAATTCTAATCTCAAATGCAAACTAATCAATGCAAGAACTGTAGTAAACAAAATGCCCGAATTCCTACTACTACTAAACAGTGACACCTTCGACATTATCTTTGTCTGCGAAACATGGCTAAATGCATCCCTCCCTGACTCCATCATCACAGCAAGAAACTACCTTGTCTTCAGGTCCGACCGTGAAACCCGCAGAGGAGGCGGAGTAGCTATATTCTACAAAAAGTCACTAAACCTAAAAAATATCCAAGTTGCACATGATCTCACCCTACCCGAAACCATCGTCTGCGATCTGTACTTAAATACCACACTTCTCTTCCTACTTTGTTACAGAGCCCCAAACTACAACATCACACATGCGAACAAATTAACCTCACTGCTAACGTGGGCAACATCCTGCCCGTACCCCCTAATCTTCCTTGGAGACCTAAATCTACCTCTCATTAACTGGACCCTAAATGAATGCACGACTGAACCCATCCATACAACCATATACAATGCTGTTACCTATCTGGGACTCGACCAACTAGTAACGAACAATACTAAACTCAACAACTGCCTTGACCTCATATTCTGCAATAGCAAAAGTGCAATTTATGGACTTCAAATAAAAGAACCCTTTTCCAACAGCGACCACAGCATGATAGACTTTAGCCTCAATCTACACCATTGTAAGAATCACATTAATAATGGGACACCCAAGTATAACTTTAAAAAAGCCAACTATGAACTCATAGACACCGACCTCTCAACTCTTGACTGGCAAACTCTATTCTCTAACTGTAACACTGCCGATGACCTCTATAATATCTTCTTGCTCGAAATCAAAAGAACTATCAGATTACACATACCACTAATAACCACCATAACCAAGAAAAACAAACTACCCATATCAATAAGGAAGTTACAAACCCAAAAAAATCCCTCTGGCGAAAAAACAAAACAGGCTATACAGCTAACTTCAAAAACTGCTACAAAAATACATGCCACCAAATAAAGGTGGAATGCTCCAACTATCACAGCAAACAAGAGGAAAACCTCCTACGCACAAAATCCAACCGCACCTTCTACAACTTCGTAAGTAACAAACTCAAGGACTCAAGACCCCTCCTACCACTAAAAGGACCCAACAACAAAGAATACTATGATGAAACAGTCAAAGCAAACCTCTTCAACACATTCTTTGGCTCAGTCTTTGTAAACAGCAACGGCTCATGCCCAAAATTCCCCAGTCGTACCGCAAATAATCACAACGATTTAATACAAATAAACTTCACTGAAGACAACGTTGAAAAAGCGCTACGCAACCAAAAACCTTCCCTGTCAATCGGACCTGATGGACTATGTGCATACTTCCTAAAAAAGCTCTCCACAGCCATAGCTGAACCACTAAGCATAATCTTTGAAAAATCCTTCAGGACCAGTTCCCTACCAAAACTATGGTCACTAGCCACGGTCATCCCCATCTTCAAAAAGGGAGATTCCAGTCTAGTAGAAAACTACCGACCAATCGCTCTATGCTGCGTCACATGCAAATTCATGGAATCAATCATAAACCAATCCATTACCCACCACCTAGAAACTAACAACCTACTCTCAAACAAGCAATTCGGTTTCAGAAAAAAATTATCCTGCAATCTACAACTACTACACTGCAAAAACATATGGACCTCAAAACTTGACCAGGGCAAAACAATAGACGCAATTTACATAGACTTCTGTAAAGCCTTTGACTCAGTGGTTCACGATAAACTACTTCTGAAACTGAAATCCTACGGCATCTCTGGACCCCTTCATGACTGGATAACTGCGTTCCTGTCAAACAGACAACAAGTGGTCAAAATAGGGAGTGCCCTATCAAATCCCGTTCCTGTTAACAGCGGTGTACCCCAAGGCAGCGTACTAGGACCCACACTCTTCATACTCTATATAAATGACCTTTGCGATCACATTACAAGCGACTGCGTTCTCTTCGCCGATGATGTAAAACTCTTCAACACCACCGACAACACTTCTATCCTCCAAAAAGACCTAGACTTTGTGTCAGAATGGTCAAACATCTGGCAACTCCAAATCTCAACCAACAAATGCTCTGTCCTACACATTGGCAAAAAAATCAGAACACCAAATACAAGCTGAACAGACAAGACCTTGCAGACGACCCTCACCCTGTCAAAGACCTTGGAATACTCATCTCAAATGACCTAAGTGCCAAAGCCCACTGCAACAACATCGCCAAAAAGGCTTCAAGAACTGTTAACCTAATCTTATGTAGCTTCTTCTCCGGTAATATCACACTACTAACCAGAGCATACAAAACATTCGCCAGACCAATCCTTGAATACAGCTCGTCTGTCTGGAACCCACACCGCATATCAGACATAAATACATTAGAAAGTGTCCAGAGATACTTTACAAGAAGAGTCCTCCACTCCTCTACTCGCAACAGAATACCTTACGCAACCAGACTTGAAATCCTGGGCTTAGAAAGCTTAGAACTACGTCGCCTTCGGCACGACCTAAGCATAGCTCATAAAATTATCTGCTACGACGTCCTTCCTGTCAACGACTACTTCAGCTTCAACCACAACAATACATGAGCACACAACAGATACAAACTCAAAGTGAACCGCTCCAAACCTGACTGTAGAAAATACGACTTTAGCAACAGAATGGTAAATGCCTGGAACTCACTACCTGACATTGTGCTTTCGTCACCAAACCCCCAAAACTTTACCCTTAGACTGTCCACTGTTGACCTCATCCGATTCCTAAGAGGTCAGTAAGGGGCGTGCATAAGTGCACCAGCGTGCCTACCGTCCCTGTCCTAATGTTCCCTCTTATCACTACTCATCTTATGTATATAAACAATGTTATATCTATGTATATTACCAACACGTACTTGACAAAAATAAATAAAAATAAATAAAAATAAAATAAATGATGAAGCAGCCTCTCTAAAGAAAGTTCTTCTACCTCCCCATCTGTTGGGGGCGAATCCAGCTAAAAATGCCTGTGTGTCTTGACTTCCAGTGATTACTTGCAAATAGGTGTAAAAGTGGTTCTCTTGTTGGAAGTAATATTCTTCTGGGTTCAGTTCCAAGTGGGGAAAAAGACACTGGATTCATGGAAGTTGCTTGGAAAGGTTTAATATGGTGGACAGGAGCACATGGCATGAGCCCCTGTACAGAAAAGGTAGATCACATGCTTCCAGATGTGGGTGAAGAGAAAAGGAAGGAAGAGATGCTGAGTCCCTTGGTTTTATAACCTCTGTTGGGCCCCACCTCTTAGTTTCCTGTTCCTGTGTATGTAATGCACTCCAATTGGTGGCCGGGCTCCCAGGAGGCCACGCAGTGGCAACTCTATAGGCTTTTGTCTGTCCCAGGCTTGGCTGAATGAAAGGGCCTTGGGCAATTCCTAATATGGCTATGACTGAAGGAGATAAATCTTTGTTATGTAGAAGACTGCTCCAGGCTATTAACAAAAGGGGGAGGGGGCTAAGAGTGAGTCTGTTTCCTTTCTAACAGCATGTTTCTCAATTTCTCTAGGGATATTCTATATAATATTCTGCCTTTTAATATTTCTTAGGATATTTCATTTTTCTAGGCGAGGGGTGGGTGCTAACTTCCTACAGTCCCTCATTTTTTTTTTCAAAACGTGAGTGCGACACATGTTTTGACACAAGCTTCAAATTGATGGGTGCTTTTAATTTTCCCTGATGCAAAGGGGAGGACGTTGATAGAGGCAGCAGAAGGATTCCTTCAGTGGCTCCCAAAAGGAGAGCTTTGATGGTCTACCAGCCAGGGCAAAAGTTCTGGAAAGAAATTTCATAGTATTCAATTTTCCATGCCAATTATGTTCAGATGTTTGATATCACTTTCTGTGAGCTCCCAGACAGGTTTCAAGCAAGCACAGGTCCCAAAATATTTTCCACAGCCATGGTTTTCCTTTAAATCACAGGCTGCCCATTTCCAAGGGATGGTTCTTGAACCTGCCCTAGCTCTTACTTTAGTGCATCTAGGATTTGTGAGTCCAAATTGAGGTTAGCCAATGTGTAATCCAGGCTTTTCCTTTTTCTTTTTCTAAAATTACACACAATGAGCCCTGGGACTCCTACTCCTGAGACCACCAGTGCAACATACCCTGCTTTACTGGGCAGCAGTCAGGGCTTGGGTTTTGGAGATCCTTTCTGCTAGCTCTTCAAGTGGGGAAATTGCCTGAGGGGACCTGTCCCCTTCCCCCATGGAATTAGCAGGGAGATATGACTGCCTGGGCTTTAATGCCAGAAAGCAGGAACAACAAAAAAAAAACCCAAAAAAACCCCAGCAAGCTAAAAGCAGCTTTGGGTGGAGGTAGGTGAAAGAGGATAACCTCAGTCTAATTCTGAATGGCGTGTCTCTGTGTGTTTGTGTATGCAGCTACAAATTTCCCTCCCACTAGACAGAAATCTAAAGTGTACAGAACTCGCTGTGGCAACCACTTCCAATACAATTCTTACATGAGTACATTAAACAGATTACAATATAGATGAGACAAGAAAGAAAAACTTTACAATGAATTTCTGTGAATGAAGCAAGGAAAGAAAGAAAAAAACCTTAAGATGAATTTCCACCCTCCCACCAAGTCTTTTCAGCTGTCTTCTGGGGATTGAAAATAGACTTTTGGTCTTTATTTGTCCATCTCAGGGTCCTTTCATTCATGTCTGCTGGGTGGCCTTAGGCTTGGTGGTAAGGCTGGTTAGTCAGGCTTGGAAAGATCTGCTCCACTCTGGTTGCTGTGATGACTAGAGGACTAGATTCAAACCCAATTCTGGCTCAAATGGATGGAATGTCTTTACTGGAGGAAGTGTCTGAGTCCATGTGCTCTGCTTCCATAGGCTTTAGAATCATGTGTGCAGGGCTGAAAGACATAAGAACAGGGCCCCTTCCCCCTTTTGCTGGTAATTCTACCACGAAAGGCATTGTAAAAGGATTAGAGATTTTGGGGGGGGGGTTGTAGATAGCTTGCAGGCAGGGTTTGAGGAAAACAAACAACACATCAGTATTGCAGTTAAATCAATTATAACAAAATGGAGACATCACAGATGTTGAAGGAAGAAAAACTGGATTCACATGCTTCAGGAAAAAAATGGACTGACATTTCAATCTCAGCAGAGAATTGGCATCCATTAAACATCACAGAAGAGCAATATTAAAAAAACTGTTTGCATGTACATACAGTAAATGTAAGAATGAAAATTTCCTGTAAATTAACTTAAAACATTCTCTCCTAAACTTGGGCTTTTCTTAAAAACACACAGAAGAATAAGAAAATTGAACTCTGTTCCTTGTCCCAGACTAGGTTGGCCAGACCTAACTGGGCAAAGACATTTTCCTTTCTTTTCAGTGCTTTTAATTCTTTTCTAATGATTTGAAATTCATATCTCTAGGGATCAGAGACATTTTACAGTTGTAATTACCTCGTGGGCACACAAGACTTAAGACAAAGATGTACACATACACAAAAACAGGGACAAAGAGGATGACAGGACTGAGGTTTACACACACACACACAAGTCATTCCTGCCATAAATCTCAGTTAAATTAGGGAAGGCAGAAATCTTAACAAACAAACCACGTGGTTACATATAAGAGAGAGAGAAGAAAAGAGAGAGAGACAAACAAACAAAAACCCCAACATTTTCCCTTTTCTTTTTAAGTACCGTTATTTAGCCAAATTGGGTGTTTTGTTTTGTTTTGTTTTTTCTCTGTGTCATCCCTCAGCAAAGCCCATTTCCTACACAATTGTTCTGCTTTCCTTTTGCACATTCCTGTCATACAGGCATATTCCTGGCGTCCCAGGCTCCAAGCTCCAACTCTCAAAGGGGTCTCTGCCACCCTCGAACTAGAGCTTCCCATGATCCTTTAAATGTAAGGTTCACTTTGGCTTAGCTAGTGGCATGCTCACAGTTTTCAGAGGCTAAAAAACTCTGGGAAGGACTTCCGATTCCCTCATAGAAGTAAGGGCCCCTTCCTGTAGGGAATCTCCTTAGGTTTATCAGATCCAAAAAGGGGATCTGCGAGGACATAGCCGCCCCTGTGGGACTAGTACTAGGACCTCCACTTTCTATTCACGGGCTTCACATTTTAGAACGGAAAAATTCTGGGGTTTGCTTTTGGGATGTGCACATAAAAAACAACAACAACAACAAAATTTGCTTTCCCACCCTTCAATCACACACACACGCACACACATTCTTCCTCCTTCCCTAACAGAAGGTCCTGTGCTCTGTAAACGCTAAATAGAACTTACACAAATCAAAAACAGAGAAAGAGAAGACATTGACACATAGGCTGGTAGATGAGAAAGAAACTCTATACTACCAAAATGAGGATAAACAAAAATAATTCAATATTATGAAAAGCTGTATGAGCAAGAAGTTTCAGAAAAGAAAATTAAAGAATATTTTGGGGGGAAAATGGAATTGCCTAAAGTACCAGAAAAGGTAAAAAAAAACCTATATTAAATGAATGAATATCAATGATGAAATTATCAGAAGCAGATCAAGAGACAAAAGAACAACCAAACACCAGGACCAGGTGGGCCAGTGGCAGAATTTTACAAAGGTTTTACATAATGAAGTATTGATTGATGCAAAGGTGCCAAATTCGTGAATGGAAGCAAAGATTACTTTGATTCCAAAAGAAGATTCAGATTTAATGCAGATAAAACTATAGGGCCATCTCTTTACTGAATGCTGACTATAAATATATATACTTCAATAATGGCAGCAAAACTAAAAGGTTCCTAAATGAATTTATACATTCAGATCTCTTAAGCTTTTTCTAAGAGACAGATTAAAAACAAAATGAGAATGATTTTAAATACATAAAAAAGGCACAAGAAAAGGATGCTATTCATATTGACACTGGAATTGCTAAATATACATATTAGGGCAGACACAGAAATTAAAGGCATGGAAACTTGAAAACTAATTTTGCACCAAGTGAGAAATAAAATAGGATAACCAACCTTGCTGACAACTTTGTTGTCCAAAAGGTAGAGAAGAGAACTAGAGGAGAGAATTAAGTCCATACTGGACTTAATACTTACAAACAAAGAAGAAGTTGTAGAAGGATTTGAAACTGCATCATCAACATAACACAAACAATTGAACACAATTGAACACACTAAAGTCTTAGATTTTAAAAGAGCTGACCTTAATAAACTCAGAGAAAACTTGAGAAAGATTCCTTGGATGAAAGTCCTAAAGGGAAAAGAAACTCAAGAAGCTTGGTAAACTCTGAAAAACATGATTATAAAAGCCAATTGCACAATACCAATGAGAAAGAAAAACAAGAAATGCAAGAAGAATCCAGCATGGCTGCACAAAGACCTCACTGACAAATTGAATGAATAAAGGACAGATACAAAAAAATGGAAAGAGGGACACATAACTAAGGCAGAATATCAGCAGATAGCAAGAATCTGTAAAGAAAAATCAGGAAACAAAGGCCCTGAATGAACAAAGACTTGCAACAAAAGTCAAAGATAATATAAAAGGTTCTTCCAACACATAAATAACAAGAAAAAAATCAAGGAAACAGTTGGACCACTAAGGAGAGAAGGCAACACAGAGAAAGCCATGAGTTGCTTAACTCATTCTTTGCATCGGTCTTCATGGAAAAAGAAATGCAGCCCAACTAACCAGAAATATAACTGGACAAAAAAACAGACTGGAAAAAAAACAGACTGTAAACTAAAGTTAAAATAAGCAAAAACAGTAAGAGAACACCAGGTCCCAGAGTCCTAAAGGAGCTGGTAGATGAAATCTCAGAACCACTGCACCACATCTTTTTAAAAAAATCTTGGGACACGGGAACTACCTGAGAACTGGGAAAGAGCTAATGTGGTTCCCATCTTCAAAAAGAAAAAAAACCCCAAACACTGAGCCCTATCTAACAAAATGAAATTCAATGCAGAGAAAAGTAAAATCCTACACTTAGGTAAGGAAAACCAAAAATATGCATAACTATTATAAATTGGTGCAACAAATTAAAACAGATTTGGAGAAGTGGAAAGGTAGAAAAATCTATAACTAACATTGATAGGAAGAGTAGCCACCATAAAATGAATATCCTGCAATGGCTAGCAGACAAAACAGGGCTAGGGGAAAAAAAGAAGAGGGGGGCGAGAAGGAAATATCAAAGGATTAGTGATATAAGGAAGATACATTAACTTGGTTAAACAAATAGCATGATTATTATTTCCTAAAATGATTTGTACCCAGACAACACACTATTCAATTGAAATTGGAATTTTCATATGCCATAAAGTAAATAAAAAACAAAAAATTACAACCCCCCCCCCACACAGGCATACACATATTTCCCAGTTTTCTATGTTTTAAAGTAAAATTTAGAGGTACCCACCTTCCTTCCAAGCAGCCTTTGAGTTGAAACTCAAAACCCCTTTAAAACCTACTTTCCAATGGCCCAGGTCAAAGAAACTTACCCACAGACTTCAATGGGTCTGTTGCCAGCAAGGGAGTTTACTTAGGCCAGGATCATTGGAGAGGTTAGCTTGGAGTCCCATCTCTTGGGTGCCAAATGTTGGAAGTAATATTCTTCTGGGTTCAGTTCCAAGTGGGGAAAAAGACACTGGATTCATGGAAGTTGCTTGGAAAGAAGGTTTAATATGGTGGACAGGAGCACATGGCATGAGCCCCTGCACAGAAAAGGTAGATCACATGCTTCCAGATGTGGATGAAGAGAAAAGGAAGGAAGAGATGCTGAGTCCCTTGGTTTTATAACCTCTGTTGGGCCCCACCTCTTAGTTTCCTGTTCCTGTGTATGTAATGCACTCCAATTGATGGTCGGGCTCCCAGGAGGCCATGCAGTGGCAACTCTATAGGCTTTTGTCTGTCCCAGGCTTGGCTGAATGAAAGGGCCTTGGGCAATTCCTAATATGGCTATGACTGAAGGAGATAAATCTTTGTTATGTAGAAGACTGCTCCGGGCTATTAACAAAAGGGGGAGGGGGCTAAGAGTGAGTCTGTTTCCTTTCTAACAGCATGTTTCTCAATTTCTCTAGGGATATTCTATATAATATTCTGCCTTTTAATATTTCCTAGGATATTTCATTTTTCTAGGAGAGGGGTGGGTGCTAACTTCCTACACTCTAAAACGACCTTACCGGTGTGTTTACTCAGAAGTAAGTCTTACTGTATAGAAGTTTGTCTTGCCCAACGTGTAGAGAATTATACTCTCACTATTACTGCAAAATAAGTTGATTGAGGCTTTCTCTTGCTTTAAGAGAAAGCTTGCTTGAAGAAGGGGGTGGGATTCTTGCTCCTCTGATTGGCTGGCGGCAAAGTGTCCCGTGTGGCCAAAAGCCCAGGGTGAACTGGCTTTTTGGCCTGTTCGGCGAACGGGCCAAGGAGAAAAGGCAGCGCCGGAATGATTGGGGGCAGAAGCCTGGGGACAAAACGGGCACGGCCAAGCGGAGGAGAAGAATAGTCATAGACCCCCAGAGCTTGCCTGGCTGGCTTTGCTGCCGCGGCTCCATCCCACGCAGTGCTACGGCCTAGCTAGCTGCCACCACCACCGTCCCCGGAGCTTACCTGGCGGGCTCCGCTGCCGCAGCTCCATCCCACGCAGTGCTGCGGCCTAGCTAGCTGCCCCGCCCCATCCCCGTAGCTTGCCTGACGGGCTTTGCCGCTGTAGCTCCATCCCACGCAATGCTGCAGCCTAGCAAGCTGCCCACCACGATCCCCAGAGCTTGTCTGGCTGGCTTTGCTGCCGCGGCTCCATCCCATGCGGTGCTACAGCCTAGCTAGCTGCCCCCACCATCCCCGGAGCTTGCCTGGCGGGCTTCGCCGCCTAGGCTGCATCGGCGCTATGGCCTAGCTAGCTGCCCCCCCATCCCCGGAGGTTGCCTGGCTGGCTTTGCCGCTGCGACTCCATCCCACACGGTGCTACGGCCTAGCTAGCTGCCCCCACCACCGTCCCTGGAGCTTGCCTGATGGGCTTTGCTGCCGTGGCTCCATCCCACGCAGTGCTGCAGTCTAACTAGCTGCCCCCCCACACCGTCCCCAGAGCTTGCCTGCCTGGCTTTGCCACCATGGCTCCATCCAATGCGGTGCTGCGGCCTAGCTAGCTGCCCCCCCATCGTCCACGGAGCTTGCCTGGCTGACTTTGCCACCTAGGCTGCATCCCACGTGGTGCTGCGGCCTAGCTAACTGCCCCACCCACCGTCCCGCCTCCCCAGCCTCCAGCTTACCTGCTTGCGAGCGACTCCTGATTCCCGAGCACCTCCAGCTTGCCTGCCTTGCTTTGCCCACTGCATCCCATGTGGCTGCATCCAACTCATCGGCCTGCGAGCCTGCGAGCAACTCCTGAATCTGCCTGTCTGCCTTCGCCTAATTTTGGGTAAGTTTCTCTTTTTTAAAAAATTTAGCATAAAAAATTCAGTGTTGTAGACAGTTAATTTTGTGAGTTTGCTTGCAAGCAAATTTTATGCTCTCTATAGTTTTTATATTTTGAAATTTGTGTCGCTTGATGAGATTTTGTGTGTTTCTGTAGTGAGTGTGATTGCTTTTTGATATGCCTTTTTATTTTGAGATGATTTTTATTCCTGTGGCTTTGTCTTTCCTGTCCTGAGGGGTAATCTTGTCTGACAGGAGGAAGAGGGAAGTTCTGAAAGTCATTCTTAGTCTGATTCATTGAGTATTTTCAGGATCTGCCCTTTGTTATTTAATCTTCTGGCATTTTCCAGGACTTCCAATCTATTTGTTATTCATAGCATTCCCATTAGCTCAGGTTTGCTTCTGGGGTTTGTTTATTTATTTATTTATTTATTTCTATTTGTATGCCACCCAACTCCCAGGGGACTGTGGGCGGCTTACAACAAATGAATAAAAACAGCAATAGAAATAAATTATTAAAATACAGTAAAAAATTTAAAAAACTATTTCACTCATACTTATCATAAAAGGGAAGATCTTCAGAGTTTTTGCCTTTGTCTTTCAAAGGGAAAAAACTGGTTTTATCTGCAGTCTTTTGGGGGGAAACTGTTTTTATTATTTTGGTGTTTTCCTGGCACTGTCCTAGTTTGGGGTGTGTGTCGGGGTGTATGCTCCCTATAACTTCCTACACATTAATAATGATCACATACTAATAATATTTGCTTATCCATGTTAGTGAACTTTCCTTATATAATTGGTGTTTTCTTTTATACTGTTAGATTTCTAACTTCTGTTTCTGTTAGTTAGCCATTGATAAAACAAATCCCACGTTAAAAAATATTTGAAGCCTTCTCCTTAATTTTAAGTGTTAATCTATTCATTTCTGCACATTCTAATATTTTTTATTACATTTTCATCTATCTCTTTGTTTTTCCACTGTTGTGCAAACACAATTCTAGCAGCTGTTAACATGTGTAAAATTAAATATGTATTCCCTTTAAAATACCCAACAAAATATTTCTGGTTTTAAATCTATATGTTGTTTTACCATTGTTTCTAACCATGACACCACTAACTCTTGAATAGCTACTTGACTTTATTTATTTTTATTTATTTATTTATAGTTAAATTTATATACCGCCCTTCTCCGGGGACTCAGGGTGGTGAACAGCCAAGTAAAAATACAATATAAACATTAAAATATATATACATTTAAAAGAAAATATTAGATGTGGCCCTGATTTAAGACAATATAATTAAAAATTGGTAAAAATTGGTAAAATCTTAAAAACCCCAAAAACTTTTTCACACCAGCCCGGCTTGATAAAAATAGTACGTCTTGAGGGCACGGCGGAAGGTGGCCAGGTCATGAATGGTTCTTAAATCTGGAGGGAGCTGGTTCCAGAGGGTGGGTGCTCCCACAGAGAAGGCCCTCCCCCTGGGTGTCACCAGCCTACACTGCTTGGCTGATGGCACCCCGAGGAGGCCCTCTCTGTGGGAGCGCACTGGTCGATGGGAGGCAGTTTGTGGCAGCAGGCTGTCTCGGAGATACCTAGGTCCAATGCCATGGAGCGCTTTAAAGGTAGTAACAAGCACCTTGAAGCGCACCCGGTAGACCACCGGAAGCCAGTGCAGCTCGCGCAGGAGGGGTGTTATATGGGAGCGCCAATTAGCCCCTGAAACCACCCGCGTGGCTGCATTTTGGACCAGCTGGAGCTTCCGGGTGCTCTTCATGGGGAGCCCCATGTAGAGAGCATTACAGTAGTCCAGACGCGACGTGACGAGGGCATGAGTGACTGTGCACAGGGAATCCCGATCCAGAAAGGGCCGCAACTGGCGTATCAGGCGGACCTGATAAAAGGCTGTCAGGCAGTGATTTTATATTGCCTGTTACATGTATATGCAGGGAGATGCATCCCTATCAAATATAGTCGTTTATTCCTGAGCACGTGATTAATATGTTCCTAGTACGCTTGTGTACATTCCTTTCTTTTGTTCCTTCCTTCTTCTTCTGCTTCTGTAAGGAGCAAGACCTTTTTTATAGCCAGGATGTGATTTATTTGTTTTTGCACCGAAATAAATATTTTATACCTTAGTATTTAAACTGCGGTTTTCTTTCTATAATGTCAGAGTTTCAGGAAAAGATCTATTTCGCCTCTGATGAGAGTAATTGTTATCTAACATGGTATGCAGAGGTTTGGTCCTGGATCTTAATTAATTCTGACAGGTTTATTGCGTTCAGCCTAGTAAGATAGATAAAAATGTTCTCGGCTGTTTTGAAGTGAAAACTCCATAAATCTACTAAAAGTGTCGTCTCCGGAGAAAGAAATCTTACTCCTCCTGGACCAGCCAATTGAAGAAACAGAGAAATCTCAAGAAGCACCCTATTTGCCTGCCTCTTCTCCGCTTTTAATAACTCCACTGAGACAGACTGATATCGCATCTCTGCAAACATCTCCGGCACCATCGTCTCCCATGCGCTCAATCACAGCGACAGAGGCGTTGCAACAGGAAAAAGATTTTAAAAGTTCAGTCAAACTCAAAAACACACATTTTTTCCCGGGTGCCAGTTCAACTCAAATGGGGGCCATTCCAAAGATTACTCATTATGAGCCACTTCCGCCTCAATTACTTGAAAGTTTTTCTGAGGGAGCCCCCTCAACTACCGTATCAGCCACAGAAAAATTTATCGATACACGCCTCAAAGACCTTCTTGCTAGTAAAGACAGAGAAATTGAATACTTAAGGAGGCAGTTACTAGAAAGCCAATGCCCATATGAAAAACAAGATGTCTGCCAGCCTTCTCATATTCCAGAAACTTTTCCTGGGCCATCTTTTCCGGTCTCTCCATTAGAGTCCCACCCCAAAATGGGTGTTACCTTTCATTTGCCTGAAGGGACATATGACTATACGTCAATAGGGGCTGGCTCTGATCAAAGATTTTATGAACAAAGAGACTCTCCCAAAAGTAATGTTGCAGTGCCATCTAGTGGACAAAATAATGATAAAACAGAAACCATGTTTGAAATTTTATTGAAAAGACTAGATCTCTTGATGTCTGGGACAAGACAACCTTTGTCACCTATGCCACCTGAAAGTTTTGGATTGCAGTTTGCTCCACCTACCCCTTTAGCCCAACAACAATTTCTTCAGCCTGCTCAAACAATACAGGCACAAAGTGCACCACCCATTCCTATGGCTGCACAAATTATGCAGCAGACTCAAGCTGCTTCACAGGCTGGAATTGCTACAGCCCCTGCTGTTCCAACTACACAACAGCAACCCCAAATGGGACAATTACTTATTCCAATGCAAGCTCCTATGCCTGCCCCAACTGTGGCCCAGTTAGTGCCAATTTCTCCACCGCCTGCTCCTATGCAGCCAGCTCCTGCTGCTGCACCAGCTGCTGTACAACAGCCAGCCCAGGCACCACCACCTTCTCCAATGCAGGCTCCTTTGCCGCCTCCTCTTCAACCCCAAGTGGGTCCACAGGCAATTCCTCAGGCCGCACCTGCGCAGGCCCCATTAGGCGCCCCACCTTTACAGCCAATTCAAGCAGTTGCTCCACCTTACCAGGAACCAGTTGCCCCATTAACTGGACACTCAAAGTTAAAGCCATTAGGACAGAATTATAAAGCCTGGGTCAGTGAAATGACTATTTTGCTTCGTCGTGAGGGCACGCACAACATGGTATTTAACCCACCTCAGCGGCCTTGGCCAGATGCTGTCAGATTATTAGATATAAATGTGTCCACTAGTATACTGATGTCTATGGAAATAGAAATGCAACAAACGTTTGTCCCAAATGCTACTGCCCAAGAAATATGGACTCAATTAGAACGTTGTTTCCGGCCAATTTCAGCTGAATCTACTAACCTGCTTTTGTCACAATTTCATGGAACTAGAATTAAACCTACAGACAGCATGGGGGCACATTTAACAAAGATGAAACGCATGAGGAAAGACCTCGCCGAACGTGGCTATCCAATGGACGATAATCAAATGGTCAGCATTATTACCAATTCCTTAAATTACACATGGAGAGAGGCCATCACACAAATCAATCATGTACATTTTGCTCAAAGAACTGTTGACAATGTTTGTAGAATTTTAACAGAATATGAAGATATTGCACTTGCAGCCCCACACTTGCAGCGCCCCCTAGCTGCAACACGTCTTCCAATTAGAAGACCCCCAGAGAGGGAATACACTCCAAGATTGCTACGTTGCCAATATTGTGATCGTGTAGGTCACACAAGCAGAGATTGTATTCAATTGCAACGCACTCAAGTTCCTGTCCAGCCCAGAGGAACAGATTTCAGGGATCAGTACCAACCCAGAAGCACAACCTACAGGAGAAGTGCATCCCTGCCCAGAGGAACAGTCTTCAGAGGCAGCAGAAGCAGAGGTGGCAGCCAACGTCGCCCAGGTCCAAGGCGTGACCCATTTGGCCCATATGCCACTCTTGCCATCACACAAGCTGTCCAACCCTGTCAGCAATATGATAAACATTTACTGTGGACTTTGGACTCAGGTGCCTCAATTAGCATTACTTACCAAAAGCACCTTTTCAAAGAAATGCATGCACCAGAACCAGAACTTCGTGAACTTTATACATTCACTGAACGTCCTTGCAAAGTCGAAGGAAAAGGGACTGTTTACATTGAAGAGTTAGATACACTGGTTCCAGATGTTTATTATGTTCCTGCTGCAGCTTTTAATTTGCTTAGTTATACCCATTTAATCAATATTTTAGATTTTCAGATTCATCATTTTAAGAACGCAAGCTACATTGTTAAGAATAGTATGATTGTTGCAGACACAATTGTGATTGCTGGAGTCTTCTACTTAAGGCCAAAACCTGAGCCTCAAAAATAAGCAAGTATAATACCTTCCATTAATGGCAATGCAGGCCCAGAGAGAGCTGTCCAAGAGAGAGATCCTGTGATTGCCTCACTGACTCCTAAAAGCAAACCTAAGGTTCCTAATTCAAATGTTAACTTTGTTAATTCTCTTACAGGCCGACCCTTACATTACAACTGTATACATAAATGGCACAGGAGGATGGGACATGCGAGTTTTGACGTCCTTAAATGGATGCCATTGTTTGCCCAAGGTTTGAATTTCAAAGGATGTAAGGTACATTTGGATTGTGCTGTTTGCAAAAAGGCAAAATCAAAGGCAGCAGCCATTCCAAAACATGCTATACGTAAGTCAACACGCATTTTTGATTTGGTTCATACTGATATTGTGGGTCCTTATGGCCCAACTATTGGCGGTAAAAAGTATTTCTTAACTATTGTTGATAATCATTCTAGATATGGTTATGTCTTTCCTATGAGAGAAAAATCTGAAACGTTTCAAATCTTTAAAGACTTTGCAATACAGGCTTTCAATCAACATGGGGTGAAGATCCGCAGAATCCAGAGTGATCGTGGTTCCGAGTTCATGTCACAACGTTTCCAGGATTGGATGCGCAGAAATGGTATTATTCACCAAACATCCGCCCCTTCAACGCCAGCTCACAACGGAGTGGCAGAGAGACGGCAAGGGGTTCTCCAAACCATGATGCGCTGCCTCCTAGAAGATGCTAATCTGAAACATTCATTTTGGGGCGAAGCAGTTAAGTATGCAAACTACCTTGTTAATCGCACTTGGAGTAGTGTGATTGACCAAACACCTTTCTACATGCTGCATGGCTACCAGCCAGATCTTTCTAATCTACACATCTTTGGTTCATATGCAATGGTGAACATTCCATTAGCGCTTAGAAGAAAAGGCGGACAAATTGCTAAGAGACTGAGATATATGGGCATTGATGACAATTCGAAATGGGGAAAATTCATTGACTCTAACAATATGATTACAATTTCTAATTCTGCTAACTTTGAAGAAGATTCAGATTGGTCCAAAATACATTCTAATGATCCTGGAGTTTATTTTCCCAGAGATGATTCATCTAACATTCCATCTTCACCTGCCGCGGACGCTCATGCTAGCGACAACGATGGAGATGAGGAAGAAGAAGAAGATTGGACAACCGCTCCAAGACGTTCCAAGAGAACTACAAAAGGTATTCTTCCAAAGAAATACACACTGCATTGCACAAACAGACCACCAGCATTGGCCTGTAACGTTACACTTCCACCAGAGACTTATGCTCAAATCAAATATCTTTCACAAGATGAACAAGATAAATGGCACACCGCCATGCAAGTTGAGATGGACAGTCTCCAGACTCTTAAAGTATTTACACCTGCAGCACCTCCTCAAAACAAGAAAGTCATTGGCACACGATGGGTGTACAAAATCAAACAAAAACCAGATGGTGAACCATTATACAAAGCAAGACTAGTAGCACAAGGTTTCGCACAAAGTTATCCTGATGATTACACAAACACTTACTCACCTACAGTGCGGACTGAAAGTGTGAAAATAGCCTTAACTACAGCTTCCATTCTTGGACTTGAAGTTTTCCAATTTGATGTTGAAACTGCCTATCTACATGCAGACCTAGATGAAGAAATCTACGTGAAGTGCGCCCCCGGATTCCGTGACGACCTCCGTGGCCGAGAAGGGGGACATGTGGATTCTCAACAAAAGTCTTTATGGTCTGAAACAATCAGGTTTGATGTGGTATAACTGTCTCAAAGACAAACTAAATTCAATGGGCTTTATTAAGTCCGAAACTGATGAATGCGTGTTTACAAAAAGGTTTAGGAATGCATATGAAATTGTTCTTGTTTATGTAGATGATATTGTTTACATTGGTCCTAACAAACACATGAGTGAAATTTTTGTTTCAGGTCTGAAGAGATTCTTCACATTGAAGTCACTGGGTCACATCAATGATTATTTAGGTGTACAGATTGAAAAGACACAGAAGGGGTTTAGCCTCTCACAACAAGCCAAGATAGAACAACTCCTACACTATTGCAACATGCAAGATGCTACACCGACACACACTCCTATGCAAACAGATTTTTGTAATCTGAAAGATGAACAAAGTCCTGAGTTCAAGGATCAAACACTTTATCGCTCAGTAATTGGTTCACTACTATACATTAGTGGTTGGACTAGACCAGACATAGCACTTAGTGTCAATTTGTTGTCACGACATGTAGGCAAAGCCACAGAATTCCACTGGTCATGTTTTAAGAAGTTACTGAGATACCTAAAATACACTCAACACATGAAATTAAAGCTAGAACCTACACATTCTGATTTTGCTGACTTGTATTGTTATGCAGATGCTGACTGGGCAAGCGATAAGGAATCAAGAAAAAGCACATCAGGTTTCATAATGTACCTGAATGGATGTCCCGTTCATTGGAACGTGAGAAAACAGAGTTTTGTTTCCTGTTCTTCCACCGAGGCGGAATATGCGTGCATTTCTGACGCTAGTAATCAGTTAACTTGGTTCTATTCTTTAGTTACAGATATCTGGACCAAACCGAAGAAGCCAATCACCATGATGGAGGATAATCAATCAGTTGTTTACATTTCAGAAACATGTTTCACAGGTTCTAGGTCCAGACACATTGACATTCGTTATAAAAATGTTAGAGATTTAGTAAGACAAGGTTTCATTAAGTTAGAATATGTGCCAACAGAATATCAGATAGCTGACATCCTGAACAAGCCGTTGCCCGCAGCAAGACATGAATCTTTAACATATCTAATGTGTGTAGAGTGATATAAGCATATCCATCCAACAGACAAAGAAGGGGTGTCAGGCAGTGATTTTATATTGCCTGTTACATGTATATGCAGGGAGATGCATCCCTATCAAATATAGTGGTTTATTCCTGAGCACGTGATTAATATGTTCCTAGTACGCATGTGTACATTCCTTTCTTTTGTTCCTTCCTTCTTCTTCTGCTTCTGTAAGGAGCAAGACCTTTTTTATAGCCAGGATGTGATTTATTTGTTTTTTTTCCCCGAAATAAATATTTTATACCTTAGTATTTAAACTGCGGTTTTCTTTCTATAATGTCAGAGTTTCAGGAAAAGATCTATTTCGCCTCTGATGAGAGTAATTCTTATCTAACAAAGGCCACCCTGGTCACAGCTGTCAGATGGTCCTCTAAGGACAGCTGTGAATCCAGGAGGACACCCAGGTTGCGAGCCCTTTCGGCGGGGGCTAGAGACTCGCCCCCGATAGTCAGAGATGGAATCATCTGACTATATCGAGATGCTGGGAACCACAGCCACTCCGTCTTGGAAGGGTTGAGCCTGAGTCGGTTTCTCCCCATCCAGATCCGCACAGCTTCCAGGCACCGGGACATCACTTCAAGGGCATCATTGGGGTTGCCTGGGGTGGAAATGTACACCTGTGTATCATCAGCATACTGATGGTACTTCACCCGCGACCAATGACGTTTCCGTGCTGTGCCCGGCCCTGAAACCCAACTGGAACAGATCTAGATATGATGATTCCTCCAAGTACTGGGGAAACTGTCGTGCGACCACACTCTCAACAACCTTCGCCACAAAGCGAAGGTTGGAGACGGGGCGATAGTTAGCTAAAATTGCTGGGTCCAGGGAGGGCTTCTTGAGGAGAGGCCTCACCACCGCTTCTTTCAAGGCCGTGGGGAAGTAACCCTCCCCCAAAGAAGTGTTAATAATTCCCTGGAGCCAGCCTCGTGTAACCTCCCGGGAAGCCAGCACTAACCAGGAGGGACACGGGTCCAATAAACATGTGGCCGCACTTAGCCTCCCCAGAATCTTGTCCACATCCTCAGGGGTCAACGAGTCAAACTCTTCCCAGATAACATTCTCAAGACTATTCCCTGTCACCGCGTCCGTATCCACCCAGTTGGAGTCCAGTTCCCCCTGAATCTGAGCGATTTTGTCATGCAGATATCGTCCAAAATCCTCAGCCCTGCCTTGAGTACAAGCTGAGCCCAATACTGAACCTAATTCATATATTCCTGTTTTTTGAACTGAGGAATAAATTTCATTAAAAGAATTCTGTATTGCTCTGTGAATGTACCTATGAAATTCATTCTTCTTGATCTAACTTCTTAGATGATTTTGTACTATATCTTTTCTGTTTCTCCCCATTTTGTTGGACCCCAATCCCCCGCTCTCTTAAAAATTTATCACACTAGTGAAGTCGTTCTAGTTGCAAATCAAATGCTAAAACATGCATTCATAAAGATAAAATGATGTGAATCCTAGGAAAACAAGCAGCTACTGAAATAAAATCCCGCCTGGCTGGAATGCTGAAAAAAGCTTCAGTACATTTTTAAGATGAAAAGTCTAGAAAGCTTAGGTGAAGACTAAACATGGCTTCCCCTGGCTTCTCTCTCTCTGCTATAGAGAGAGCATTCCATTAGGGACTGTTGGTCCAGGTAAGACCTGGGCTAATGTAAGGTAGTGTTAGCTAGGAAAGATTTTTGTGGCAATACTGGCACAAAGTAACAAACTCCCACATTGTAGTTCCATTTTAAGTGTTTATTTTTCAATTATTAATTAATTGTATTTATGAAAATATCAGCCATTCTTTACATCTTTTGCATGTCATTCTCACAGGCTGTTATTCTTAAATCCACTTTCAACTCAGTCTCCGTCTTGTCTGATGAAACTTGTTCCTCTTCCATAACATATTTTAAACACTAACTATCTATAGTGTCAGACACTAACAGTGACTAAATATTTATTTATTTATTTATTTATTTATTTATTTATTTATTTATTTATTTATTTATTTATTTATTTATTTATTTATTTAATTAAATTTATATGCCGCCCAACTCCAAAGAACTCTGGGTGGCTTAACAGCATAATAAATATTAAAAACATCATTAAACATTAAAACAATTAAAACAATTTTAAACCCATGCATATCATTTCATGGCCGGATCTCGCCGATTAGAACCGCGAGATCAACGGCCCCAGGCCTGCCGGAAAAGCCAGGTCTTTACTGCTTTTCGGAAGGCCAATAGGGTGGGGGCAGTCCGGATCTCCGAAGGTAGCTGGTTCCAGAGAGCCGGGGCAGCCACAGAGAAGGCCCTCCCCCGCGGGCCCGCCAGCCGGCACTGTTTAGCTGACGGGACCTGGAGGATCTCACCGGTCGCTGGGAGCTGTGTGGCAGAAGGCGGTCTCGAAGATAACCTGGCCCTAAGCCATGTAGGGCTTTAAAGGTAATGACCAACACCTTGAATTGTCCAGAGATCAATCGGGAGCCAGTGCAGCTCGCGGAGGATTGGTGTAATGTGGGTGTACCTAGGTGCACCCACGATAGCTTGCGCAGCTGCATTCTGGACCAATTGTAGTCTCCGAGCACTCTTCAAGGGTAGCCCCATGTAGAACGTGTTGCAATAATCTAATTGTGAGGTGACAAGGGCATGATTGACTGTGAGGAGAGCCTCTCGATCCAAGTAGGGTCGCAATTGGTGCATCAGGCGAACTTGTGCAAAGGTCCCCTAGCTACAGCTGTCAGATGTTTATCTAATTTCAGCTGTGAGTCTAGGAGGACACCCAAATTTCGAACCCGTTCTGAGGGGGACAATTTCTCCCCCCCAAGAGCCAAGGATGGACAGTTGATATAGTCTTTAGGAGGCAATATCCACAGCCACTCGGTCTTGTCTGGGTTAAGTCTGAGCCTGTTGACTCGCATCCAGACCCTCACAACCTCAAGGCACCGGCACATCACATCCACTGCTTCACTGAATTGACGCGGGGTGGAGATATATAACTGGGTATCATCAGCATATTGCTGATACCTCACCCCGAATCGTTGGATGACCTCACCCAGTGATTTCATGTAGATATAAAATAGGAGGGGGGAGAGGACTGAGCCCTGAGGTACCCCACAAACGAGGGGTCTAGGGGTCGATCTCTGTCCTCCTACTAACACCGACTACGATCGACCAGAGAGATAGGAGAACCACCGTAGCACGGTGCCTCCCAGCCCCAACTCTCTTAGTCATCCCAGAAGGATACCATGGTCAATGGTATAGAAAGCTGCTGAGAGGTCACGTAGCACCAAGATAGAGGAGTGACCCCCATCTCGGGCTCGCCAGAGATCATCCATCAGCGTGACCAAAGCAGTTTCCGTGCTGTAGCCAGGCCTGAAGCCAGATTGAAAAGGGTCTAGATAATCTGTTTCATCCAATAACCATAGGAGCTGAAGTGTCACCACTTTCTCAACAACCTTTCCTACAAAGGGTAGGTTGGAGACTGGACGAAAGTTCTTTAATTCAGCTGGATCCAGGGAAGGCTTCTTGAGAAGGGGTCGCATAACCGCTTCCTTTAACGGTTGCGGAAAGGACCCCTCACTCAAGGACGCGTTAACTAAAGCCAGCCTCGTGTCACCCCCCTGCTGGCCGAAACCAGCCAGGAGGGGCACGAGTCCAACAGACAAGTGGAGGAACTCATCGCTCCTACTGCCTTGTCCACTTCCTCAGGAGTCACAGATTCAAATTCATCCCACACAATATTTATTTATTTATTTATTTATTTAAACGCTCTTATAGGCCGCCCAATCCCGTGGGACTCACAATAGGACTAAGACCTGCCCCTGTCGTCTCGGTCGGAATTGCCCAATCAGAGTCCAGGTCCCTCTGAATCTGAGCGACTTTATCCGACAGAAACTGCACAAATTCCTTAGCTCTACCCTGCAAGGGCTCCTCCGTTCCCTCTACATTAAGGAGGGAATGAGTCACCCTAAAAAGGGCGGCTGGGCGCGAATCAGCGGATGCAATAAGTGCGGAAAAATGCGAACATTTTGCCGCCCGTATCGCCACTAAATAAGTCCTAATAAAGGCTCTTAGAAGTGTTCGGTCAGATTCGGAGTTACTGGTCCTCCAGCGTCACTCTAGATGTCTCTTCTGGTGCTTCATCTCCCGGAGCTCCTCGGTAAACCAGGGAGCTTTCCTGGATCCACCACCACGGAGAGGTCGCAAAGGCGCAATCCGGCCCAGTGCCCCAGATGTTGCCCTATTCCAGGCAACCACCAGGGACTCAGCCGGATTGTGGACAAGGGAGTCCGGTATCTCCCCAAGCTCCTTCTGGAACCCTTCAGGGTCCATTAGGCATCTGGGGTGGAACCACTTAATCGGCTTTGCCTCCCTGCCATAGGGGAGTGGTGCCTTAAAGTCTAACCTCAGCAGGAAATGATCTGACTACGACAAGGGAGAAACAACTATACCCCTTAATTTCAGATCATATCTCCACTGCCCCGAGAGGAACACCAGGTCAAGTGTGTGTCCCCCCCATGAGTCGCACCCTGAACTACTTGGGTCAGGTCCATGGTTGTCATGGAAGCCATGAACTCCTGAGCTGCATCCGAGGATTCGCCAAGTGATGGCAGGTTAAAGTCCCCCAGTACCATAAGCCTGGGGAACTCCACCACCAATCCGGCTACCGCCTCTAGCAGCACAGGCAGGGCCATTGTAATGCAGCTGGGAGGCAGGTACATCAGCAATAGGCCCAACTAAACCCCTGAGTCCAACTTCAAGAGGAGAGACTCACACCCAACAATCTCCGGGGCAGGGATCCTGTGAGGAAGAAGACTCTTGCGGGCAATAATTGCCACTCCTCCACCCCTTGCCTGGGGTCGCGGCTGATGCAATACTTGAAAACCGTCTGGGCACATCTCTGAGAGGGGAACACCCGCCTCCTGGCCCAGCCAGGTCTCAGTTATGCATGCCAGGTCAGCTCCCTCCTCCAAGATTAAGTCTCGAACGAGGGGAGCCTTGTTAACAATAGACCTGGCATTAAACAGCAGCAGCTTGAGCCCAGGGCCCTGACATCCCAAGTCACCAGGTATACGAGATGAGCCAGGTGAACCAGAACCAGAGGGGCCGTAACAAGTAATCGCTTTGAGACAGCGAGTCCTAGTTCCCTGAGAGCGGCCTACCCCACGGCTCCCGCCATATCTACCTCTCCCAGTTATAACCACAATACCCCGGCTCTCCAACTCCCCAGAGATCCCCTACCTCACCCCATCAGCCCCCCTCTTCCCCTGCAGGCCCGACATCCCACTCATACCAAGCCGGGGTTCGCAACAGAGCCCCCATCTGCTTCTGTTTGCACACTCAGCAGAGGGGGCTCCATTTCTTGCCCCCGGCTCTCTCATTCTTCCCAAGTTCAGTCACTCCAACCTATTCACTCTATCCAATCCATCCACATCCTCACACATACACACAAGCGCACCCCCCAAAGATAAAAAATATAAATATAAAACACAACAAAACAATTAATGCAGGGAAAGCGTATATTCCAGCCCCCAAACCAGCATGAGTTTGTCCTTTCTCTTTGATGTCTTCGCTATAACAGATGATAACTTTTAGGAGAGGAAGTTTTTTCTCCACTTCCAGGACTTTCTGTAGCTGTTTGTCGTTCTCCACCACAATGATGTTGGCCACGCAATTCTCCATTGGCCCAATATTACTGATCTCTGCTCCTTGCCAGCTTTCCTCGCTTGCCAGCCTTCACTGCTCACTTAATTTTTTGGCAAGTTGTTCTGTCCAGGGACTGTGTGACCCCCCCTCCTCCCACCCATGCTCTGACAGCGAGAGCCGATGGAACAGAAGTTGCCTTCAGAAGTTGTGGGAGCTTCATCACTGGAGGCTTTCAAGAAGAGACTGGACTGCCCTCTGTCAGAAATGGTGTAGGGTCTCCTGCTTAGGCGTGGCAGGGGTTGGACTACATAACCCACAAAACAGACCTGTTACTGTGGTAAAATAAGGAAAGGGAGGAATGAGCCCAGTAGTAGACCCAGAGTTGGAAGGGACCACGGAGGTGTTTTAGTTCAGCCTCCTGCTCAGGCAGGAAACCCTATACCATTTCAGACAATTTGTATTTGTACATTACAAATTGTTCACAGCAATGGATGAAAAGACTGTACATTGTTGGGTGAAAACAGAGATCCCTTCCGTTACCTGTAGTCCTGTCAGAGTTTGTTGCATAAATCAAATCCAGAAGCACACACAGATAACTGATTCAGCTGGATTCATTAACTTCTTTATATACATATAACTTAGTTGCTATGCCTATTCATTGGCTGACCTTGTTACCATGGCTCTCCTAGTCATGAATATTCTAACACTCCTCCCTTCATGACTGGAAGAGACATAAATCCAATTAACTTAATATTCTTCCAATGGTGCACTCCACCCAATGGTTTGGTCATTATGTCTGCCAAATTGTCCTCTGAAGCACAGTGAAGCAAGCTAATTAATTTACATTTTATGGCTTCCCTGACATTACAATATTTAATGTCCACATGCTTGCTTCTATTCTTTACTCTGTCACCTGTTGCCATTTTAATGCAGGCAGCATTATCCTCAAACACGTTACAGCTTCATTTACCTTTACATTTAAATCCTGTAACAGCTGTACATACCAGGTGACCTCTGAACAAAGTTCAGACAAAGCAATAAATTCTGCCTCCACAGTAGAAATGGTGACAGTTGTTTGCTTCCTGGACTTCCAACCAATTAAAGCCCCTCCAAACAATACCACAATCGCAGAATTGGACTTTCTGGTTTTTACATCATTTGCATAATCACTATCAACATAGCATTTCAATTTTAATTCTTCAGACACCTGTATTTGAAGACCCAAATTCACAGTTCCCTTCAAATACCTGAGAATCCTTTTTACACCCATCCAATGCAATTGTGTTGGTGCAGCAGTAAAGCAACTCAAGATGCTTACTGCACAAGCTATGTCTGGTGTGGACCACTGTGACAGATATAACAGACTCCCTATTGCTGACTGATATATCTCTTGATCACGGGCTTCACTTTCGTCCTCACCCAAACTGCTGTGAAAATCTGTACTCATAGGTGTTGGAGCAATATTACAATCTTTCATCTTATATCTCTCCAACAACTGTTCAATTTTTCTTATTTGACTAAGAACATAACCACCTTTCTCAGTCTTTTGTATCTCTACACCGAGATAATTTTGTATTTCTCCCAAATTCTTTAGTTCAAATTTCTTCTCTAACTTACTAGCAAATTCTTTTACCTGTGATACATCCTTTGCAATGAAGCAAAGATCATCCACAAATGCTAATAGTTGACAATCCCCACCTTGTAACTTTCCAGTGTATATGCAACCATCAGCCTTGCAACTCTTGAACCCAAGACCCTTCAATGCAGTATCTAGACAGATATTCCAATTCCTGGCTGACTGCTTCAGCCCATAAATGGCCTTGTTCAATTTATACACCATGTTAGGCTTTTTACTTTCATACCCTGGTGCTAGTGCCAGCCTTATGCTTTCACTCTTTACTGTAGGCGCGAATACCTCATCATAGTGCACATTTTTCAGCTGTGAAAACCCTTGTGCCACTAACCTTGCTTTATATCGTATCTCATTATTGGGTAGTACCAATGGTGTTGTGGCTTGCCCGCGTCCCGCGCAGCTGGCCATGGATCCGGAGGACCAAGAGCCGACTGTGGCGCGGCACTATCATCCCGTGCACCTGGCACCTGAGTCTGATAGCGAGGAGGACTCAGTGCCAGAGGAGGAAAACCAGCCTGGGCCTTCTGCACCTTCTCAGCTGGTGCTGAGTGAGTCATCAGAAGAGGAGGAGCCTCTGCTGGATGCTAGGGCATGCAGGGCAGCTAGCAGGGAGGAATGGCTCTACAGACGGAGGTCTCCTCGCATGTTTTATAACGTTGAAAAAGCACTACGTGACCTAAAACCTTCTCTATCAATCGGACCAGATGGACTATGTGCATACTTCCTAAAAAAGATCTCCACAGCCATTGCTGAACCACTATGCATAATCTTTGAAAAATCCTACAGGACCAGTTCCCTACCAAACCTATGGTCATTAGCCACGGTCATCCCCATCTTCAAAAAGGGAGATCCCAGTCTAGTAGAAAACTACCAACCAATCTCTCTATGCTGCGTCACATGCAGAGTCATGGAAACAATCATAAACCAATCCATTACCCTCCACCTAGAAACTAACAACCTACTTTCAAACAAACAATTCGGTTTCAGGAAAAAACTATCCTGCAATCTACAACTACTACACTGCAAAAACATATGGACCACAAAACTGGACCAGGGCAAAACAATAGACGCAGTTTACGTAGACTTCTGTAAAGCCTTCGACTCAGTGGTTCACGATAAACTACTTCTGAAACTGAAATCCTACAGCATCTCTGGACCCCTACATGACTGGATAACTGTTGTGCCTTGGCCGCGTCCGGCGCCGAGTCTGGAGGATCCGGAGGACGCGGAGCCGCTCATGGTGCAGCAGTACCAGCCTATGTGCCTGGCACCAGAGACGGCTGGTGATGAGGACTCGGTGCCAGAGCAGGACGATCTCCCAGGACCTTCTGCACCTGCGCAGCAGAGTTCTTCATCAGGAGATGAAGAACTCATGCTGAATGCCAGAGCACGCAGAGCAGCCAGAAGACAGGACTGGCTGAGTAAGCGTCGGTCCAATAGGAGGAAGCAGTGAGGGCTAATTGGGCCACGCCCTTCAGTGGCTATATTAGGCCATGGTAATTAGTGCTCATTGCTGAGAACAACAATTCACTGACCGCAGCATATCCAGAGTTTCGTTTCTACGTCTGTTTGGGAATCTTATCACCAGCTTCTGCCAGCTTTATTCCGGGAAGCCAGCCAAGTTGTTCAGATAAGAATTAATGAGTCTTGCTTTGAACTTTTGTCTGTGTGCTATTTAACCCTCACGTAACCCAAAGAACCTTATTCCTGAAGACTTTCCGTTTGTGTTGTTTTGGACTTCTAAACCCTCTGAGTTTTACTAAGAAACTTTATTAGTAAAAGGAACCTTTTTGTTTGCCTCCCAACGACTGTGTGTGTGTGTTTCTGGGGGGTTGCGGTGCTGGGTCACAACAGTTTGTTCTCAGCCCAAACTGACCACACACAAGCCCAGATTGCATCATGGAGCAGCTTCAGGACGAGAATGCTCAACTTCGGCAGCAGCTGGCAATCATGAACGCTCAGTTAACAAGGCAGCAAAATCAGTTGGCAGCTGCTCCTGCGTTGGCCCCAGCCCAACGGACACGCTGCCCGATAGCCATGCCGGATAAGTTCCATGGTGACGAGGCTATGTTCCCGGCGTTCCTGGGCCAGTGCCAGTTGTTCATGTCTCTGAGGCCAGAGGATTTCCCCCACGACCGGGACAAGGTGGGGTTTGTAATTAGCCTGCTGTCTGGAAATGCAGCACGTTGGGCCACCCCTCTACTGGTCCAGAACAGTCCCCTCCTCCAGGACTTTGGGCGTTTCTGCACTCATTTGGAGGAGATGTTCGCGGATCCAATTAAGGCCCAGACAGCGTGCAGGCAATTAAGGCAGCTGAGGCAAGGCCGGAGACCACTCAGGGAATACATCAGTGAGTTCCGTCTCCTCAGCCAAGACTCGGCCTGGAATGAGGCAGCGTTGTTGGATGCCTTCCAGGAGGGCTTGGCAGACAGCATCCAGGATGAGCTGGCACGCGTGGACATTCCTGCAACCACCCAAGAACTGGTGCGGCTCTGCTTGAAAATTGATGCCCGGTTGCAAGCGAGGAACGCACGCCGTGCTGCTCCGGCGCCTCTCGCGCCACCTGACGTCCCCGCTGTTCTGGCTCCACGTCGCGCTGCTCAGGCACCTCCTGTTCCCCGTGGACTTCCGTCGGCCCCGGCTCCCCGGGACGAGCCTATGGACCTTGGCGCTGTTCGGCCCCGCTTGACCGGCGCGGAAAAGGACAGACGCAGGGCAGGGGGGTTGTGTTTGTATTGCGGCGACCTGGGCCATTTCGCTCGCTCGTGCCCTAGGAAGGGTCGGGGGCCCACCGCTTCTGGTCCTGCTCCACCGTCCCAGCCATCGCCGTCGGGAAACGGCCAGCGCCCGGCCTAGCGGAGACGCTGGGTCGGGCATGCACACCGAAGGACTCCGGCTCAGCTGACGTGGATCCCGGTCCTCCGCGGCATCTGCTCTTGGACACCAAGGTCTTTATTGACCACCGGGACCGCGGCGTCTCCGCACACGCTTTGGTGGACTCCGGGGCAACCACCAATTTCATTGACGAGGCGTTCGCCCAGCATCTTGCCGTTCCCCTGTGCCCCGTGGACCCGCCGATGAGGGTGGAAACAATCGATGGCCGGGTGTTGCTGTCCGGTCCGATTAAGGCCATCACGCAGCCGGTGCGCCTTTGCATTGGACGGCACGAGGAGGCCATCCAGTTTTACGTGACGTCGGGACTCCATTTCCCTTTGGTTCTCGGACTGGCGTGGCTGCGCACCCACGACCCTCAGGTTGTATGGTCCCAGAACTTCATTGCCTTCCCGAGTCTCCAGTGTGTGGACCATACGCGCCAGGTTTGTGCGGGCGCGGTACCTGACCCTCCGGACATTTCACTCCCAGCTGAGTTTGCAGACTTCGCTGATGTGTTTAGCGAAAAGGAGGCGGACCAGTTGCCCCCGCACCGGCCCTACGATTGCCCTGTGGATCTGATTCCCAACGCTCCGCTCCCTGTGGGCCGCCTCTATTCCATGTCAGAACCCGAACTGGCCGCACTGCGGGACTTTATCGATAAAAACCTGGCCAGGGGTTTCATCCGACCCTCCTCATCGCCCTTGTCTGCCCCCGTCCTCTTCGTCAAGAAGAAAACCGGGGACTTGCGCCTGTGCTGCGATTATCGCAAGTTGAATGCCATCACAGTGCGTAACCGGTACCCGTTGCCCCTCATCCCGGAGTTGATGGAACGCCTCCGCTCGGCGACCATCTTCACCAAATTGGACTTACGTGGCGCTTACAATTTGGTGCGTGTTCGTGAGGGGGACGAGTGGAAGACGGCGTTCGGAACCCGCTACGGTCATTTTGAGTATACGGTCATGCCGTTCGGCTTGACCAACGCTCCGGCTGTGTTCCAGCATTTCATGAACGACATCTTTAGAGATTTGCTGGACCAGTTCGTTGTCGTGTACCTGGACGATATTATGATTTATTCTACGTCCCGGAGCAGCCACATCCAACATATCCGTCAAGTCCTGCAGCGGTTGAGAGACCACCAGCTATACGCGAAATTAGAGAAATGCCAGTTTTTTCAGACGACTGTGGATTTCCTGGGCCATCGGATTTCGCCAGAAGGCATCGCCATGGACCGGGGCAAGGTCGAGGCCCTGAAAACCTGGCAACCCCCGCGCCGGGTGAAGGACGTTCAGCGACTCCTGGGGTTCGCAAATTATTATAGGACCTTCATCCCGGGGTTCGCCACTCTGACCGCGCCTCTCACTCGACTCCTGCAGAAACAAGTCCCTTTCCGGTGGGGCGATTCCGAACAGGAGGCGTTCAAGATCCTCACGGATGCCTTCATGCAGGAGCCGATCCTCAAGCACCCAGACCCTCACCGCCCTTTTGTTGTGGAGGCGGACGCGTCCGACATTGCCGTGGGCGCCGTCTTGCTCCAGACCCGGGAAGATGGCGGCCATCTCTTCCCTTGCGCTTATTATTCCCGGAAATTAACCTCGTCGGAGCGCAATTATACGATCTGGGAGAAGGAGTTGCTGGCCATCAAGGCGGCTTTCGAGACCTGGCGGCACCACCTCGAGGGGGCTCGTCATCAAGTGGAGGTGCGCACAGACCATAAGAACCTGGAGTTCTTGCAGACAGCCAGGAAGCTCAACCAGCGCCAGATACGCTGGTCGTTCTTTTTCTCCCGCTTCAATTTTCGCATTACGTACATCCCGAGTGGCCGGAATCAGCAGGCGGACGCGCTGTCCCGCAAGCCGGAATACGCCCAAGCCCAGGAACCGCTGCCACCCCGGACGGTCCTGCCCGTCGAGTCCTTTGCAGCTACCCAGGATCCCGTGGACCTCCGAGGACAGATCCGGGAGGCGCAGCGACACGACGCCTACGCGGCACAACGGAGGCAGGAGATAGGGCCTGAGTCCCCTTGGACGTTTTCGGACGACCTCCTCCGTTTCCGGGACCTGCTCTACGTTCCTGCCGGTCCGCTCCGTGGCCTGATCCTGCAGCAGTGCCACGACAGCCCTGCGGCTGGCCACTTCGGCCTTTTCAAGACTCTGAACCTGGTGGCTCAGACTTTTTGGTGGCCCCGACTCCGTGATGACGTCCAGGCCTATGTGACGTCTTGTGTTCGCTGTCGCCAGGCCAAGTACGCCCCTGGAGCGCCGCCGGGCCTGCTGCAGCCCTTGCCGACGCCTGAGAGACCCTGGGGGGCCGTCTCTATGGACTTCCTCACGGACTTGCCCCCGTCCGCCGGCTTCACGACTGTGTTCGTAGTGGTCGATATGCTGACCAAAATGGCACATTTCATCCCCTGTCGCGGGTTGCCGACAGCTCGTGCCACGGCCCGCATGTTTATCCAGCATGTTTTCCGCCTGCATGGTCTGCCGGATCGGGTCGTGTCGGATCGGGGAGCCCAGTTCACGGCCCAGTTCTGGAAGGGTCTGATGGCGGCCCTGGAGGTCCAAGTCTGCCTCTCGTCAGCGCATCATCCGGAGACTGACGGGGGCACTGAAAAAGTCATCGGCATCCTTGAACAGTACCTGCGCTGTTTTGTCAACCAGCAGCAGGACAACTGGGCGGAATACCTTGCCGTGGCCGAGTTTGCTTTTAACAACTCTCAGCACACCTCCACGCACGCCTCTCCGTTCCTCGCCAACTTTGGTTACCACCCTCGTTTCTTCCCGCTCACGCTCCTAGACTCTCCTGTTCCTGTGGCAGAGGAATTCCTGTCCGAGCTCCAGGCCATTCACCAACTGGTCAAACGCTCGTTGAATAAAGCCAAGGAAGATTACAAGAGGGTCGCGGACCGCTCCCGGCGAGCAACTCCACCTCTGGCGGTCGGGGATCGTGTCTGGCTGTCCACGAAGCATCTCCCCTCCGACCGACCGGCTCGCAAGCTTGACCACCGCTTCTTGGGTCCGTTCCCGGTGGAAGCGGTCATTAACCCCGTGGCCTACCGGTTGACGTTGCCCCGCTCTCTCAGGATCCACCCCGTCTTCCATCGGTCCCTCCTTGTTCCCGAACGTCCTGCCTGTCCGCTCCGCCCTCCCGCTCCGCCTCAGCCTGTGATCCGCACTCCCGCTGACCCACCCGAATACGAAGTTGCCAGTATTCGGGATTCCCGCTGGATGAAGGGCCGGTTCCAGTACCTCATTGAGTGGAAGGGGTACGGCCCTGAAGACTTCACATGGGAGGATGCGACCGCCGTGCATGCTCCGGATCTGGTCCGGGCCTTCCACGCTCAATTCCCGTCCTGGCCGCATCCGGACCGACAGACCCGGGGGAAGGGCCCTGCGGTGAGGGATAGTGTTGTGCCTTGGCCGCGTCCGGCGCCGAGTCTGGAGGATCCGGAGGACGCGGAGCCGCTCATGGTGCAGCAGTACCAGCCTATGTGCCTGGCACCAGAGACGGCTGGTGATGAGGACTCGGTGCCAGAGCAGGACGATCTCCCAGGACCTTCTGCACCTGCGCAGCAGAGTTCTTCATCAGGAGATGAAGAACTCATGCTGAATGCCAGAGCACGCAGAGCAGCCAGAAGACAGGACTGGCTGAGTAAGCGTCGGTCCAATAGGAGGAAGCAGTGAGGGCTAATTGGGCCACGCCCTTCAGTGGCTATATTAGGCCATGGTAATTAGTGCTCATTGCTGAGAACAACAATTCACTGACCGCAGCATATCCAGAGTTTCGTTTCTACGTCTGTTTGGGAATCTTATCACCAGCTTCTGCCAGCTTTATTCCGGGAAGCCAGCCAAGTTGTTCAGATAAGAATTAATGAGTCTTGCTTTGAACTTTTGTCTGTGTGCTATTTAACCCTCACGTAACCCAAAGAACCTTATTCCTGAAGACTTTCCGTTTGTGTTGTTTTGGACTTCTAAACCCTCTGAGTTTTACTAAGAAACTTTATTAGTAAAAGGAACCTTTTTGTTTGCCTCCCAACGACTGTGTGTGTGTGTTTCTGGGGGGTTGCGGTGCTGGGTCACAACAATAACTGCGTTCCTGTCAAACAGACAACAAATGGTCAAAATAGGGAGCGCCCTATCAAACCCCGTTCCTGTTAACAGAGGTGTACCCCAAGGCAGCGTACTAGGACCCACACTCTTCATACTCTATATAAATGACCTTTGCGATCACATTACAAGCGACTGCGTTCTCTTCGCCGATGATGTAAAACTCTTCAACACCACCGACAACACTACTATCCTCCAAAAAGACCTAGACTTTGTGACAGAATGGTCTAACATCTGGCAACTCCAAATCTCAACCAACAAATGCTCTGTCCTACACATTGGCAAAAAAAATCAGAACATTAAATACAAGCTGAAAAGTCAAGACCTTACAGACGACCCTCACTCTGTCAAAGACCTTGGAATACTCATATCAAATGACCTAAGTGCCAAAGCCCACTGCAACAACATTGCCAAAAAGGCTTCAAGAGTTGTTAACCTAATCTTACGTAGCTTCTTCTCCGGTAATATCACACTACTAACCAGAGCATACAAAACATTCGCCAGACCAATCCTTGAATACAGCTCATCTGTCTGGAACCCACACCGCATATCGGACATAAATACATTAGAAAGTGTCCAGAGATACTTTACAAGAAGAGTCCTCCACTCCTCTACTCGCAACGAAATACCTTACGCAACCAGACTTGAAATCCTGGGCTTAGAAAGCTTAGAACTACGTCGCCTTCGGCACGACCTAAGCATAACTCATAAAATTATCTGCTACAACGTCCTTCCTGTCAATGACTACTTCAGCTTCAACCACAACAATACACGAGCACATAACAGATACAAACTCAAAGTGAACCGCTCCAAACTTGACTGTAGAAAATACGACTTTAGCAACAGAGTGGTAAATGCCTGGAACTCACTACCTGACTCTGTGGTTTCGTCACCAAACCCCCAAAACTTTACCCTTAGACTGTCCACTGTTGACCTCACCCGATTCCTAAGAGGTCAGTAAGGGGCGTGCATAAGTGCACCAGCGTGCCTACCGTCCCTGTCCTAATGTTCCCTAATGTTCCCGCTTATGTAGAGCTGAGGGCTAATTGGCCACGCCCTCAGGCTACTTAAGGCTTGGAGCACACAGTAGTAGTTGCTGGAAGCAACTACGGTGATTTCTTGCACTCAAGTTTCTCTACATTGGCGTTCCGCTCTGAGTCTTGTATTTTGGATTATTAGCTCCTTTGATATTTGGTTCCGGGATTCCAGCCAACTTTAGTGAGTAACAGATAAGGACGGCTTAATTGCCTGTTTGTTTGGGACTTTGAACTCTGGTCAAAAGCTCATGAAGAGAATATCGAACTTTATGCACCAAGAAATCTCTCTCTGTTTTTCCCTGGACTTTAAACCTGATTTTTACTAAGCATATTTATTAGTAAAGACCCCTTATGATTTAGCAAGCAGTTGTGTGTGTGTCCTTTCTGAGGGTTCCCGTGCTGGGTCACAACAATACCCACTTGCATCCTACAGCTTTGCTACTGTGAGAATGGATGGAAAGTTACTCTTTTATAAAATGTATCAGAAGAATTATAAAATACTTTAAGTCAATAACTCTTACTGCAAGCCTCAGTAGCAAGGCCAAATAAAAACCACAAATGATAAAGAGCTAGTCACTGTGTGTCAGCTCGATCTGAATGTTCAAGGAAGTAAACCCACGCTCCGGACAAATGGTAAAAGACAAGATAAGATAGATCCTGTTGTAACAAGGCAGGGCTAATCACGTTTGTCATAAACACAGAGTGTAAGGGATTGTAGGCGTGACGTATATTGGGTGGAACATGTATATTGGGTGGAAATGTGTTAAGGAATGAAACTGCAGAGTCCAGGGTTTACGTAGCGGAATGGGTGGTTGTGGTTTGATAAAGTCAATAATTGATAACGTGTTGTAGAAAATAAGCTTTACTCAAAATAAACAGCACAATAACATAAACAGTCCATTCTTTACTTATCTCTAGTAGAATACTTGAACTTCTTTGTACGTTATATTCAGAAATCTTTAGTCCTTCACACACAGTGAGTAACAAACAATCAAGCAAATCTCTCTCTTTCTCTCTGTCAAGCCAGGCTGCATGCACTTCTCTGCATATGCGCTTTCTTGCTCTCTCTTTATAGTCATCAGCAAACAAACCTGGATTCCCTTAAAGCAACAATGACATATTCTACAAACTTGGATTTCAGTTTTACTTTTTTATATTAGGAAACCCAATCTGGTTAGTTATAACCTTAACAAAATGTATAAATGCATGGTGTGAAACTCTAAAAGTGTGCTTCACAATCTCAATCCAACTTGGGAAGGGCCATGGAGGCCTGCCTTTGCAAACACATTTAAATAAACTTTCTTTGTTTGTACATCAGAGTTATATGTCGAATTAGTGAGTATAAACATTTGGGTGTTTTAAATCTCACACTACCCTGTGGCAAAGTCATAGAAGTGAACACGTTATGTTCACCCATGGATTTCATTTCCTTGTACATGTCTTCCTTCCACTTTACTTGTTCTATTTAGGTAATGCCAATACTTCCTTATAGTTCCTTGGCTCATACCATACATTGCACACCTTTACTTTACTAGCAGAATACCTGTCAGGTGGAATCCCCTTGTTCCATCGCTCTGACCTGCATGGCATTGACTGCTCTTGTGTTTCAACCCTCTCTTGCTTCATATCTATTTCAGCTTTTTCAGTTTCTCCTCCCTGAACACTGACACCACCACTAAGTGAGTTACCATCACTAAGTGGATCACCATCACTAAGTGAATCATTCTATAAATTTGCATTAATTCTTTTCCAATTTTGCTCTGCAAAACTAGCAGACCTGGAAATCACTATTCTTTTGCTCCCATTGCTAAAGCGATAGCTCTTTGAGCCTGGCTCATAGCCCATAAACCTGAGCTTTCTAGCCTTTGGTTGTCCCTTTCTTCTAATTGCTTTTGGAATATGCATCCACACATTACTTCCAAAAACTATTAAATGTGCCAGAGATGGCTTCCTCCCATATAGCACTGCATATGGAGTAATTTAATTTAATTTAATTTAATAGATTTGTATGCCGCCCAACTCCCGAGGGACTCTGGGCAGCTAACAACATATAAAATCATTGTTACATAAAAACATCATTAATAGATGTATCATTAATTGATGAACTCCACAGCTTATTAATTAATTAGCAGTCAACATGGCTTCACCCCAATATGCCCTGTTCAGACCAGAATCCTCCAGCAGTGAGTCCTTCATTGTTTGTTTATATCTCCTTTCCATGAAGCTTACCCATTGCTTGGCTATTTGCCAAGGCTACTGCATCTCCAGCAGCTGGATCAATTCTGAAAAACAATTTAGAATTATTTACAATTGTTTGACTTGCCCCACTGTCTATCAACCATTTGTCTCTGCTATTGCAATAGCCAACTTTTGCAACAGCAACTTGTCCATCTTGCAATTGTCTTCCTTGCAAATATTTTCTCTTTTCTTGCAAATAATTTCTTCCTTGCAAACAGCTTTTTCTTTGCAAACAGTCCTTCTTTAAATGTGTATTTCCACCACAAAGGAAACACCTCCATTGTTGCTGTTCTTTCTGCTTAGAAAGTCTTTGCTGGGCTGTAATCTGATCTCTTCTGCTGCTTTTCTCTTCTCTGCAAACAGCCAGTTTTTGGAATTTTCCGCTCTTCTCTCTCTGCTTCTTGGGCCTCCACCTCAGGAATTCCTCCTCGTGGTTTCTCCTAAAATGGCACTTGTTCTCCTCAGCAATCAAACAAGCCTTTGAAGCCTCCAAACGCAGTTCCTGCTCTGGTTTGCATTCAAACACTGCAGAAACAATATCCCACATTTCATCAAGACTGTTTAACACCAATAGCACTTTCTGAGCTTCAGGGAACTGTAATCCACGCTATTCCAACTCCACAAATAAAGTTTGCATTTTTACAAAATGCTGTTCCACAGATTCCCCTGGTTGCAAACAGCTCTGTATAACTGTCTTGATAACTGTACAATATTGTATGTTGACACACTTACATGCATACTTCTCAACTTCAGCCAGACCTCCTTTGCAGTCTTTAAATCAGCTACATTGATAAACTGTTCATCTTCTAAACTCAAGATGATATAAGCCCGTGATGGCGAACCTATGGCACGGGTGCCACAAGTGGCACGCGGAGCCATATTGGTGGGCACGCGAGCTCAGGTCCGGCGTGCATGTGTGCACCAGCCGGCTGATTTTCGGGCCTTCTGGGCCCACTGGGAGTCGGGAAACACGCTGTTTCCAGCCTCCAGAGGGGGTGGGGAAGGCCGTTTTCACCCTCCCCAGGCTCCTAGAAAGGCTCTGGAGCCTGGGGAGAGCGAAAAATGGGCGTGCCATTGCATGCTGGGAGCAGGGGGGGGGTCATGCATGCATGTGCGGGGGAGCATGGAATTATGAGTGTGGGCACGCACACACGTGATCCCCGCATTCCCCCCCCTTTTGGCACGCGAACCAAAAAAGGTTCGCCATCACTGATATAAGCCATTGCTTTATCATGCTGCTTCTGCTTAGCAGCTGCAAAAGCTCCCTGGGGTGGATTAATAACAATACCCCACAGCCCCTTAGCCTTCAGGAAACATTCCATCTTTGCAGCCTAAATTATATAGTTCTTCTGTCCCAATCGAGGCAGAGAGCTCTCCTCAAAATCAACAGCCATCCTGCAAGCCTTCTCTGCCTTGTTTATCTTTTAACACAGGTGTCTCTCAGCTTAATTACAATTCAGTCTTCTGTGTGCTCTGGGCCCATAACCTTTCAGAGTTTGTTGCATAAATCAAATCCAGAAGCACACATAGATAAATAATTCAGCTGGATTCATTAACTTCTTTATATACATAATAATATATATATACAATACCTCAAGTAGTTCTTTCAAGTAAAGACAAGGCAGGAGAGAGCAGTTAGTTTCATTTCAGAGTTTAGAGCAGAGTACAGAGTAGTTTCATTTTCTTGCACAGACTCAGATCTGTTTAAGCTCCCATTGGCTGACTTAGTTGCTATGTCTATTCATTGGCTGACCTTGTTACCATGGCTCTCCCAGTCATGAATATTCTAACAAGTCCTCAACTTACAACCACAATCGAGTCCAAAGCACAATATTGTTTTATTTCTTTTGCAGTAGTAGCCTTTAACAGGATGAAAAGGCAACAGAGTTTGACCACTTTTTTCAGCAAGAAAACAGGATCGGAACCAGATACAACAGAATTGGCCATCCAAGATCCAAAACCGTCACAAGCACCACAAGCACCACCACAAGCACCACCACTTGAACTTGGAGAAAGCAGCAAGTCAATTATTGGTGACTCCGAAATTGCAAGTAATCTTCCTGACTGCTGGACATTGCAACAGTATAACAACTTTAAAGAGAAATATGAGGGACTGGAAATTTCCAACAAAAAGTTAGGTTGCAAGTACTGTGCAAAACGACTTCTCAAAAGAGAAAGGTGTTCAATCAGTGGTGGGATTCAAAATTTTCTACTACTGGTTCTGTGGGCATGGCTTGGTGGTCATGGCTTGGCATTCATGTCACTGGGTGGGCGTGGCTTGGTGGTCATGTGACTGGGTGGTCATGGCTTGGTGGTCATGTGACTGGGTGGGCGTGGCTTGGTGGTCATGTGACTGCATGGGCGTGGCTTGGTGGTCATGTGACTGGGTGGGCATGGCTTGGTGGTCATGTGACTGGGTGGGTGTGGCCAAGTCAACGTCACTTCTTTGCCCTAATGACCTACAAAAAGAAGATATACAAAAAGGTAGTTTATTATTTCGTGCATTTAATACTTAAATGAGAATAAAAGAAGTACACAAAACAATAAAAGAGGTACACAAATACTTACATAAAAGTGTTATTTGTCTTTAACTTTAAGATGTTTCCACATTGTTCTTTCATTGCCGCCCTCCTCACTTGCACTTTTCTTCATCTTTACTCGAGCATCATTGGCTGTGTGATGATGTGCTCTCAACCATTTTTTGACTGTAGGAATAGGGTCCCATTCTTTTAGAGATAGGCCAATTACACTAATGGTCATTAGGTCGGTTATGTTGGAAACAGGCGAGTTCTCTTCTCTGAACATATGATGTTCATTTTTGAAGAACCCCTTTCCGCTTCTGCTGAACTTACAGCAATTGTTCTGACAATATCTTTAGCTTTTTTAATACTGCCAGGAATTGCATATTTCCAGGAATCTTTTAAAACATTTTCTACAAAATCTCTATAATTATTGATATTAATTTCGTAATTAAAAATGTCACTAAATTCAAGCAATTGTTCTTCAGCTGCTGTCCATGGAACTACTACTTCTTCAATATTCCAGTAATCTGGCTCCAAAAAATTGAGAAATTGTAATTTATTCATTTCTTGAAATTGGCTACCTGTTTTTAAATGTTCACAATCCATTAGTCTTGTCTTCAAATTTGTTATGATGCTTTCTAAAACTCTTTCCCAAGGAAGTCCAACAAATCAATGATTTTGTACAAATTTTATATTCAACTTTTAAACTCAAGAAAGTTGATCCTTTCTAAGCATTTCAAATGCTTTAATTGATCTTATCACCAGTTTTTCAGTCTTTATGATGTCTGTATTACTTGCTTGCAGTGCATTTGAAAGAAGAGAAATTTCTTCTAGAATATCGATTATCAATGCCAAATCAGTTATAAAATATATATTTTCAAGACGGGCAGCCATACCTGAGTATTTTTCATTTGCATGAAAATACTGATGTAGCGCTGGATAAGCACGCCACACAGCTAGGGTTGACCTTAAACTACAGGCAGCCCATCTTGGTTCCAAAACTCTACCAATCTTTATGATTTCAATTCCAAGTTGTTCGGATATTTCGGTAAGTTCCATTTGGCTCTTACTGGATTTATGAAAAATACTGTGTATCTTGTCAATAAATATTTTAAAATGATTTAGTTCAGTGGTTCCCAAACTTTTTCAGTCCACCGCCCCCTCGGTGCTACAAACTCATCCTCAGTGCCCCCCACCCCCTTCAGGTGGGCGTGGCTTGGTGGTCAGGTGGCCAGGTGGGCGTGACCAACTTGTAAAATGTGGTGAAACTCACTTAACAACGCTCTTGCTTAGCAACCAAAATTTTGGTCTTTCTTTTTCTTTCTTTCTTTCTGTCTTCCTTCCTTCCTTCCTTCCTACCATCTTTCTTTCTTCCTTTCTTTCTTTCTTTCTTTCTTTCTTTCTTTCTTTCTTTCTTTCTTTCTTTCTTTCTTTCTTTCTTTCTTTCTTTCTTTCTTTCTTTCTTTCTTCTTTCTTTCTTTCTTTCCTCTCTCTCTTTCTTCTGCAGTAGAAAACAACCTCCCCCAAGGCAAATATCTTGTGACAGCAGCTATGAGATGCTCCTAAAATTCCAAATTACTCACCAACACCCAAGACGGGGGATTCCTGACATAGAATTTAGGGCTTATAAAATGGTTCCATGTGTGCAGGTATATCTGGATGAGAGAAAGTGAGGGCGTCCCTGAATGTGTGAATGCACATGAGAAACATCCATGCCTTTTCCAATCTTCTTTCTTTCTTTCTCTTTCTCTCTTCTCAGCGGCAGGAGAAGGAAGAAAGTGCTCTGGCCGGCGCTCGGCTTACTTTCCTGGCGAGGCTCGGAGAACACCCGGCATGCCCATTCGCCGGCTCTCCAGGCAGCACCACTTTCTCGCTGCCCTGCCAAGGCCCCCGCCAGCCTGGAGGCTGGCAGACCCCTGAGGCTGGTGGAGCTCCGTAGGTGCGTGCCCCAACGCTTCCTGGCCCGCGAAGTTCCCAGAGCCGAAGCCTGGAAGGCGAGAGGGGCGATGGCGGCAGCAACCGTGCTCCGGCCTGGCAGCGGCGCATCCCGTCATGTGCCATCCCGAAGCGCGGTCTCCGGGCTGGTGGGGGCCTTGGTGGGGCAGCGAGAAAGTGGTGCTGCCTGGAGACCAGTGTCAGCTCCGACATGTCGGGGCTGCCATTCAGGCAGGGGGAGAGGGTCTCACCGCCCACCAGCCTCTGTGCTTACGTGCTAGCTGCTATCAGGTTGTCAGGTTGTCAGCATCTCTTCTCACTTTCTACAGGGGATAGGAAGGTATGGCTGAGGGTATGCAGGGAGGCTTGGAGGCTGGTGAGATGGCTGAGGAGTCCGTTGAAATGACTGAGGCCACCCCTGAGATCCTGTCATTGTTGCCTCCTGGGCCAGATGTGCAGCCAAAGGAATGTTTAATCCCTCAGGAGGCCGTTGCTAAGATGCCAGGGGATGTCAGTGGAACCAGTCAAGTGATGCAGAGACAAGATGGGGCGGTGGGTGGCTGGTGGCCCGGCCTTGTAGGACTCGGTGCCTATGAGAGCCCCCCTCCCATACTCACACCGATCAAGAGCCATTTCACCCAGTGGAGGGAACGCCGGATCTCCGACGATGAATGGAGTTATTCTACAGCAGTAGGGAGCCAAACATTGGACGTAATTAAGGAGATGTTTGGCCCAGCTGGATTTCAGGCTCCTGGTGGAGGAGGGGTTTGGAGGCGGTCCACAGAACTCCAAACCGGGAAACCTGGGCACAGTGCACATATCCCTGGGGTTCCCTCTACTCGTTTCACAACAACTGCGACGGGGCCAAGCCTGTCTGACTTGGGGCCTAGGATGGGGATGCATCGGTTGCCTACGGATGTGAAGCCCAATACAAGGGTCCTTTATGAACAAGGGCCATCCAGATCTATGGAACAAGACTTACACCATCATGCATGGCCAGGCGGCGGCCAAGATCCACCTACTATGAAGGCATCATTTGATGGAAACCCAGACAGAGTGGCCTTATTTCTAGGCCAAGTAATTGACCACATTGACAGGTTTGGCCACCTGTACACTTCGCAATGGGCCATGGTTATGGCTGTAGCGGCTGTAATGGAGGGTGAGGCAGCTGAATGGGTGGCTGACTTGTGTGGGGACCATGCAGCAGAGTTGGGGGATGTTGGCCTGTTCTTAGCTGCCTTACAGGAGAGATTTGAAGACATGACACGGATACAGCAGGCAGAAGGTGAATTACTAACAACCAAGAAGAGGGGCAGGCCGGTGGTACAGTACATACGTCAGTTTCGGAGGTTGGTAAGTAAGGTCAGAGGCTGGCCATAGAAGCTGCTGGTTCACCAGTTTAAAACTGGTGTGGACCGGGTGTTAGGGCAGGTGTGTGTAACCTGTGGCCTGCCGCCACGTCTAGTGCCATGGATGCAGGCGGCTACCGAGATAGACGCTGAGTTGCGAAGAGACGACCAGTCCCATCTAGACTGGCCTTTAAGAAGGCGTGGTGGTTTGCCAAAGTGACCCGCCAGGACGGCGCCTGTAACACAACAGTCTGTAACTTTGATGGGCCCCACAACCACACCCACTAAACCAGCACCAGTACGGGGTGTGATGATCTGTTTTCAATGCGGAAAGCCTGGACACCATGCGGTTGAGTGCCCTGAGACGGGTCCAAAAGTAACTGACACTGGAACCCCGGGGGTTGGACGGACCACCGCGAGGAAGAGTATTCGTAAAACACCTGAGCGAACACAGATGTCACAACAGGCGGGTTCCCCTGTTGTTACTAGCACTGATCTTGATCAGGTAGAAGTTTCTAGCAGCAGTGAAGAGGAGGAGGGTGATGATCCCATGGTAAGTAAGCCCGTGAAACCCTTCCTTATTTCAGTACATATTAGGACAGCAACAAAAGTGCGGGAGCGTAAGACTTTAGTGGATTCGGGCTATACTAGATGCCTTATGAGTACTGCTATGGCTATTCAGTTAGGGATACGACTCAGGTGAATGACCAACCCCATTCGTTTCGAACAAATGGATGGTTCTGTGCTCGGTGGAAAACCAGCAACACATATAACTGAACAGGTCACACTAGAAATCGGACCCCATCGGGAACGAAAACGTTTTGTAGTCGTCCCACGAATAACAGAAGCCGTGGTCCTTGGTCTTGTTTGGCTTCATAAATGGGGCCCGACTATCTGGTGGGGGGGTTGTCAACATCTGCGATTGGCCCTGGGCACTGATCCACCCCCACATGAACAGTGTGGAAGCGGAAAGGACCCCGAGGAGAGGGATGGAGGGTAGCATGTATTCCCTGCAGTCTATAAAGATCTCGAAGAAGTATTCAGTGAGCGGGAGTGTGATACCTTACCTCCCCACCGCTCAACCGATTGTGCGATTGAGATCCTGCCAGGGGCGGTTTTGCCTAAACTGAAAATGTATTCCATGACCCCACAGGAATTGGCAGAAATGAGGAGCTATATAGATTTGCCGTCGCTTGGCGAATCTGCAGAAGCGGATCAGGAGTTCATGGCTTCCATGACAACCATGGACCTGACCCAAGTAGTTCAGGGTCCGACCCACAGGGTCTACATGGGGCACACACTTGACCTAGTTTTTCTCTCGGGACAGTGGAGAGATGATCTGAAGCTATAGTATAGTCGTTTCTCCCTTGTCGTGGTCAGATCATTTCCTGCTGAGGTTAGACTTTAGGGCACCACTCCCCCATCGCAGGGAGGTGGAACCAATTAAGTGGTTCCACCCCAGACACCTGATGGACCCTGAGGGGTTCCAGAAGGAGCTTGGGGAGATACCTGAATCCCTTGTCCACAGTCCATCTGAGGCCCTGGTAGCCGCCTGGAAAAGGGCGGTATCTGGGGCTCTGGATCGGATTGCGCCTTTGTGACCTCTCCGTGGCAGTGGATCCCGGAGGGCTCCATGGTTTACCAAGGAGCTCCGAGAGATGAAACACCATAAGAGACGTCTAGAGCGACGCTGGAGATCCAGTAAGTCTGAATCCGATCGAACACTTCTAAGAGCCTTTATTAGGACTTACTTAGTGGCGATACGGGCGGCAAAACGTTCTCATTTTTCCACTCTTATTGCATCCGCGGATTCGCGCCTGGCCACCCTGTTTAAGGTAACTCGCTCCCTCCTTAACATAGAGGGAAAGGAGGAACCTTTACAGGGTAGAGCTGAGGAATTTGTACAGTTTCTGTCGGATAAAGTCGCTCAGATTCGGATGGACCTGGACTCTGATTGGGCAGTTCAGGCTGAGATGACAGGGGCAGATCTTAGTCCTATTTTATGGGAGGAATTTGAGCCCGCGAACCCTGAGGAAGTGGACAAGGCTATTGGAGCGATGAGCTCCACCACTTGTTTATTGGACCCATGCCCCTCCTGGCTGGTTTCTTCCATCAGGGAGGTGACACGAGGCTGGCTCCAGGTTTTGATTAATACCTCCTTGCGAGAGGGGTCTGTCCCGCAGCCGTTGAAGGTTGCGGTGGCAAGGCCCCTCCTCAAGAAGCCTTCCCTGGATCCAGCAGAATTTAAGAACTTCCGTCCAGTCTCCAACCTACCCTTTGTGGGTAAGGTTCTTGAGAAAGTGGTGGCGCTCCAACTCCAACGGTTGTTAGAGGAAATGGATTATCTAGACCCTTTTCAATCGGGTTTCAGGCCCGGCTACAGCATGGAAACTGCTTTGGTCGCGCTGATGGATGATCTCTGTTGAGCCCGGGATGGGGTTTTTTCCTCCATCTTGGTGCTACTTGACCTCTCAGCTGCTTTCGATACCATTGACCACGGTATCCTTCTGTGCCGACTAAGGGAGTTGGGAGTGGGTGGCGCCGTTCTACGGTGGTTCTCCTCCTATCTCTCTGGTCGGTCACAGTTGGTGTTGGCAGGGGGACAGAGATCGACCCCTAGGCCCCTCGTTTGTGGGGTGCCTCAGGGTTTGGTTCTCTCCCCCCTCTTATTTAACATCTACATGAAACCACTGGGTGAGATCATCCGATGGCATGGGGTGAGGTTCCAGCAATATGCTGATGACACCCAGTTGTACATCTCCACCCCATGTCAATTCAGTGAAGCGGTGGACGTGATGGGTCGGTGCCTGGAAGATGTAAGGGTCTGGATGGGAGTCAACAGGCTCAAACTAAACCCAGACAAGACCGAGTGGATGTGGATATTGCTTCCGAAGGACCAGGTAGATCATCCTTCCATGGTTCTGGGGGGAGAAAATTTAATCCCCGCAGAACAGGTTTGCAATTTGGGTGTCCTCCTAGACCCACAGCTGAGATTAGACCACCACCTGACAGCTGTGGCTAGGGGGACCTTTGCACAGATTCGCCTAGTGCACCAATTGCGGTCCTATTTGGATCAAGAGGCTCTACTCACGATCATTCATGCCCTTATCACCTCACGGCTTGATTACTGCAACGCGCTCTACATGGGGCTACCCTTGAAGAGTGTTCGGAGACTGCAGTTAGTCCAGAATGCAGCTGCGCGAGCTGTTGTGGGTGCCTCAAGATACACCCACACTAAGCCCATCCTTCGCCAGCTGCACTGGCTTCCGATTGGTCTCTGGACGCAATTTAAGGTGTTGGTTCTTACCTTTAAAGCCCTATATGGCTCAGGACCAGTTTATCTGCGTGACCGTCTGCTACTGCATTCCTCCCAACGCCCAGTGAGATCGCACAGGGTCGGCCTTCTCCAGGTCCTGTCAGCTAGACAATGTCGGCTGGCGGGTCCACGGGGGAGGGCCTTCTCTGTAGTGTCTCCGACTCTTTGGAACCAAAGAGAACCAAAGAACCTCCTGAGATCCGTACTACCCCCACCTTACTGGCCTTCCGGAAAGCGGTTAAGACCTGGCTTTTCCGGCAGGCCTGGGGCCAATGACCCTAAGATGTGGTCTTGTTAGATCGGCCCATGTATGCATGTGTGAGTGAAAGTGCTTTTTAAATATTGATAGTATTTTAACATGTTTTTAAATTGCTTTTATTGATTATATGTTTCTATATCTGCTGTTAGCCACCCAGAGTCACCCGGGAGTTGGGCGGCATAGAAATTTTAATAAATAAATAAATAAATAAATAAATAAAATAAAATACTGAAACGGGGGTTTATACAGCTGGCCAGATCCAGGGTAGCTGCTCCAGTGTTATTCCGTGAGAAGAAGAATGGGGGTGTCAAAGCATCGTTTGCCACGTTTCTACACAGAAGACTATGGAATGGAAGGGGGGAATACTGTGAGGGAGAAACGTTAGAGATAACACATTCTTGGTTAGTTCCCCAAGGTCATCCTTTGTCCAACACCTGCCGGAAGCTGGGAGGAGAGATTGCCACGCTGGCAGAAGATCAGTGGCCAGTGTGACCCAGTTGGAGGGTGGGGGAAAAGGGGTGCCAACTTCCTACCAGGTGGGAACTTGGGAGGAAAGTTAGATTTGGGTTTCTCCATGTGCTTGCCAACATGGTCTCCGCATTAAATTGGAACTTTGGTGAACTGATTGCCTTGGACTCTGATTTCTGCTTGAGTACTATTTGGAACCGTGACAGGGGGCTTACGTCTCTGTGTTGATTTTCGGGGCATCAACACAGTGTGCGTAGAACATCTATATCCTCTCCCGTTGATGAAAGATATGTTGGCTTGCTTGGTGGAGGGGAGAGTATTCATGAAATTGGAACTTAGGGAGGCCTACTCTTGGACTCTGATTTCTGCTTGAGTACTATTTGGAACTGTGACATTAACCCAAATCTCATTTAAAACTTGCCCAGCTACCCCTGTTCTTGGGGCACTGGTCGGGGTCCTGAGCCCCAGTTCCGACCCGAAGCTGGGTGGTGCGAAGACTCAGGGAAGATGGAGAAGGAGGAGAAAGCAACAGGGGACCCTGCAAGGGATGAGATGGAGGAATGCATCAGAAGCCTCTACTCTCCCACCCCGGCGTTTGTGGAGGCCAGGGAGTCCGCGGAGAGAGAACGCCAGTTGGGGGCACGGAGCAAACAACCAGCCCCTGAACCTCTCTCTCAGCTGGAGCGGACCCTGCTAGGAGCTGTTGGGAGCTTGAGGCTGGAGCAGCCCTTGTATACCGGGGTAGCCCTTGGCCCTGAATGGGGGAAGCCGAGAACCACGTTCGTGGGGAGCTCCGAAGATGAGGGATCCCAGCCGGGCTCACACGCTCACTCGCTGATGGACCTTCATGATCGGTTTGGGCGCCTAAGCGTGAGTTGGACAAACCCCCTCTCGGGACTTGAAGCTCTGAAGTGGAACCTGGCCCAGCCCGTGTTCTCTTTCCCGGAAGGACCTCTAGCCTCCCAGCAAAGTGGGGTTTCCGCCTCTTTCCACACCAGTGTGGATGAGAGTCTAGGAAGCCTTCCCACCGGGCCACCTCCTGGGTGGGAGTCGCACTACCCCTCTCCGAAGCCGACCCGCCAACCGGGGGTTGGAAGGCCCCAGTGGTGGCAAACGGGAGGAGAAAGAGCACCAGCGCCAACCCCCCAGCCAAGCTTCGGAGCCATGCCTCCATGGCAAGCACCCCCAGGATGGGGGTTCTTTCCCTGAGTGAGGTGGGTGCAATACCAGTGGACCCCGGGGTACCCCCTGAAACCAATCCCCATATCCTACATGGGGGCAGCGCAGCTGAGCCCTATGATGCCAACACCAGTCGCACCAGCCCCTCCCCGGGGGGGGGGGTTGGGCCAACAGATGCATCACGGAGGGCCCCAGATAGGAGGACCTCTGCAGCAAGCTGCCGCTCCACCGGCCGCGGCTGGGCTAGCCGCCCCCCCTTGGGCCCAGGAGGCCACCCCGCGGTTCCGAGCCACGTTCGATGGGTACCCGACTAAGCTGGCCTACTTCCTCCACCGGGTGTTAGTATACATCGATGAAAACTGAGCGCTGTTCCAGACAGATAGACAGCTGATCGATCAGATAACCGAGGGGATGAATGACGGGGAAGCAGCAGAGTGGGTGGCCGAGCTCCAGAATGAAGTGGCACCTGAGTTAGACGACCTGGACGACTTCGTCCAGCCAATAAGGATCAGATTTCACGATGAGGCCCAACAGGCAGATGCAGAGGCCCAGATCAAAAAGCTGAAGCAAGCGGAATGCCCAGTGAAGGAACTGGTGTGGGAGTTTAGAAGAGCAGCAGGAAAAGTGCGGGACTGGCCTGAGCAGCTCTTAGTGCACACGTTCCAAGACGCGCTAGACCCAGAGCTGAAGAAAGCATGTGAAATCCGGGGGGTCCCGTGCTGGGTCCAAGAGTGGTACTCCACCGCCATTGCTCTGGACCATGTGGTCAGAGTCAGAAAGGAGACCCTGCTGGACCGCCCCGCTAGAAGGCCACCGGGCCACAGGATCCCCCCTAGACCGGCGGCGACCCCACGGGTTGAACAGATGAGGGTAGTGAAGTGTTATAGGTGCGGCCAAGTCGGCCACCGCATGACCGAGTGTCTAGCACCAGCCACTATCCCTCTTCTGAGGACCAGGCCACCTCTGGCTTCCAAAAGAAAGCTGAGAAAGCCACCCGAACCGGGGCGGTTGGCCCTGCAACCAAAGGGGCCCCCTCCCCTTCCTGATGATGACGAACCGCCACCAACGTGAGAATCGGGCCCTCCATGGGAAGAGGGGGTCGATGAGGAAGACAATCCGATGGTGAGTGCAGCCGTTCGGCCCTTTCTCATAAAAGCCAAAATCACGGTGCCCGAGACGGGAACGGAAGGGGGAGTAGTTGCCATAATCGACACGGGGTGTTCAAGGTGCCTAATCAGCAAGATAGTGGCAGATAAGCTGGGGATCCGCACTAGGCCCCTAGCCAGCTCCATTCGATTTCAACAGCTGGATGCATCATTAGTGGGTGGGGCTCCCACCACCCTTCTAACTTAGGCAGTAGAATTGCAGTTTGGGCAGCACCATGAACGAATTCGATTCATAGTAGCCCCCAAGATGTCCGAATCCATCATCCTGGGTTTGGCATGGCTAGATAAGTGGACCCCCACCATCAGATGGGAGGATGGATATCGGAAGCTCAACATACACATCGGCCCGACACCTCCTCTAGAGAGCCAACAGCAGCGGGAGAAGTTCACGCGTGGGGGTGCGACGGAACCTCAACTGGTTGCCCCTGCAAGGGAGATCACCCCCCCAGGGGCCCAAAGGGTGCCAAGAGAGTATCTCGACCTAGAGAGGGTGTTTAGTGAGGAAGAATGCAACGAGCTCCCCCCCACCGACCCACGGACTGCGCGATAGAGTTCAAGCTGGGTGCTACGCTCCCAAAACCGAAGATGTACTCCATGTCCCCAAAGGAATTGGGAGAGTTGAGGAGATACATCGACTCCAACTTGGAGAGGGGGTTCATCCAGCCAGCGAAGTCAAGGGTCGCTGCTCCCGTGCTATTCAAAGAAAAAAAAGATGGGGGGTCAGATTGTGTGTCGACTTCCGGGGAATAAACGGGGTGTGCGTGCAGAACACCTACCCCCTCCCCCTCATGAAAGACTTGCTGAACCACTTGTCCAAAGGCAAGATATTCACCAAGTTAGATTTAAGGGAAGCGTACTATCGCATCCGAATCTGGGAGGGGGATGAATGGAAAACCATTTGCAGAAGTAGCCCTGCTGTTAACAGAACTGCTCAAGACGGGGCCGACACCCACCAAGCCAAAGCCTAGTCAGCCACTGAACTGGACGATGGACTGCCAGAAAGCCTTCAAGAAATTGAAGCGACTTTTTGCCCAGGAGCCAATCCTACAGCATCCCGATCCAGAACGACAGTTCATCATTCAGGCAGATGCGAGTGATGTGGCAGTGGCAGCGGTGTTGCTGCAGAAAGATGAGAAAGATGATCTCCTGCTGTGCACTTACGTTTCAAAGAAGCTCACAGCTACAGAGAGGAGATGGGCCATTTGGGAAAAAGAAGCCTATGCCGTTCGTTGGGCGCTACTGACTTGGAGACAATTCCTCGAAGGGGGGAAAATACCTTTCGAGGTGTGGACTGACCATAAAAACCTAGAGGCCCGGGACTTCCGGTTCCGGTTCGCTGCATCGCGGACGCTCCCCGTTGAGCGCCTTTCCATTTCCCCGTTAAAGCCGCCAGAACAGCTGTCTGGCGGCTTGAAAGTCTCTGCCCCGGGCAAAGGGGAGAGATGAGAGCTGGACAGGTGGGGTAGAGCCCCCCCTAGTGCCCCAGGTGTCAGCCAGGGGCGCAAAAGGTGAGGGCTCCCCAGCCAGCCTGTCTCTTGCTCCGGGGACTTGGAAACCTCCGCTTTTGCGGAGCAAGATGCCGTGACCACCGCTGCTTCGTGAATGGGATTACAACTACTTAATTGATTAAACAAGCAGACAGAGAGAGACAGGATTTTAAAAGGGCAAGTACATAATTTTTTTCTCTTTCAACTCCACTGCTGACTTTCACTTCGGAAGAAACTAAGTAACAGTTAATAGGCTACAACATGGCGATCGGAGAAAGTGGGAGGAGAAGTGAAAGTAACTTTCGTTTCCCTAGCGGCTTTTTTTCTTATGGAAATTTTTGACTTTGAAAGTTGGCTTTACTCTCTCTGTCTCTCGATTTTGGATTAAATAATAACTGACAATTTTTTAAAAAATAAAAGTCTATCTGGCTTTGGAATTTAAAAGAAATTTAAAAGAAATTTAAAAGAATTTTAACTAGAGGCTTGGCTTTTTCTTTGTTCTCCACTGGAAATACTAAAATGGCTTCAAAATTTGGAAAGACTGTTTTGAATAAAAGAATGGACTATTCATCTGGTTATATTTCCAAAATGCAACTTACCACTGAGTTAACACCCCCAAAGTCTTTAACACCTGAAAATTTAATAAGTACCTTAAAGATCATGAAAGATGAACTTACTGCTGAATTTAACCAAAAAATCAATGAAATAGATAATAAAATGCAGGCTGCTTTAAAGAATATTGACCAACAAATTAGAAATGATGTGTTGGAGGTATGCAAAGGTCTAGCAACAAATATTGAAGTTTTGGCAAACCGCATTGAAGAAAATAAACAAGTTTTGACAACTTCAGTAGAATACATAGATAAAATACAAAATGACATTGCAAATTTTGAAACAGAGGTGTTAATGACGCAATTCAGATCCATGGAATTTGCCATAAGGGTCAGGGGGTTGAAAGAGGGATTATATGAAGATTTGAAAGGAAGGATGGTGGAAGCTTTGGAGCAGGTGTCTGGACTGTCTAAAGAAGAATTAGCCAGGCAAATTGATAAAATATATAGAATCAACTCCTGGTATGCAAAACAAAAACACCTACCAAGGGATATTGTAATATACTTTACTACAAGAGCCTTACGGAATAGGATTATACAGGCGACGTTTAAGAATAACCTTCAGGTGAATGGCCAGGAACTAATGATATGGAAAGAAATTCCCTCTAAAATGCTCAAAGCCAGAAAAGATTATACCTTTCTGATTGATGAATTTAAAAGGTTAAACTTACAATACAAATGGGAAGCACCAACAGGAGTCGCAGTGAAATTTCTGGGAAAAAGATATCGGCTTAATACAACAAAGAAAGCTACTGAATTTTATGCCAACGTCTTAAAGGCTGATATATCCAAGATTCCAGAGGAAAGATGTATGAAAACAAAAGAGGAGGAGGAGGGAAAGCCATCCCTTCCTGTTCAAATCGAAACAGATTTACAGAATTCAAGTGATTGGCAGAGCCAGACAGATGTCTACAGTGTGGAAAAGGAGATGGAAGATCGGGGTCAGATGGGAGGCGAGCGGACAACTACAAAATTATTAAGTTACAAAAAGATGCAACCATCATCAAGATACAACAAGATGCAGCGTTGAAATTTATTGGACAGATGGTTGGACAGATATATATATTATCATTATTAATAATATTTTTTAGAGATTTAGAATTTCTCTGAAGTTAATAATCTGATATATAGTAATGTTATGCTATTTATATAGTGGTTGACTTTATGATGAAGTTTAAGGGTTTTGTATTTAACACTTGATTATTGCCTATGTAATATTCATTTAAGTTCTATTTAATAGTGAAGAAATGCTTTGCAGGATAGATGATGGAAAGGAGGAGGAAGGAATTTTTATGTGTACAATTCGGAGTTGAAATTTTTAAACAATAAGGTGGAAAAAAATTTTTTTTAATTTAATTTAAATTTATCTTACTGATATTATGCCCTGTATTCTCTCTGGGAAGTCCGGGGGGGAGGGGGTGGGTGGGTTAGGGTTAGGGGGGGAGGGGGGAGGGGGGAGAAAAATAAAAAATGTTTGTACTTTGTACTAATAAAACTTTTTGAATTAAAAAAAAAAACCTAGAGGCCCTAAAGACCCCGAGAAAGCTGTCACCCAAACAAGTGTGGTGGGCACAATACTTTAGACGATTCAAGTTTGAACTAACACACATCCCGGGGGAGGGGGGAACTTGCTGGCGGACGCCTTGTCCAGAAAACCGCAATATGACAGCCAGAGAGAGGAGGAATTCCATTCGGTCACCCCACCCTCGCCGACAGGAATGGCAGACCTTCCCCCCTCAGAGGGGGAACTTGCAGCCCCTGTCCTCACCAGAGGCCAATCCCGACGGTCGAGCACCCAGAGCCATGAGGAGTGGATGGACAAATTTAACGCAGCCTTGCCCGATGACCCCTGGCTAAATGACAACAAGGAAATTTTGACCATGAGAGACGGACTGGCTTGGAAGGGGTCCAAACTGTACGTGCCTGCCAGCCTCAGGCTGCAAGTGCTTCAACGAAGCCACAACTCTAAGCTGGGAGGACACTTCGGATTCTTGAAGACCTGCCACCTGACGAGACGGCAGTTTTGGTGGCCAAAAATGAAATCAGAGGTGGAGGACTATGTAAAGAGCTGTGCCACCTGCGCCACAAGGAAGCACCGACCAGGAAAACCACCTGGACTCCTGCACCAGGTAGCCAACCCAAGCAAGCCCTGGGAAGAAATAGGGATGGACTTCATTGTGGAACTCCCAGAAGGCAAGGGAAATACAGTGATCTGGACAGTCATTGACTTATTCTCCAAGCAAGTCCATTTCGTCACCTGTTCTGGGTTGCCATCAGCCAGGCACTTAGCAAAACTCTTCCTCAAGCACATTTACTGGCTGCACGGAGTGCCCAAGAGGATCATCTCCGACAGAGGCGTACAATTCACCACCAAGTTCTGGAGGGAATTCCTGTGCACCATTGGATCCACTCAAGGGCTTAGCTCAGGATTCCACCCACGTACCAACGGGACCGTAGAAAAAGCCAATGCAATTTTGGAACAATATCTTCGTTGTTATGTGGACTACCAACAAGCCAACTGGGCAGAGCTGCTGCCATTTGCTGAAGTAGCATACAACAACGCAGTACACAGCAGCACTGGATTGACACTTTTCCAGATCACCAGTGGACAGGAGTTCATCCCAATACCAGAACTGCCCACAGAAGCACCCACTTCCATGTCCCTAATGGAATGGATGGAAGCACTAAAGAAAGGATGGGAAAATACAAAAAAGGCATTGAATGAAGCTGCAGAGACCTATAAAAAACAAGCAGACAAGCATCGAGCCATTCAGCCCCCTTTACGAGTGGGGGATAAGGTCTACTTATCAACAAAATACATCTGCCTAAGACTGCCCAGTAAAAAACTGGGTCCAAAATTCTTAGGACCTTTCCCAATAGTAAAGATAATTAATCCTGTCACAGTACAGCTTGCTCTGCCACAAATATTGGGGAAAATACACCCAGTATTTCATAGTAGCTTACTTAATCCAGTGACACGATCAAACGTTAGGCCACCAACCCTTCCTCCACCACCCCCAGTAGTAATACAGGGGGAAAGACACTATGAAGTGAAAAAGATCCTAGACTCCAGGCTCTTTAGAGGCCAACTACAGTACCTTATTCACTGGAAAGGGTACTCTTTAGCTGAATCCACATGGATCAAAAGTTGGAAGGTGAATGCAGACAGATTAGTCAGAGATTTCCATAACAAATATCCAGATAAGCCAAAGGAGCCCCCTGGGGGAGGGAGGGGTGGTTAAAATCATTAACTTAATCCCCTGTGCTCTCACTCTCACTCTCTTTTGTGTATTGGTAGGAGATGTTTTTCGCGTGAGGAGAGGCAGCCTGTCAAAGCATCGTTTGCCACGTTTCTACACAGAAGACTATGGAATGAAAGGGGGGAATACTGTGAGGGAGAAACGTTAGAGATAACACATTCTTGGTTAGTTCCCCAAGGTCATCCTTTGTCCAACACCTGCCGGAAGCTGGGAGGAGAGATTGCCACGCTGGCAGAAGATCAGTGGCCAGTGTGACCCAGTTGGAGAATGGGGGAAAAGGGATGCCAACTTCCTACCGGGTGGGAACTTGGGAGGAAAGTTAGATTTGGGTTTCTCCATGTGCTTGCCAACATGGTCTCCGCATTAAATTGGAACTTTGGTGAACTGATTGCCTTGGACTCTGATTTCTGCTTGAGTACTATTTGGAACCGTGACAGGGGGCTTACGTCTCTGTGTTGATTTTCGGGGCATCAACGCAGTGTGCGTAGAAGATCTATATCCTCTCCCATTGATGAAAGATATGTTGGCTTGCTTGGTGGAGGGGAGAGTATTCATGAAATTGGAACTTAGGGAGGCCTACTCTAGGGTCCGCATTAAACCTGGCGACAAATGGAAGACCACTTTTAACTGTCCTCTAGGGAGCTATCAGTTTAAGGTAATGCCGTCCGGGCTACAAGGAGCATCTGCCGTTTTTACGCAGTTCATAAATGAGGTACTGCAGGAACATCTGTATAAGGGGATGCTCGTGTACCTGAACGACATCTTGATATATACAAAGACCCTAGAGCAGGGGTGGCCAAACCGTGGCGCATGCACCAAACGTGGCACATTGGATGACTACAAGTGGCGCATTGCATCCTTGCGCCTACTTATATTTTTTAAATAGGTGTCATAACTGAATCCTTCTTAATATTTTCAACACCAAAGTGATCTCAGTTCAATTCGTACAGCCTTCGGTAATGTTCAACTTCTCGGTGTCTGAAACTTAGAATGGAACTTGTGAGATGTTACTTTAGGCGGGTTTACAAACGTACAAATATTTTTATCGGTGTTGCCATTGCGCGTTACGATCGCAAACACCACGCACTAGCAACACATGTGTTTGAAGTCACGTGTGAATGAGCGGCGAGCGTTCAATATGGTCAGTCAGTTCTGAGTGAGCCATCGTGGCGTGGAGTTTGAAGCAGTGTTTTATTGAGTGTACTAGCGTGGTTTTTGTATTGAGAGTGATTGAAAGACAGATTCAAGATTAAATATATATTACGTTTGTCAAAGAAGAGCACCACTACTTTTTCTTGACACGAACATAGAATTCAAAAGTTTTTGAAAGGAAAGCAGACGAAATTGCTATATCAAGGCAGACAGTTACGAGACGTATTGAGGAACTCTCTCAGGATGTATCTCAGCAACTGGAAGACCTTGTCCATTCTTGTACTTTCTTTTCTCTAGCTTTGGATGAATCAACGGACATATGTGATGTTGCCCAGTTAAACATTTTTATAAGAGGAATTGATGATAATTTTAATGTCTTTGAAGAACTTGCTTTTGTGCTGTAATAGATATTGTTTTTCATACAATAATTAAACCATTTAAAAATGTTGATTATGTCAATAAGCATACTTTTATTTAAAAGGGCCAGCACTGTTATAAATCATATTCCAGGACCCCTTCTAGTAGAGAGAACAGACAACTCCAAGTTCCAAGCTGATCTCGCTCTCAGTGCTTCATCTCGCTCAGAGCTTTCTCTCTCTCTCATCACATCCAACAACTGTGGTCCAGAGTTATCTTCACCAAACAAGACTCTCCGGCAGCTGTAGCACCACCAGTGGGGTCCACGACAGCGATCACCCTCTCGTCCAAGTAGTTATTTCTAACTATTGTAGATTGGTGCTCCAATAAACATGTGTCTTTTGAAATGGTGTAAATTAATTAATTGAATTGCGTGATTGAGTTATTCCTTTTCCTCCCTTAAGCAACGCAGATCCTACCCCATCCCTATTTTACAACCCCAAACGTGAAAGTAAGAAGGTAAAAAACGTGCTTGAGTTGTATGGCGCATCTGAACTCATCTGTGAAAAAATTGGCGCATGGTATGCTTAAGGTTGGCCACCGCTGCCCTAGAAGAACACATTCCATTGGTACGCCAAGCTTGAAGGCCAAGCTTTACGTTAAAACTTCAAAGTGTGAGTTTCATAAAACGTGTTTAGATTACTTAGGTTATCGCATTTTTCCAAAGGGGATTGAAATGGATCCTGAGAAGGTGAAGGCGCTGATAGACTGGCAGGCTCCTAGGACACGGAAACAGCTACAAAGCTTCCTAGGGTTTGCGAATTTTTATCGACAGTTTATCCCGTCCTTTGCCAAAGTGGCTTTGCCATTAACAAACCTCCTTCGAACTAAACATTTGACTGGGAAGCCACGTCCAGGTCTCCCCTTACAATGGACAATGTCCTGTCAGCAAGCCTTTGAGCAATTAAAGGCCTTGTTTGCAAAGGAGCCAGTGTTAAAGCATCCCAACCCTGCTAAGCCATTTGTGGTGCAGGCCGACGCCAGTGACGTGGCGGTTGCTGCAGTGCTGTTGCAAACAAACGAGGAGGGGACGTTACAACCATGCACTTATACGCCCAGGAAGTTAAATGACACTGAACGTAAATGGGCTATATGGGAGAAGGAAGCCTTTGTGGTTCGGTGGACTTTGCTGTCATGGAGACATCTGTTGGAAGGGGTGGGTTTACCATTTGAGGTCTGGACTGACCATAAAAACCTGGAAGCCCTTCAGACCCCACGTAGGCTGTCGCCCAAACATGTCAGATGGGCATTATATTTCCGGCGGTTCAACTTCCGCCTGCTGTATATACCGGGAGGAAAGAACTTTCTGGACGATGCTTTATCTAGGAAACCCCAATATGCTAGTAAGCAGGGAGACATAGTCCAAGCAATTATTCCTGTGTCAGTACCAGATGACTCACCATTAGAGGCAACGACGAAACCGGAGTCCATCAAGGCACTGATGACAGGCATAGCGGATGATATTAAGAAAGCATTGTTAACTAACCAATGGTACCGGTCTAATCAAGCTAGTCTCAGTCGTAGAGACGGGTTGGTTTGGAAGGGGTGTAAACTTTATGTCCCAAGTGTTGTCCGACTCGAGGTGTTACGTCGTTGTCACGATGTCCGGACAGCGGGCCATTTTGGCTTTCTTAAAACATTACATCTGGTGAATCATCAATTCTGGTGGCCTCGGCTTAAAAAGGATGTCGAACACTATGTTCGTAGTTGCACGACCTGTACTACAATGAAGAAACAACCAGGTAAATCACCTGGTTTTTTACAGTCTGTGGCATCTCCAGGAAAACCTTGGGAAGAGATTGCCATGGACTTTATTGTAGACCTACCTGATAGCCGAGGTAACATGGTGATCTGGACAGTTATTGAGTTGTTTTGAAAACAAGCCCATTTCGTAGCTTGTCCAGGATTATCATCTGCACGAAAATTAGCCAAGATGTTCATAGACCATATATACCACCTTCATGGGGTGCCCAAGAGAATAGTGTCAGACAGGGGAGTACAATTTACCGCCAAGTTTTGGTGGCAATTCCTGACCATGATTGGCTCCTCACAAAGGTTGAGCTCCACCTTTCACCCCTCCACCAACGGCGCGACTGAGAGAACAAACGCAATGGTGGAACAGTATATCCGGTGCTACGTAAGACATCAACAATATGATTGGGCGGACCTGCTGACGTTCGCGGAAGTAGCATATAATAATGCGGTTCATAGTAGCACCAGATATACTCCATTCCACATTGCTACGGGAATTGAGTTTGTACCGATCCCTGAATGCCCGCAGCCGCCGTCCGATAATGTTGGAGTGCAGGAGTGGATAACAAGGATGGGAAAAGTATGGGCCACTGTCAGGGAGGCTTTAGAATCGGCTAGACAGAGGTATAAGTTCCAAGCAGATAAAAGGAGGTGGCATCAAACTCCCTTTTTCATAGGCCAAGGGGTCTATCTTTTTGCAAAGTATCTCAATTTAAAAGTACCATGTAAAAAATTGGCACCAAAGTATATTGGGCTTTTTCCAATAGTGAAAATCATAAATCCCGTTACTGTGCAGCTAAAGGTCCCACCGTTATTGGGTAAAACACACCCAGTATTTCACTGTAGTTTGATACGTCCTGTCCATACGTCATCGTTGCAGGGCCCTCCACTCAATCCACCCAGGCCCATAGACGTAGGAGACCCACAGTATGAAGTTGAGGAGGTCTTGGATTTCCGACTGCATCGAGGCCGTCTTCAGTATCTTATCCTTTGGAAGGGATACCCACTGGTGGAGGCATCGTGGGTTCCCTGCCAGCACATAATGGCCGATAGCCTCATTGCCAAGTTCCACCGGAAACATCCTGGAAAACTGGGCATAAACAGGCACGTCACATGATCAGCGTCTTTACTGTCTACCCCTTGTTTTCCAGGTGATGTCGTGGTAGGGGGGCCGCATGTCAGCTCCGACATGTCGGGACTGCCATTCAGGCAGGGGGAGAGGCTGTCATCGCCCACCAGCCTCCGTGCTTACCGGCGGCACCAGGAAAACCCCGCGGAGCTTCCGTGCATGCTGATCTCTTCCGGAAGCTTCGTGACGTTGCTGGAGACTGCTAATGAGCTTGCCACCGCCCAGCTGAGAGGCGGTAGTTCCTATGACATTCGGAATGTCAGAGGCATGTTCGCAGCAGTGGAGCCTGTGCAAAACACACTGCTAGTTAATGAACCATGGCTTGTACTACGTGATGTCGATGGAGGGGTGGAGTTGAGGGGTGGGGCACGCGGTATCTTTAAATAGGTGGCGGGAGCACTGGGTGTTTGATGCTGACAATATACTCGTTCTTTATAAACACTGAATGATCGTTGGTTAGTGCTGGAGGCTTAGAATTAAAGATTTTGTCTGCATTACACTGTGGTCCTTTCTAGCTGCTATCCAGAACCTGACAGCCGGTGGATGGGCATGCCGGGCAGTCTCTGAGTCTTGCCAGGAAGGTAAGCCGAGCGCCGTCCAGGCCCACGTGCTCCCACCTGCCCCTTGCTCCGGCCGCCTCCCAGGAAGTTCGCGGGAAGTGGTGGCGGGTGCAGCAGCGCCTGGTGAGGAAGGCCAGGCGGGGAGGCATGGCTGATTGTCTTGTTCATGGCATGAATGAACATTCATGCCATGAACAAGACAATCAGCCATGCCTCCCCGCCTGGCCTTCCTCACCAGGCGCTGCTGCACCCGCCACCACTTCCCGCGAACTTCCTGGGAGGCGGCCGGAGCAAGGGGCAGGTGGGCTGGAAGAAGCGTGGTTGAGCGGGGCCAGGGCAGCACAGCTTATTGTGCCTTCTCTTGCCCCACTCTCCATCCCGAAGGGCCGTGCATCCCCCCTGCCAATCCTCCGTACAAACCGCCCGCCCCATTTCTGCAAAGGCAGAGCCCTGCAGGGCGATCTAAAGAGGGGAGGGGGATGCTGTAGAAATGGCCGCCTTCCACCCGTGCCTCCCGTGCCGGCTCCAAAGGACTTGGGGCTCCGAAGCAGCCCACTGGCTTCCAACCCGGCGCCGCGGGCCGAGTTCCCAGAGTGGCGACGGCGGTTGGCCGGGCCGATCCGCAAAGAGAGCAGGCAGGTGGCAGAGTGAGAAGCCAGTGGGCTGCTTCGGAGCTCCAAGTGCCGCGGAGCCGGCACGGGTGGAAGGCGGCCTTTTCTGCAGCATCCCCCTCCCCTCTTTGGATTGCCCTGCAAGGGGGGGCTCTGCCTTTGCAGTAACGGGGTGGGCACATGTGCAGCAGCCCTGGGACATCCGCTTGCCCTTCCGCCGCCCCTCTCAGCGTCTGCATTTCCACCAAGGGCCGCCCGCCCACCCACTGGCCGAGCCGGGCTGGATGCCGACCTCAGAAGGCAAGTGGGAGTGGGTGACTGCCAAGAAGGCCACGTGGAAGGCCGCCAAGCATGGCCGGGGTGCAGGGAGTAGGCTGCTACCTCCCTTCCCCGCTGCCCCGACATGCTTTCCTGCTGCCCCCCTTGCCTCTTAGCGCCCCCCTAAGTCATCCCACCTCCCCCCAGGGGGCGGTACCACCCACTTTGGGAACCACTGCTATAGAACTAGATAAATGGCAAAAACTTTGGGATAGAAATTATAAACTGACAATGGCTACTGCATATAAGGAAAATCTTTATAAAATGTTTTATAGGTGGCATTTGCCACCGGCAAGACTAGCAAAAATGTTTAACAACGTGTCTGCCAAATGTTGGAAATGTAATCAGACTCCAGGTACTTATTATCATATGTGGTGTACACAGGTGTGAAATCCTCCCGGTTCGCTCTTACCTGTTGGTCGCTGCACAGCCCAACAACCTGGTGGCGTTCGCAGCGCGGGGCTTCCCCCGCCCGCTTCCCCCGCCCGCCTGTATGCCGGCATCTGAGTTCTTTTGCCCTCTGCGCAAGCAGAACGCTTTGCGCATGCGCAGAGGGCAAAAGAACTCAGATGCCGGCGTACAGGCGGGCAGGGGAAGTGGGCGGGGGAAGCCCCGCACTGTGAACGCCACCAGGTTGTTGGGCTGTGCAGCGACCAACAGGTAAGAGCGAACCGGGAGGATTTCACCCCTGGGTGTACATGTATGAAAGCAAGAAAATATTGGACGAAAATACACACATGGCTGAAAAAGATGATTAAGCAGCATATAGATTTAAAGCCAGAAATATTTTTGTTAGGTATAATACCAGAAAGTTATGATAAAGGGACTATATACTTAATACTACATGTATTAACAACAGTGAGAATTGTATTTGCACAATATTGGAAAAATGAGAACACCCCACCAGATGAAAACATAATTCGGAAAATATTGGACTATGCAGAGATGGATAGATTGACATTGAAAATAAAAGATAAAGGAGATACAGAGTACTATTCAACGTGGAATAGGTTTTATCAATGGTTAGAGATAAGAGGTAGAAATTAGATGAAGAAAGATTATTGTTATATGTAAGTAGAATATGTCAGTATATAAGGGTTCATGAATTGGAATAGACATGGTAACAGGTCAGCCAATGGGGACTGTTTGGTGACCCAGACAGCTCGGAACCTGGGCGTGGCTTAGGTTCACTGATCTGTCTATATATGAGTGCTTCTGTGATTCTATAGCTTCTGTGATGATTGATTCTGTACTTCTGGATTCTGAGTTCTGGTTCTGGCTTCTGCTGTATGGTATTGTATATAAAGAAGTTTCTTATATAAATGAATCCTGCTGAGTTATTTACTTGTGTGCTGGTTGGATTGCTGCCAACTCTAACAAAATAGGAATGTTGTTTATAATTATAAGTACCGTATTTTTCGGAGTATAAGACGCACCTTTCCCCCCCCCTAAAAGAGGCTGAAAATTTGGGTGCATCTTATACTCCGAATGTAGCTTTTTCGAAGCTTTTTTTTTCCAGCCCTAACGAGGTGCTAACGATCTTCCCTTGTTTTCATTGCTTGTTTTCATGGCTTGTTTTCATTGCTATTCCCTCCGAAAAAGGTTTTTTTCAGCCCTAACCAGGGGATAAAATAATGTGCTGAAGCTGACCAGACTAAGGACGCTAGCCAGATGAATACCTGGTAGGTAGATTTTTTCCCCCTATTTTCCTCCCCCAAAACTAAGGTGCGTCTTATACTCCAGTGCGACTTATAAAAGTACGATATGCTAGTACAATTAATATGTTCATAAATAAGCTAACATAATTATAAATATGGCTGTAATTAGTACGTGTATTATCATTATTACTATCAGTATATCTGTTACTTTTTTCCTTCTTTTGTAAAACAAAATGCCTGGACAATACACTGTCTTCAAAATATTTATATATAAATAAAAAACTTGACTTAAAAAAAAGGAAAAGAGCTGGGGTCAGGAAAAATAACAGGGGATATCAGTCATATGTAGAACTGAACCCAGGAATACCGGAGGGGGATCCGACGACCCCCTCTCCTGTGTTACCCCTGCCACCACCACCCACCAATGCTCAACAAGTCGCACCCATAGTAATAGCATTGCAACATAGGCCAGTGCAGCAAAACCCCTCAGTGGTTAAAACAGCCAACCAACAAGTCCTTGACACATATGAACAGAACAAGGGTCAGAAGGGTGGACACATAGTCATAGGATTAGTGTCACGTCTTCCAGAGGGTAAAACTGCAATTACCAACAAGGCCTCTAACACAAATACACAGTACGAGGGTCAACAGGCCGAGGTGGTAATAAAATCCCAGGGAAATTCAGAGGAAACATGTAGGGAGTACACACCAGTAGAACAGAACCTGGTCGAGGACTCCCATTGAGAAACACCCATAATTTCCAACGTCTACTAGTGCCATGGGCAGGGGTGGGTTTCTACCGGTGCGGACCACTACGTGCGCACTGATAGCGGCCCGCTGGTGACATAATTTTTATTGGAATTTTCGGTGATTTTTTCAGGTTTGGATGGCTTCTCCTCATCCTCTGCTTTGGAGAAAAGCCCTCCCTCCCGCCCCCGGGTTAATACCGACCTTTATTTCTTCATCTGAAGCACAGCTGAGTGGCTCCTTGGGAGACTGGACTGAGACTATGTTCAATCATACCATACAAGCATTCATTCACCTGAAAAAGGGGAAATTAGAGAAGTCGTGTTGCAAAACGGACACGCTCTGGATATAGTCCTTGCTGCCAAAGGAGGGGTTTTTGCCTTAGTTCGCTGTTAAAACTACATTTCGGACTACCAAGTTAGTATTAATCATACCATCCATCCCATGGAAAAAGGCGTACAAGAAAGACCCAAGGATGCTGAAATTCCTCTCTTCTCTGGATTCTCTTCTTGGCTTACTTCTTGGCTTCCTGGTTGGGCATGGCTTCGAGAACTCTTTATAGGAATTATGATTGTGGTTTTCCTTGTTATCTTCTTCTGCTATTTTATTCATTGCCTTCCCTTAATTACATCTTACCTGTCCTAAACAATGTGGATCCCATACTGCCTATCTTGTTTTCGATCATACTTCTGTGCACTGCTCAAAGTATGAAAGGGGGCATTAAGTTGACCAGGAATCTAATGTTTCTATTGAAAGTCTTGAGGGAGCATATGTGCCGATGTCACAATTGCCTCTGCAGGCCTTCAAGGTCATGGAAAGTTCCTCAGGAAACACCCAATGTCCCTGAGATGACACCCAATGCCCTTGGAGGACCTCCAAGGGAGGTGGATGGCTATTTCTGTAGTTCTTTATCTTATCTAGAGTGTGCCAGCTTGTCTGGGTGGAGTGTGCCAATGCTTCTGGGTGGAGAAGTGGACAATGTAGCAAACATATAAATATGAGTGTCAAAGTGTGTTCAGGGTTCCCTCTTGCTATGAGGGGCCCGTCTTTATTCAGCTGAATAAACATGTAAAGCTTATTGAGGCAAATACCTGGACTCTGTCTTTATTTACACCAAGCAACACCTGAAATTGGCAAAAAACCACTGCCCTGAGCTCCCCATTCCCACCCCTCCAGAGAGGGATCAGCCATCTTCAGGAGAGAGAAGCAAGTCAGACAGTGAGGAAGATATTGAAGATGCAGATTACAATTTCACAGATGCAGCTGAGGAGAGAAAACCATACTTTCCCAACCAGAAAGACCTCAACGATCTGATCAGAGACCTTGGTCTTACCAAGTCCCATGCTGAGCTTCTGACATTTAGGCTCAAGGAGTGGAACTTGTTGGATGAAAGTATGCAAGTCACAGATCAGAGAAAGTGTCACCAACATTTTTCCAACTTCTTCAGTCAGCAAGTTGGGCTGTATTTCTGCAACAATGTGGCTGGTCTATTCAAAGCTATAGGAATCACCTGTAACCCAAGTGAATTGTGCCTATTCATAGACAGTTCATCCAGGAGCCTCAAAGCCGTGCTGTTTCATAACAGGAACAAGTACCCGTCTCTCCCTATGGCTCACTCTGTGTACCTCAAAGAGGACTACATCATTGTCTAGATGTTGCTGAGTGCCTTGAAGTATGACAACTATGGCTGGGAGGTCATTGGAGACTTCAAATGGTATAATTCCTGATGGGCCTCCAAGGTGGTTTCATGAAGTTCTTTGTTTTCTTTGCCTCTGGGACAGCCGGGGCACTAAGGCGCACTATCACAGAAGGGACTGGCCAAAGTGGACCTAGTTCTCCATAGGGAAGAACAACATAAAGTGGGAGCCGCTGGTAGACCCTCGGAAGGTGCTGATGCCACCACTGCACATCAAGTTAGGCCTCATCAAACAATTTGTCATGGCTCTAGACGAGTCGGCAGCTTTCAAGTACCTCCAGGATCTCTTTCCACAGCTATTGGAGGCAAAGGTTAAAGCTGGTATCTTTGTCAGACCACAGATAAAGAAGATCATAGAGTGTGATGAATTTGCCAATGTTTGAGCGAAAACGCAGCTCCGTGATTCCCCTTTTGGGAAACTGCAATTAATCAGCTTAGAGGTGAATGGACCGTGTTTCCCCATGGTGTATACAAATAAAACCGAGATAAAGTTCTAATAAACACTTTTATTATAAAAGTAAAAATATAAATGATTACATCCTACCGGTAGATATACGTCCAGCCGGACGAAGTGAAAGCAAGTAAGAGAATGAACAAAGTACAGAAACTAGACATGCGCAATAAATCAGGCATCACGAGACAATACATCACAAGACTATTGTTTACATTACTGATAAGAGTATGATCAGACTACCGTAAATCTCAGACTGGAAGCACAGCTGACAAATACAAAAAAAATGCAGTGACAGCCAAGCTGAACAGGATGGACAAAGCGGTTTGGAACCGTTGCAGCCATTCATGGCTTTCTGGACAATCACAAGGCTGAAAACTATGAGCAGCTGGTTTAGACTCTCATAAAGAACTATGCCAAAATGGGATGCAGAATGTCCCTCAAAATCCATATCCTTGATGCTCATCTTGACAAATTCAAGGAGAACATGGGTGCTTACTCAGAGGAGTAAGTGCTTTCACCAGGATATACTGGACTTTGAACATCATTACCAAAGACAGTATAATGAAAACATGATGGGGGACCATGTTTGGGGGCTTCTTCAAGAAATTGTGTTACATAGTGTAATAGAAGCATAGTGTAAGGGTCTACAAATTGCCACATAGCAGTCATAAGACATTGCAGCTAGAAGGTATGTTTCTATCATTACACAAATGCATAAAAATATAATGTACTAAGCATCCACTCACATTAATTGTGTTCTAACACACAGCAAGTTGGCTAACATTTTAGGCAACAAGGTAGAGCTATAACAAGTGTCCAAGCAGGACAAATTTCCCAGGAAGAAGTACATTTGGGTGTGAAGCTGTTGATCAACCACAACTAGCAGAAAGATGAGGAGGTTTCCAGTTATTGCCATCAGATAAATCACCAAGAAGAACCAGAAAAGGAGAGGTTGCAGCTCAAGGAAATTCCCCAGTCGGAGAAGGATGAATTCTCTGATGCTTGCCTTATTTTACTTTTCTATATTTAGCATTTTTTAAACTTATCAAATGTCATACAAGTTCTAGAACACATACTGTAACAAGAAGGACATAGGTTCAAGTACAAAATTACGAAGTTGTCTTTGCCACTTTGTCTTTCAAAAGTCTTAGAATATCCTGAAAATGTAGGTAGCTAATGTTCACCATTTTTCATGCATAGACCAGGAGTATTAGCTGTGACTATGATGATGTGACATTCATAATATGAGATAAGATAAGATAACCTTTATTATCCTTCTATGATCGGGGCCTTGACGAGATGAAGGGGCTTGTGTGGGTAAATGAAATTGTGGGCTATGTCGTCAGACATGTATATGTCCAGAAGGGTCTCCCAAGGTGAAGAGACCATGATAGATACCGCAGACTAACACCAATCACATCTGCCAACCTGCATTGGACCAGCATGGTCTATTCCTTCCACATGCCAATACAACCTCAAAAATGGCCCTCATTCCCCACAGGCCCTAGGGCAACTACCCATGGCAGCGGGAAGACCAACCCAAAGGCAGAGGATGCTAAGAATCACCGGGTTAAATCAGGCTGCCTTTGGACTTTGGACATAGGAACGGTCAACATTTGAACAATGAAAACGGATGCTCGACTAGAAGAACTGCTGATTGAACTCAACAATATGCATTGGGATATCATTGGATTATGTGAAACACAATAAAAAGGCAAAAATTTAGTTGAACTTGATAGGACTGGGCATTTACTCTACACTAGAGGTACTGAAGATGGATTGGCAGAGTTGGTTTTCTCATCTTTTCTCATTTTCTCTACTGAAGGCAGAGTTGGTTTTCTCATCAACCAAAAGCTGAAAGACTCTGTAGTAAAATTTGAAAGTATATCAGACAGAGTAGCCCAATGCATCATTCAATTGAACTAACGATACAAGCTTCAAATCATCCAAGCTTATGCGCCAACAATAAGCTATAGTGATTATGAGGTCAAAGAGTTTTATGACCAGTAGTGGGTTCTAAAACCCTTTACTACCGGTTTGCACAGGCGCTAGCGTGTGCGACACTTCTGCACATGTGCAGAAGCATCCCATGTGGGTGGGTGGAGCGTCCTGGGTGGGTGGGCGAAGCCTCCCGCCACCAGTGCTACCATTTCTAAGAACCGGTCCGAACCGGGAGGAACCCACCGCTGTTTATGACGATGTGGCCTGCCTTCAAGACAAAGAAAAATGGTGATACAAAATACTAATGGGTGACTTTAATGCAAGAATAGGAAGAGCAATACCTGGAGAAAAAGCTACTGACCCATATGGAAGTGGTGAACAAGATACTGTTCTGACCTAGGCTTCCTGATAAATAATAAAGCACAGAGTCCTAAAAACCTCTTTATTTTAACGTCTGTGAATTATGTTCATTTCCAGCCTTAATAAGTCCAAAACAATGTTAATGAGTCCGACAGAAGTTTTTCGGAAGAAGGCTGATATCACCAACCTTTATCTCTCTTGACACGCTGCCAAAGACCTAATTGGCAAGGAGCTTTGCAAGGCCAAACAGAAACATGGAGTCGGGAACCGAAATGCTGAGACACGAATTGAACAAAGTTGCTTCCTGCAATGAGCACATCCGTTTGCTCCACTTTTATATCCTATGGGAGGGGCCAATCACCTCCAAGCCTTACTCCCGAGTAGTCCTTTTCCTCCATAACTGTTCTTGCCTTCTGGCAGCTCTGCACATGCGCGCTGTCGGACTGGCTAAGTCAGACCCGTGCGTTAATGACTTCAAGACACTTTCAAAAGTAAGGACTTCAGCTTTTAATCACGCTACAGATAAGAACTCAGACCATGCCGAACCCATTCAGGTCCAAGTCAGCTCTGAGATCATCCTCCTCTCAGTGCTATTTATGCAAATCCTCACCATTCCCTCCCCCCAAACCACCATCCGGTGCTGTGAAGCCCTCCCCTCTCAGCTGGTCATGGCTTAGATTGTCTCTTTCCGGTGGCAGCTTCACTGTGCTCGGCTTTCTCGGCGTCTCATGTAACAGGACGTTAATCACCGGCGTCAGGCATTGAACTGCTGAGAAGAGTTTGTTGTGCTGGCAACCATCGATCCCCCGGTCCAGTGTCTCTCCCTCCCACCAAGGTGCATATGTCGAGCCTTGGCACGACACGCGCATTGGGAACAGGCTCCCCCTGTTCCTCTGCCTCGCTCATGTCAGCCTCTGGAGGCTCTGGAGTCAGCACAGACCTCCCAGATGGCCCGGGCTGGATCTCTGCCTCTGGCACCGAGCCTTCTCCAGACTCCAGGCCTGGCCCATGTTCCTCCCCAGCCTCCTCACTGTCTGACTCTGCGGCCAGCTCCGCAGGCCGCTGGAGGACCACAACACTATCCCTCACCGCAGGGCCCTTCCCCTGGGTCTGGCGATCGAGAATTGATATGGTATTGGCAAATAGAGAATTAAGTAAAGAGATAGAAAATGTAGACATTTCCCCGAACATATGGGCGGACCACAACCCTCTGAAAATAATTTGGAAAGATCAAAAAAGGAAAATCAAAAGATGGACTTTGAACCCACAGATATTACAAGAGAATGAATATCTTCAGAAGATTAAAAAAGCACTGATCTTATTCCTCGAGGTAAACAAAAAACAACACACCTCCCTACAGAATCTCTGGGATACAATGAAAGCATATACAAGAGGAATAACAATAGCTTATATGTCAAAAAGGAAAAAGGAGAAACAGAAACAACAAGACATATTAATGAAAGAAATAGGTCAGCTAGAAAAAAAAAACTTCAAACAAAGCCAGGCGATGAACAAATGATTGAAATTTTAACATTAGTTAAACACAAATTAAATCTATTAGAACAAATAGAATGTGTAAAAAATATTAACTATACGAACCAATACCTTTTTGAAAATGCAAATAAGCTGGGGACGTGGCTGGCATACAAATTTAAAAAAGAAAAAGAAAGTAGGATAATTTACCAATTGCAGGATGAAGTAAGGAATTTACAAAACAAGGAAGAAGAAATCAAAAGGATAGCAACAAACTATTTTGAGAAGTTATATAGACAGGAGGAAACTGAGACAGATAAAATAAATGATTATCTAAAAGAGGAAAATATCCCTGTACTGGAAGAAGAAAAGAGAGTGTTGTTAAATAAGGAGATAACATTGAGCGAATTAAAAGAAGCGATTCAAAGACAGAAAAACAACAAAACTCAGGGACAAGATGGTCTACCAGGGGAGTTTTATAAAAGCATGGAGGAACTAATAGAACCAATACTTTTAGAACTTTATAATGAGGTGTTGTTGGAAGCCAAAATGCCCGTATCATGGAGCATATATCACGGTGATTATGAAAGAAGGTACAGATGCAAATCAAATCCAAAATTATAGGCCAATCTCACTTTTGAACGCGGACTACAAAATTTTTATGACTATTATTGCAGGAAGAATGAAAAAAATATTAAATGAGATGATTCATCCCGACCAAAATGGTTTTCTCCCAACGAGACAAATTAGGACTAATACAAGAGCAGTATTAAATATATTAGAATATTATGAAGCCCATCCAGAGAAACAAGTGGCACTTGTTTTTCTGGATGCACAAAAAGCGTTTGATAATTCAAATTGGAAATATATGATTCGACCAATTAGAGAAATGAAATTTGGAGATAAATTTGAACAAATGATAGAAACAGTATATTCTACCCAAAAAGCAAATATAATAATAAATGGAGATATTACAAGACCATTTGACATAACAAAAGGAGTTCGTCAGGGATGCCCTTTGTCACCTCTGCTCTTTATTCTGACATTAGAGTCCTTATTAATGAAGATTAGAGCAAATAGAGAGATCAAAGGAACCAAAATTAGAAAGGAAGAGTATAAAATTCAGGCGTTTGCAGACAACCTAGTATTCTTTATTGAGGATCAAAGGGAGACAGGACCTATTTTAATAAGGGAAATAAAGAAATATGGAGAAGTAAGGGGCCTTAAAATTAATAAAACAAAAACAAAAATGATAGTTAAAAATGTAACATTAAAGCAGGAAAGAGAGTTAGAGGAAGAATTGGGATTACAGTGTACAAAAAAATTAAATATTTAGGTATTTGGCTGACAGCGAGGTGCTCCTCGATCAAAAAAGATAACTATGTGAAATTAATACAACAAATAAAAGTAGATTTGGAAAGATGGGGAACATTACAGTTATCTATACTAGGTCGAATTGCAACTATTAAAATGAATGTCTTACCGAAATTGCTCTACCTTTTCCAAACTATACCTATAAAATTAGATAAGAAATTTTTCATGGATTTGAATAAAATTACAACAAAGTTTATATGGGCAGGTAAAAAAGCAAGAATAAAGTTAACAGATCGCCAGGATAATAGAAGCAGAGGTGGCTTAGGGCTCCCTGACTGGCGACTTTATTATAAAGAGGCAATTTTGGTATGGGTCAGGGAGTGGATCAATCTGAGAAACAGAAGATTACTTACGCTGGAAGGACATGATCTACAAAAAGGTTGGCATGCCTTCCTATGGGATAAGGAGAATAAACCTCACACATATTTTGTTAGACACAAAGTAAGAGAAGCTTTGATGGAAATATGGCAAGAGACCAAGAGAAGGCATTATATAAAAGTCACAACACTATCCCTCACCGCAGGACCCTTCCCCTGGGTCTGGCGATCTGGATGCGTTCGTGACGGGAATTGGTCATGGAAGGCTTTTACCAAAACAGGAGCATGTACAGAGGTAGTATCCTCCCAGGTGAAGTCCTCCAGCCCATACCCCTTCCACTCAAATGAGGTACTGGAACCGGCCTTTTAGCCACCGGGAGTCCCAAATGCTGGCGACCTCGTACTCAGGCGGTCCATCTCCGTCACGTGGCACTGGCTGGGGACGGTTAGGTTGGCGGAGTGCACAGGTTGGTCCTTCTGGAACAAGGAGGGATCTATGGAAGACGGGATGGACACGCATTGAGCGTGGCAATGTCAGGCGGTAGGCGACCGGGTGGATCACTGCCTCAACAGGGAACGGGCCAAGGTACCAGTGATCTAGCTTCCTGACCGGACGGTCTGATGGAAGGTGCCTGGTGGACAATCAAATGCGATCCCCCACAGCCAACGGTGGCATCGCCCGCTGAGAGCGGTCTGCGACTCATTTATAGTCCTCCTTGGCCTTCTCAAGATACCGTCGCACCAATTGATGGACGGCCTTCAACTCAGACAGAAAGTCATTCGCTGCGAGAACCAGTGAGTCGAGTTGCGTGAGAGGAAAGAACCGAGGATGATATCCCACATTGGCTAAGAAAGGGGTTGTTTGGGTGGAGGTATGCTGCGAGTTGTTAAACGCGAACTCTGTGACTGCCAAATACTCCGACCAATTGTCTTGTTGCTGGTTCACGAAGCAGCGCAGGTATTGCTCCAGGATCCCGATGACTTTCTCAGTCCCACCGTTGGTTTCCGGATGATGCGCCGACGACAGGCAGATTTTCACATCTAAGGCCGTCATCAGCCGTATCCAAAACTGAGCTGTAAATTGGGTCCCTCTGTCCAAAACGACCCTATCAGGTAGGCCGTGTAGCCGAAAGACATGTTGGATAAACATGCGGGCAGTGGCGCGAGCCGTCGGTAACCCATGACATGGAATAAAATGCGCCATCTTTGTCAGCATGTCTACCACCATGAACATGGTTGTGAATCCAGAAGACGGAGACAAATCCATCAAGAAGTCCATGGAAATGGTGCCCCAGGGTCTCTCCGGTGTCGGCAAGGGTTGGAGCAGCCCTGGGGGGGCTCCTGTGGCTGACTTGGCCTGTCAGCATCGTACACAGGACGTGACATAGGCCTGGACATCGTGGCGGAGTCGGGGCCACCAGAAGGTCCGAGAAACTAAGTTCAATGTCTTAAAGAGGCCGAAGTGCCCTGCTGCAGGATTATCATGGCACTGCGACAGGATAAGTCCCTGGAGCGGCCCTACCGGTACATAGAATCTATCTCGGTACCACAAGAGGTCCTCGGTAAACGTCCAGGGAGAAGCGGGCCCTACCTCTCCCTTCCGTTGCTCCATGTAAGCGTTCTGCCGCTGCAGGGTGTGACCCAGTGGTGGTGCGCGCCTGACCCAGGGTCTCCCCTAGATCGGGTTCCGGGCGTTTCCCGACAGGGTTGTCTGCGGCAGTGGGGCAGACACAGGAGCCGACGCCCCTCGTTGCTTCTTGAGGCAAGAGGTGGCCATGTGTCCAGGTTCTTCGCAATACAAACACAACCCCCCTGAGTGCTGTCTGTCCTTTTCAGTTACTGATAGGCGGGGTCTGGCTGCGCCTATTTCCATGGGCTCCTCCAGTGGAACCAGGGTCTCACGCACGACTGGTACCGCCAGGGTCTCCTGGGAGGCACGGCGACTGGTCCATCTCTGCAACCTCGCATCAATCCTGAGGCACAGATGAACCAGCTCGTTGAGAGTCAGAGGAATATCCACATGCACCAACTCGTCCTGTAACTCCTCTGACAACCCATTCTGGAACGCGTCCACGAGGGCAGCCTCGTTCCAGGCCGAATCCTGGCTAAGCAGGCTAATCCTGGCTAAGCAGGCAGAATTCATGATGTATTCCTGCAGGGGTTGCCGACCCTGCTTCAAAGTCTTTAGACACCTAGTAGCTGTCTGCGTTTTGATGGAGTGAATTATGTTCATTCCCAGCCTTAATAAGTCCCAAACAATGTTAATGAGTCCGACAGAAGTCTTTCGGAAGAAGGCTGATATCACCAACCTTTATCTCTTTTGACATGCTGCCAAAGACCTAATTGGCAAGGAGCTTTGCAAGGCCAAACAGAAACACGGAGTCAGAACCGAAATGCTGAGACACGAATTGAACAAAGTTGCTTCCTGCAATGAGCACATCCGTTTGCTCCACTTTTGTTATGAGGGGGTGAGGTTTGTCCCAACGAACCGTGAACCTGTTCACATGCAAACACACTAGGGCTGAAATAAAACTGACAGAGGAGTCTTGTAAAAATATACTTTACTAAAAAAATTAAAAGGACTTATGTCTTTAAAACACATCAACTAACAAACACTTTGTCTTCACTAGCTGAAGCCAGGCCGTCTCCCTAAATTCCTCTCCTGCAATACTGAAACCAGTCTTCTTAACCCTTTCCAAAGGGAAAGGAAAAACTAACACAACACTAAGTAGCTTCAGGATTGATACATCATTGAGGCAGTGGGAAGCGGCAGCATAGGCTTCTCGGCAATGGTGAATGAGAAAGTCCTAAGTCAATCACCTGTAGAGTTGATCCAATCAGCATCGTGGCTTGAAGCTCCTGGCAGGGGAATTCTGCAACTCTCCCTCTTGGTCGTAGCTCCAGCAGGAGCAGCAGCAGCTAGCTTGCAGGCATGAACTAGCTTGCATACTCAGTTCAGCAAAGGCAAGCTTTCTTCTCTCTTCTCTCTGGCTTTCTGGCTCTGAGCTCCAGCTCTTAAGCTCAGGCATTTCAGTGACTTTGTCTCAGCTCATCCTCTCTAGCTTACTCAGCTCTTGGTTTGCTCTCGTCGTAGGGCGGCAGCAGCAGCAAATAGCAGGCAGCAGGCTCCCACTTATATAGTAAATCAGTAAGCAATTAACTAGGGCGGGGAAGGCTTATAGTTAATTGCAAGGCAGAGTTTGGCCTGTTTGAATCTTTGTGGTTTGTAGCTAATCTGATAGCCACAGCAACCCTGACAATACTCTTGACAACTTTTATATCCTATGGGAGGGGCCAATCACCTCCAAGCCTTACTCCCGAGTAGTCCTTTTCCTACATAACTGTTCTTGCCTTCTGGCAGCTCTGCACATGCGCGCATTGGGAACAGGCTCCCCCTGTTCCTCTGCCTCGCTCATGTCAGCCTCTGGAGGCTCTGGAGTCAGCACAGACCTCCCAGATGGCCCGGGCTGGATCTCTGCCTCTGGCACCGAGCCTTCTCCAGACTCCAGGCCTGGCCCATGTTCCGCCCCAGCCTCCTCGCTGTCCGACTCTGCTGCCAGCTCTGCAGGCCACTGGCGGACCACAACAGATAGTAGAGGTGACAGACTAGTAGATTTTGCAGAAGGACAAGAACTTTATATCGTGAACTCATTTTACAAGAGAAAAGCTAGCAGAAAATGGACATGGAGAAGTCCATCTGGGTACAGTAGTGAAATAGACTACATCATGTCAAGTGATAAAACCATATTCTGCAATTGTACTGTCATCAATCATTTAAACATTGGAAGTGACCATAGAATTGTACGAGCTAAAGTGAAGATAGACTGTTGAAAAGAGCGTATGAAAATGATAAAGATGTCATGAAAAACAAAAATAAAGAGTGATAAGCTGTTAGAGGAGAACAGCGATTTTGAGATTAATCTATCAAATCGCTTTGCTCTATTGCAAGATTTGTAAGAGATGAACATTACAGACCAAAATGAACAAACAGTCAAAAATGTCCTTGAATCTGCTACATCTATAGCACTGCCAGAAAAACACTTTGTAGAGTCAAAAATCTCTGACTATAAACTATTGATTTAATGAAAAAACTACGGACAATGAAGAATACCAGAAGTTTCACTAATCAACTGGAGTACACTGAACTTTGCAAGACCATAAGAAATCGTATCCAAGAAGAAACGCGTCAGTGTAACGTGAAGCTTGTGAAAAAGGCAATTGAAGAAAACAAAGGGATTAATAGAGCAAGATGCAAGCTTATAAATACAAGAAGTTTTTTGCATTAAAACGTGAAGATGGCTCTGTGTGTAGAACAAGAAAGGAAATGTTAGAAATAATTGGAAAATTCTATTCAGAGCTATACAAAGATCAAGACCACTCAAAAGTAACAACACCCATGAAAGATATCCTACTGGAGGAAGTATCAAGTGCCATAAAATCAATGAAAAATGACAAAGCTTCAGGAAATGACTGTGCTATGGTTGAAATGCTGAAAGCTGGTGGTCACAGTTTACACAAGATACTAGCAAAACTATGCGTCACATGCTGGCCACGCCCACACCTGGTTTAGCGAAGAGGAAAAAAGTCCCGATACATCATATGACGACGCCATGACAATGTGAGTTTGACACCTCAGGCTTACATAAACTTACTACAAACCATATATGAAAAAACAATGGCAACAATTTGCCTTAATGATCTTAAAGTGGAAATCAACATAGAACGAGATGTATGACAAGGCAACACAATATCATCTATTTTTTTCTCAGCCTGCCTTGAAGAAGTATTTCACAAACTAGACTGGGCAAAAGATGGAATAAAGATCAATGGCACCTATTTAAATCACTTAAGATTTGCAGATGATGTTGTTCTCTTCTCACAAGACCCAGAAGAGCTACAAAGACACATACAAGAGCTGCACAAAGCAGGAGAACCATTTGGCTTAAAAATAAACCTGAAAAAGAGACAGGTTATGTTTTATAAATTCACCAAAGAGAGAAAAAAAATTATATCTGGAAAACTAGACATAGTAGACCACTACCTTGGCCAACGAATCTCAATGGTAGGTGATACAATAAAGGAAATTGCTGGGAGGAGCTGCTGGCTGTAAGTGGGGGAGACTGAGAGGGAGTACAGAGGACAAAGGTAGTGGCCCGCGTGCCTAACGGCGTATGAATCATATAACTATAAACCAAAAATAGCAATAATACATTCAGGATTAGTGCGCTTGAGATTGTGTTTTTATTTTATTTCAAAATGCCGGCTAAGTTCAGTGCAATACTTGTTTTGCAGCTGTCTTTCGCAGTACTCTTTTCAAATTTGGGTACTGTCCTCTTTGTAAACGAATTACTAGTCTACATGGACAGATTGCCTATCTAGAATCTCTAATCTGTGCTCTCCAAGTAGAAATTAGGTGTCCAATTCAGCCATTCCACTCTATTGAGCTGCAGCACTATCAGCCCCCTCTACCACAAAGATCCAGCAGGAGAAGGGCAGTATGGACAACCATGGGATCTGGCAGGGTGAGAGCTGTGAACCATAAACACGAAGCTTTTGCTGTGTCCCAGCATAACAGATACAGTGCCCTTGCTGACCTTAATAGGGACACTGAAGTGACAGGTCAAGGTAGTTGTGATAATGATAACTCAAATAAGCAGGGGATCATGGTCCGAGATGAAGAACTTACTTTGGAAAGGGGAAAGTGTGAATCATGTATTACACATCAGTCACACAAGAGCAGCAAGGTATCCAAAAAGAGAAGCCACCTTCTGGTTGGTGATTCAATTGTAAGGGTTGTAAATTTAGGAAAGGATATGGAGGTTTCGAAAGAGGTCAGGTGTCTGCCAGGTGCTACTGCCAGCAGAGACAAGAGGCGTATTCTTAAGATAGTCAAGAATGCCAGTAAGGACTGTGATGTTGATGCTATTATACATCTTGGCACAAATGATCTGTCCCCAAAAGATGTGCTTTCTGTGCAGAATGATTTCCAGAGCTTGGGGTATGAACTTAGTAGTATAGGTTGTAGGCTTATCTTTTCAGAGGTTTTACCAGTATATAAGGAACAAAAAGGCCAGCGTGTAGTGGAGTTTAATGTGTGGCTAAAGGAGTGGTGTAAAAGGGAAGGCTTTGGTTTTATTAGTCATGATGTCTGCAGCTGGTCCAATGAAAAACTGTACAAAAGAGATGGTTTGCATCCATCAAAGAAAGGGACTGAGTTACTTGGCATTAAATTCACAGATTTTCTGGATAAACATTTAAACTGAACAGCGGGGACAGAGAATTAATTGATACAGAACATTTCTGTCCCCGGCAATCTAAAATTAATAGGGTTATCAGTGCATGTAACATAGATGTTTGTGCGGGTAAGATTATCAACCCTGCTGTCAAGCAAAACCAAGCATTTAATAGTGAGTGCCATACCATGTGCACTAATCAAACAGGTGGCAAGAAAGTAGGGGCAGTCAGGCACAACACAGGTTATGTAGACAGTAAACACAGGGTTAATCAAAATGGACTTAAATGTCTATACACCAATGCACAGAGTATGAGGAATAAACAGGGTGAATTAGAAATTCAAGTAAATGAGGGCAGATACGATATTGTTGCCATTACTGAAACTTGGTGGGATGAAACCCACAAATGGAACATACAGCTAGAGGGATTTAAATTATTTAAAAGAAATAGACCAAATAAAAGAGGGGGTGGAGTTGCATTATATATAAGAAATAACTACATCTCTACAGAAATAGAGCACAACAATAATGAAAATCATCTTGAATGCATTTGGGTCAATATTAAAGGGGGGGATGACTTTGCCATAGGTCTATACTATAGGCCACCCAACCATACAGAGGAAATAGATGAACTTTTTGCTAGTCAGCTAACTAAGGTATGTATAAAGTGACCAGATTTTTTTTTTTAAGCGGGACACCGACGGGGGGCGGGGCCGCCTGGATGCCGCAATTTGAGTTTTGCCCTCTGCGCATGCGCAGAACGCTGTGCATGCGCAGAGGGCAAAAGACGGCTAATGTCGGCGTCCAGGTGGGGGGTGGGAGGCGGGAGGCCTTTCCTCGCCTCCCGCCTCCCCTTCGGGAGCCGGCAGTGGCTTGGGCTGGCTTGGGAAGGGGAGCAGCCCCCAGCGTCTCGGCTCTCCTCCTCCCTCCCCTGAGGGCCATCTTGGATGTGATTCCTTTGCTCGGGCCGCCCCGCCCACCGCGACGCCGGCCGTTTTGAGAGGGCGGGGCTGCATCAGGCGCCTCTTCACCGCCCTCCAGTGCATACCCGGCGGCTTGTAGACCGCGAAGAGCCCTTGCAAAGCCGTGCCCGCTGAAAGTTTAACTCCTCCCCCCAATCTCGCACGCCGCCCTTTCAGGCCGATTTTTTGAAAGAATGCCCTAGTCGTGCATTCTTTCAAAAAATCGGGACTTTTTAGAGGATGGGCGGGACGCGGGACAAATCATTAAAAAGCGGGTCTGTCCCGCCAAAATCGGGACGTCTGGTCACCTTAGGTATGTAGGAAGCACATCACAATAGTAATGGGGGATTTTAACTACCCTGACATCAACTGGGAGACAAACTCTGCACCAAGTGGAAGATCCAACAAGTTCCTAACAAACCTAGCAGACAACTTTGTTTCCCAAAAAGTAGAGAAGGGAACAAGGGGCTCAGCCATATTGGACTTAATTCTCACTAACAGAGATAAAATGATAGAAGGTGTTGAAGCTACAGGAACCTTGGGGGCGAGTGATCATGCAGTATTGGAATTCAACATTATGCAAGCACAAGTAGTAGAACAAAGTCAAACTAGAGTCTTGGACTTTAAGAGAGCTAATTTCAATAAACTTAGAGACAGCTTGGGAAGGATTCCATGGATGAGAATCCTCAAGGGGAAAACAACTCAAGAAGCTTGGGAAATTTTGAAAAGTGAGATTATAAAAGCTCAGTCTAGCACAATACCAATGAAGAAGAAAAATAACAGCTTTCAAAAGAAACCAGCAACACTGCATAAACAAGTCTCTGATAAATTGAAGGACAAAAAGGACAAATATAAAAAGTGGAAAGAGGGGCACATAACTAAGGCAGAATATCAGCAAATAGCCCGAGCCTGCAAAGATGAAGTGAGGAAAGCTAAGGCTCACAATGAAAAAAGGCTTGCGACAAAAGTAAAAAATAACAAAAAAAGCTTCTTCCAACATGTTAAAAACAAGGAAAAAAGTAAAGGAAACAATTGGTCCATTGCTGGGAGAAAGTGGCAAGAAGGTGACAAGCAACAGGGAGAAAGCAGAGCTACTTAACTCATTTTTTGCATCTGTCTTTACACAAAGGGAAAAAACAGCCCAACCTATCAAAAACAGCACCACAAAAAACAGATTAGGAACACAAATTAAAATAGGGAAGAAAATGGTAAGTGAGCACCTGTCTACCCTAGATGAGTTCAAATCACCAGGACCGGATGGATTACACCCCAAGGTTCAGAAGGAACTGGCAGATGAGATCTCAGAACCACTGAACTATATCTTTCAAAGATCCTGGAGCACCGGGGAACTGCCAGAGGACTGGAAAAGAGCTGATGTAGTTCCCATCTTCAAAAAAGGAAAAAAAAATACCGTAGATCCAGGAAACTACAGACCTTTCAGCCTGACCTCAATACCAGGGAAGATTCTGGAAAAGATAATCAAGCAATGAATCCGTGAATACCTAGAAGCAAACAAAGTAATAACCAAAAGCCAACATGGGTTTGTCAAAAACAGATCATGCCAGACTAATCTTATTGCATTCTTTGACAAAGTGACAAAATTAGTGGACCAGAGGAATGCTGTCGATGTGGTTTACTTGGACTTCAGTAAGGCATTTGATAAAGTAGACCATAACCTACTACTAGATAAAGTAGAAAAATGTGGGTTAGACAGCATCACCACCAGATGGATTCGTAACTGGCTGACCAACCGCACTCAACGTGTAGTGCTCAATGGAACTGCATCTACATGGAGGGAAGTATGCAGTGGAGTACCCCAAGGCTCTGTTTTAGGACCAGTACTCTTCCACCTCTTCATCAATGATTTGGATGAGGGGATAGATGGGGAACTCATGAAATTTGCAGATGACACCAAGCTGGCAGGAATAGCCAACACTCCAGAAGATAGGCTTAAGATACTGAAGGATCTTGACAGACTTGAACATTGGGCGCTATCTAACAAAATGAAATTCAATGGTGAAAAAAGTAAGGTTCTACATTTAGGCAAGAAAAACAAAATGCACAGGTATAGTATATGTGGTACCTTGCTCAACAGTAGTAACTGTGAGAGGGATCTAGGAGTCCTAGTGGACAACCATTTAAATATGAGCCAGCAGTGTGCAGCAGCTGCCAAAAAAGCAAATACAGTTCTAGGCTGCATAAACAGAGGGATAGAATCAAGTTCACGTGAAGTGTTAATACCACTTTATAATGCCTTGGTAAGGCCACACTTGGAATACTGCATCCAGTTTTGGTCGCCATGATGTAAAAAAGATGTTGAGACTATAGAAAGAGTGCAGAGAAGAGCAACAAAGATGATTAGGGGACTGGAGGCTAAAACATAGGAAGAACAGTTGCAGGAACTGGGTATGTCTAGTTTAATGAAAAGAAGGACTAGGGGAGACATGGTAGCAGTGTTCCAATATCTCAGGGGCTGCCATAAAGAAGAGGGAGTCAAGCTATTCTCCAAAGCACCTGAGGGTAGGACAAGAAGCAATGGGTGGAAACTAATCAAGGAGAGAAGCAACTTAGAACTAAGGAGAAATTTCCTGACAGTTAGAACAATTAATCAGTGGAACAACTTGCCTCCAGAAGTTGTGAATGCTCTAACACTGGAAGTTTTTAAGAAGATGTTTGATAACCATTTGTCTGAAGTGGTGTAGGGTTTCCTGCCTAAGCAGGGGGTTGGACTAGAAGACCTCCAAGGTCCCTTCCAACTCTGTTATTCTTTTTTAAAAAAATATTTTTATTGAACTTTTTTTACATTAAAAACATCTCACATCCAATCTTCCCAATCCTGAGACATCTACCTTTATTTGGTTATCCACATACATGTTTTTCATTCAATTTACATTGCATATAGTATTCATATTTACATTTACATTTCCTATAAACTAATATTACATATATTTATTGTTTTTCAATTTTAAACATCATAATATTGTAACACAGATCTACACCTTTTCACAACCATTATTTTTTTCCCAGTGAAAATTTATACAATGTTTCCTTATGTTTTACAGTCTTCCTTCTTCTTCTTCATCCAAAGTTATTTCGTAGTCTCTTCTTTGTCTTTCCTAGTCCATTCGTACCATTTTGTCCATACATCATAATAGTCCGAGTTATTTTGACCCTTAAGTTCAATGGTTAACATGTCCATTTCCGCACATTTGTATATTTTGTCCATTAATGCATTCTCCTGTGGTGTTTGATTGTTCTTCCAATATTGTGCATATGCGATTCTTGCCGCAGTTATGATATGTAAGTAGATATAGTACACCCCAAATTTTAGTGGACGTTTAGCCCCGCCCCTTTTGTTTTGTTTTGGTACGACACTTCCGCCCCCCCCTCCTTTGGAGGCTTATTTGGAATGTCACTTCCGCCCCCCCGGAGGTCTGACATCACTTCCGGCCCCCACCCTTGGAGGTCTGAAGTCACTTCCGCTCACCCCCCCTCCCTTGGAGAGCTGAAGTCACTACCGCCCCCTACCTCCCTTGGAGGACTGAAGTCACTTTCTTCCCCCTCCCTCCCTCCCACCCTTGGAGTGCTGTGACATCATAATAAATAGCCCGTTTTGGTGCTCTTCGAAACAGGAAGTTTTGCACGTTGTAGCTATTAAAGAGAGACAGTGCCGGTAATACAAAAATAAAAAAGAGGCTTTTCTGAACGTGTGTTAGCAGAGGAGGTATTCCAAAATTAATTAAACGGCCATGTGTGCAGGTTTTAACAATGTAAATGAAGAATGCCCCGTGATGCCTGTTGTTACGCGAAGGTATTTGGAGAAAGCCCTTTGTTTGATCTGTGGGACAGATGATTGGTGTTTATTTACAATGCAGGGGGTTTGTAAAAGTTAAAATGTCATTTAACAAAAGAGCTTTAGAGCTTGTTGTACGAATGATTGGGGAACTTCTGCTTCTCACAAAGCACGGATGTAAAAATAATAGTAAAAGAAAATACAGTTTGCAGATGCAGTCTAAGAGGGCCTTTAAAGGGTAAAGAAAAACAACTGAGGCTTGAGGGGCTTCTGCTTCTCACAATGCAGGGATGTAAAAAAATAAAATAACAGTTACCAAAAGGGTCTTATTGTAAGAAAAACAGCATAGTTCTGAGGTTGTTTCTGAGGGGTTTAAACATTAAAAAATGAAAAGGGGTGTTTATGCGTGTGCGTGCTTATGACAATAGATCACAGGGCAAGTTGAGGCATGCCCCAGAGAGGGTTGTCTAATGCTGTACATGCTTGCTAGGGCGTATGCGTGTGATAGCACGTGTGACAAGCTTGATTAGCACATGCTCCGGTCTGTCCCTAGGCGTGGTCTGCTGTTCACAGACTGATAAAGAGGGGTTCTGCAGAACGGCGACAAGACTGTTGCTTTTAATAAGAACATGGGTGCGCACGAAGGAAATAATAAAAACACCGTAGATCCTTCTACATCATGGGTTGAGTTAAGACCTGTTTTAACAGATTGTCATAAAATATGCTGTGCAACATTTGACGAAATCCCACAGTTCTTTAGACTTATTTTGTACGGATGTCGTTTGCCTTGTTGTAACGTGAGGGAAGCGGTGCAGAGGTCAGATGTAACAGATCTCGACGGCTCTTACAGTGCATCCCTGGATATGACTAAGAGATGTACTTTATCGCCTGTACAAGGAACCGGCTTGAGTAAGTAAAAATCTTGTTATATATTCAATGAATGAATGTATTTTCCAGGATCCGTTCTGGGATATGACTACAATCCCAGTACATCCTTAATAACAAACGCCTCAACCGATGATGAGGAGTCAGAGGACAGGCAAGGTAAATGTCTCTAAAGTGTCTTTTGTACTATATGTATTGATGATACAGTATATAATAAGCAGGTGGATTGGGTTGCAAAAGTTGCTGATGACTTTAGTAACTATCTATGTGTTATATTTAAGCAGAAATGGTCCCTGGATGCGAGCATGACAAGTGCCTGGCTTTTTAAAGAAGTCTATCAGGCGGTGATGATTCTACAGATGGCCGTGGAGATTTTTTGGAGACCTACGAACTCAATTAACAGCAGTCCTACTGATGATGATTATACTTATATTAACGATGCTATTCTGAAACTTTCTGAGTATCCCTTTTGCCTACCTGTTGAATTTAATATTTATGTTTCAAATGAGAATAATATCGTCGATGCTTGTCCCTGCGGTAATATCGATTGCATATATCCAGACTAAAGGGGAAGTTTGAAAAGGGTTATCAACAAACCTTTACAGACGAAATATTTATCATCAAAGAGCGGATTAGGAGGGGTGAAAGGGTGGTGTATAGATTAATGGATTATGCTGAGGATCCCTTGCAGGGTTCTTTTTACCCAGAAGAGTTGCAAAAGACAGCTAGCGAACAAGATTGGGTCTACAGAATTGAAAAAGTACTCCGGAAAAGAGGGAGGAGAAAACAAAGAGAATACCTAGTTAAATGGACTGGTTGGCCGGAGAAATTCAACAGTTGGGTTAAGGAGGCCGTGGTGTGTAAACTTTGACATGACGGACTTTTATATTACATTGCCCAGCAATGCATCAGCGAGTGCATTTCCCAACAACAAAAGTTCCAACTTTACTATTCAATTAGCAAAAGCGCTGGAGCTTCCGGGATCGTGGGAAGTAGGTCTGGTCGAAATACAGTACCCACACACGTGGAATACAATAAACGCAAGGGAATATTTTGAAATTGCTAATGAGAGAAAAAATGGCATTTTTCTTTAAAAGCTGGACACTACACTACCATTCAGCATGTGATAGAAAATATGAATAAGGTTAAGCTGAGGCCGAAGATCCTCCCGAAGTGAGCGTGAAATACGATGCAATAGGTCAAAAAATCAGGCTGAAAGGCGAGGGGGTCTACAGTATCTTAGTCACTGAAGGACTTGGGAATATATTAGGCGTAAAACCATATGTTTGTACCAAAAAAATCAACTTTGTAACGGACATTACCGGAGGATTCAACACGCTATATATTTATACAGATATTGTAACACCGCAGATAGTGGGCGATTTCTATGTTCCTTTACTACGCTGTTTACCCGTGTAGGGTAACGACAATGAAATAATAACGACAAGCTTTGAGTCTCCGCATTAGGTACCCGTCAACAAACATGGGGGACCAGCGGGGGTGGGGAGGGGATCTCTGGGGGGATGGGGAGTAGGGGCATTACGGTCGTAATGGGGAGAGGCAGGTATGGCGGGAGCAGAGGGGTAGGCCGCTCTCGGGGAACGAGAATTCGCTGTTTACAAGCGATTCCTTGTTCTGGCCCCTCTGGTTTGGTTCCACCTAGCTCAACCCGAGTGCCTGGTAACCAGGGATGTCAGGGCCCTGGGCTCAAGCTGCTGCTGTTAAACGCCAGGTCGATTACCAACAAGGCCCCCCTGATCCGGGATTTAATCCTAGAAGAGGGGGCTGACCTGGCATGTATTACTGAGACCTGGCTGGGTCAGGAAGGGGGGGTGCCCCTTTCGAAGATATGCCCGGACGGGTTCTCGGTGCAGCATCAGCCGCGACCCCAGGGAAGGGGTGGAGGAGTGGCTATTATAGCTCGCCAGAATCTGTGTCCTCGAAGGAGCCCTGCCCCGGAGATTGTTGGGTGTGAGACGCTCCTTCTGAAGTTGGACTTAGGGGTTCAGGTGGGCCTTTTGCTAACGTACCTGCCTCCTGGCTGCGTTGCAAAGCCCTGCCTGTTCTGCTCGAGGCGGTTGCAGGGCTGGCGATTGAGTTCCCCAGGTTGATGGTGCTGGGGGACTTTAATCTGCCATCGCCCGGCGAAGCCTCGGGGGCAGTCCAGGAGTTCATGGCTTCCATGACAACCATGGACCTGACCCAAGTAGTTCAGGGTCCGACTCATGGGGGTGGTCACACGCTTGACCTTGTGTTTCTCTCGGGGCAGTGGAGAGATGATCTGAGGCTGAGGGGTTTAGTCACAGTACCCTTGTCGTGGTCAGATCATTTCCTTCTGAGGTTGGATTTCATGGCACCACTCCTCCACCGCAAGGAGGTGGGACCGACTAAGTGGTTCCGCCCCAGGCGCCTAATGGAACCTGACGGATTCCAGAGGGAACTTGGGGAAATACCTGAATCCCTGGTACACAGTTCATCCAAGTCTCTGGTTGCTGCCAGGAACCAGGCGGCAGCGGGGGCTCTGGATCGGATTGCGCCTTTGCGACCTCTCCGTGGAAGTGGATCCAGGAGAGCTCCTTGGTTTACCGAGGAACTCCGGGAGATGAAACGCCACAAGAGACGCCTAGAGCGACGATGGAGATCTAGTAAAGCTGAATCTGACTGGACACTTTTAAGAACTTTCATTAAGTCTCACTTAGTGGCGATAAGGGCGGCAAAATGTTCGCATTTTTCCGCTCTTATTGCGTCCGCTGACTCCCGCCCAGCCGCCCTGTTTAGGGTGACCCGCACCCTTCTTGCTAAGGAGGAAGGCGGAGATCCCTTGCAGGGTAGAGCTGAGGAATTTTCTCGGTTTCTGGCGGATAAAGTCATTCAGATTCGGACAGACCTGGACTCCGATTGGGCAGTACAGGCCGAGATGACCGGGGCAGGTCTTAGTCCGGTTATCTGGGATAGGTTTGAACCGGTGACTCCTGAGGATGTGGACAAGGCCATAGGAGCAATGAGCTCCGCCACCTGTTTATTGGACCCGTGCCCTTCCTGGCTGGTCTCGGCCACCAGGGAGGTGTCACGCGGCTGGCTCCAGGCGTTGGTCAACGCTTCTTTGAGAGAGGGGTCCGTGCCGCAGCCCTTAAAAGCTGCGGTGGTGAGACCCCTCCTCAAGAAGCCTTCCCTGGACCCAGCGGATTTAAAGAACTTCCGTCCAGTCTCCAACCTTCCCTTCGCAGGGAAGGTTGTTGAGAAAGTGGTGGCGCTCCAGCTCCTACGGCTGTTGGATGACACTGATTTTCTGGATCCCTTTCAATCAGGTTTCAGGTGCGGCTACAGTACGGAAACGGCTTTGGTCACCCTGATGGATGATCTCTGGCGAGCCCGGGATGGGGGTTATTCCTCTATCCTGGTGCTACTTGACCTCTCGGCGGCCTTCAATACCATTGACCATGGTATCCTTCTGCGTCGTCTCAGAGAGGTGGGGGTGGGTGGCACTGTTTTGCAGTGGTTCTCCTCCTTCCTCTCTGACAGGACGCAGTCGGTGCTGACTGGGGGGCAGAGGTCGAGCCCTAAGCCCCTACTATGTGGGGTGCCACAGGGCTCGGTCCTCTTGCCCATCCTGTTTAACATCTACATGAAGCCACTGGGTGAGATCATCCGACGACACGGGGTGAGGTATCAGCAATATGCTGATGATACCCAGTTGTACATCTCCACCCCGTCTCAATTCGGGGAAGCCGTAGACGTAATGGGCCGCTGCCTGGATGATGTTAGGGTCTGGATGGGGAAGAACCGGCTAAAACTTAACCCTGACAAGACTGAGTGGCTGTGGATATTGCCTCCTAAGGACTTGACCAACTGTCCCTCCTTGGTTCTTGGGGGAGAGAAATTAGCTCCCTCAGAACGGGTACGCAATTTGGGTGTCCTCCTAGATCCACAGCTAAAATTGGAGCAACATCTTTCAGCTGTGGCTAGGGGGACCTTTGCACAAGTATGTCTTGTGCACCAATTGCGACCCTACTTGGAGAGGGGGGCACTTCTCACAGTCACTCACGCCCTCATCACCTCTCGGCTGGATTACTGCAATGCGCTCTACATGGGGCTACCCTTGAAGAGTGTCCGGCGACTGCAATTGGTGCAAAATGCAGCTGCGCGAGCTGTGGTGGGTGCACCCAGATGCACCCACGTAACACCGATCCTCCGCCAGCTGCATTGGTTGCCCATTAGTCTCTGGATCCAATTTAAGGTGTTGGTCGTTACCTTTAAAGCCCTACATGGCTCAGGGCCAGGTTACCTTCGGGACCGCATCCTGCCGCATACCTCCCTACGACCGGTCAGGGCCCACAGAGTCAGCCTCCTCCAGGTCCCATCGACCAAACAATGTCGGTTGGCGGGGCCGAGGGGGAGAGCCTTCTCTGTGGGAGCTCCCTCCCTGTGGAACCAGCTTCCCCCGGAGATCAGGACTATCCCCACCCTGCTGGCCTTCCGGAAAGCAATAAAAACCTGGCTCTTCCGGCAGGTGGGGTGAAAGCGAGACGATACTCTTTTAACTTTTGTATGTTTTTAATTATTGTATTTTATTGTATTTTATATTGCTGTAATGGATCTGAATATGTTGTGAGCCGCCCAGAGTCCCTAGGGAGTTGGGCGGCATACAAATCCATTAAATTAAATTAAATTAAATTAAATTAAATTAAATTAAATTAAATTAAATTAAATTAAATTAAATTAAATTAAATTAAATTAAATTAAATTAAATTAAATTAAATTAAATTAAATTAAATTAAATTAAATTAAATTAAATTAAATTAAATTAAATTAAATTAAATTAAATTAAATTAAATTAAATTAAATTAAATTATTAAATTAAATTAAATTATTAATTAAATTAAATTAAATTAAATTAAATTAAATTAAATTAAATTAAATTAAATTAAATTAAATTAAATTAAATTATATTGACACGGTTACTGTGGAAATCAAAACGGATCAGAATGAAAACGTCATTTTTAACCGTGGTAAGGTGGTTGTTAAGCTTCATTTCAGGCCTCGGAAAAGTGAAGGATGGTCGTGATAAAGACGTGCAGGAGTCCTAAAGACTATATTGCCTACTACAGGGCGCAGGCTGGAAACGGGCTAGCAGGCTTCTGAGGATCACCTGTTATGTACGGCACGGGCATAGGGGGACTGTTCCGGGGTTTGTTTCGAAAAGCAATGCCGTTACTGAGGAGAGGATTAGAAATCATTAAACCACACATGAAAACGGCTGCTAATAACATTGTCAGAGACGTGTCAGGACAACTTGTATCACGCGTTGTAGGGGGCGGGCAGGAGGGGGCTGGTATGGCCGTAATCAGAAAGAAACATTCTGTTGGGCCGCCTATGCCTCCTAAAAAGAGGAGGCTTGCGAAAAAAACCGTCAGACAAAGAGGAAACGTTCACAAGGAAGGAGGCGCTGTGACAAGCAGAACATCTTCTAACATAAAATGGCTTTTATCCACGAGGCTTCAGAGGAATGTGTCAAATCGGAGCTAGATCTTTTTCAACTGGCCCCTACGCAAACCAGCATTGAAAACAACATGTACATCGAGATACCCCCTTTATCAGCGCTGACACCCAACGCACCATTGGAATTTTTTATAACGGGTCACGGCGAGCATTACACGGATCTAAACAATACTTTGCTGTATGTGAGTTGTAAGATTACAAAGGCAGATGGCACGGATATAGATGATGGGGCAAGAGTGAGCCTTGTCAATTACCCCATAGCTTCGCTGTTCAACCAGGTGGATGTTACATTAGGCGACCGTGTGATTACACAGAGTCACCACTGCTATGCCTACCGAGCTCTTATTGAACTTATTATGAACTTTGGAGGGGGCGCCTTGGGTACTCAGTTTTCAGCCGGGGTTTTTTACAAGGACGACGCAGCGCTCATGGAGAACACCCTGCTGACAGCCGCCGGTAACTCAGGTTTCAGTGCAAGAGCCAGACATATGGCGGGCAGCCGCAAATGGGACCTACTAGGACCGTTGCATAGCGATCTCTTTTTTCAAGACAAACTACTGATTAATGGCGTGGACTTCTAAAAAGTATCTCGTGTTAGAAGGGTACATTTGGTGTGCCAGTGTAACTATTTGCATCTGGTCATGGGGACATTTGAACAACACCAAATATTTTGCATTTAGAGTTATTGTTCTCATTTTCTTACCTTGAAAAAAGAGGTTTTGAAGTATGAGAATCATGCTAAGGTTTTTGTGATGAACATACTGTGTAAAAGCCTTCTCTATTTGTTCACTGTCACCAGCAGAGGCCATGAGATCATCTACCACCGCTAAATTGGTTTGATTAGGTGGAAACAAATCAACATCTTCAAAAGAGTCAGGAAGGCCCTCCATAAACTTAATATTAGAAAATGTATTAAGCAATTCTTTGTACAGAGGTTGCCAACAGTTATAAAACCATATAATGTTTCGAGGCATTTCAGATAATACATGTTCACCGTGTTCTAGCATTTGTTTTATAAAATAAGATTTTCCAGAATTGGAAGGACCACTTATAATACAAGAGAAAGGATGTACAAACTGTGCACTGTTTTTCATCATACTTAATAGCCATAAGGTAGCGTGCAATAATCCTCTGTATTGAGCACCCTTTTATTATAGACCACTTTTAGAGTTTTCCTGAGCACCCTTGTTTCCAGAGCCCACTGCTTCTTAATCCTAACAATGCCAGGCTGTTGTACCTTGATCTCTTTCTTTTCCACACTCTCTGTTAGACAATACTCGTCAACCAAGTCTTTCAAACTTTCAAAGTTAACCTTAACGCTGTTGGCGCTGTTTAATGTTATGCCCTTCACCTTTAACACAGTAGCGCCATTTGACAAAGCATACCCGTAGGTTTTGGGTCCTGCAGCCACAAACTCGGTGATTGAAGTGTTTGGAGGAATCTCGCTTGTCAGCTCCCCTAAATAGTCACCTAATGCTGGTGACCACGCCCCCTCTCTGCTAATAAAAATGACAGAATCTGTATTGTGATAGAGGCACCTGTCCCCCAAACAATGCAATAAACTGTATCATTCTAACCGTGCATAAGCAGTTGTAAAACTGGCGATAAACACATTCATACATGTTGACTTTGTAGGATGATTTTTAGCTGCTTTCCATGTTACAACTGCGGCTTCATCATTCACAAACTCGCAGGAGGACACATCATAATCAGGCAAAAAAAGATACATAAATAATTTCTCAGGATCTCTCACCACAGACGTTGTCGTATGCCAAATTTGCCTGGCCAAATTTCCCCCCCAATGAGTTTAAAAACAACTTAGCAATCTGCCTTTTAGCAGCATTTAGCAGCATTGACTTCAATATTCCCCTCTCTGAGATGTGCCCGGACGGGTTTTCAGTTCAGCATCAGCCGCGACCCCAGGGAAGGGGTGGAGGAGTGGCTATTACAGCTCACCAGAACCTTTGCCCTCGAAGGAGCCCTGCTCCGGAGATTGTTGGGTGTGAGACGCTCCTTCTGAAGTTGGACTTAGGGGTTCAGGTGGGCCTTTTGCTAACGTACTTGCCTCCTAGCTGCGTTACAAAGGCCCTGCCTGTTCTGCTTGAGGCGGTTGCGGGGCTGGCGATTGAGTTCCCCAGGTTGATGGTGCTGGGGGACTTTAATCTGCCATCGCCTGGCGAAGCCTCAGGGGCAGTCCAGGAGTTCATGGCTTCCATGACAACCATGGACCTGACCCAAGTAGTTCAGGGTCCGACTCATGAGGGAGGTCACACGCTTGACCTTGTGTTTCTCTCGGGGCAGTGGAGAGATGATCTGAGGCTGAGGGGTTTAGTCACAGTACCCTTGTTGTGGTCAGATCATTTCCTTCTGAGGATGGATTTCATGGCACCACTGCTCCACCGCAAGGAGGCGGGACCGACTAAGTGGTTCTGCCCCAGGCGCCTAATGGAACCCGAGGGATTCCAGAGGGAGCTTGGGGAAATACCTGAATCCCTGGTACACAATTCGTCCGAGGCCCTTGTAGCCACCTGGAATCGGGCGGCGGCGGGGGCCTTGGATCGTATTGCGCCTTTGCGGCCTCTCCGTGGTAGCAGATCCAGGAGGGCTCCTTGGTTTACTGAGGAACTCCGGGAGATGAAGCGCCAAAAGAGACGCCTAGAGCGACGATGGAGATCTAGTAAAGCTGAGTCTGACCGGACACTTTTAAGAACTTTAATTAAGTCTTACTTAGTGGCGATACGGGCGGCAAAATGTTCGCATTTTTCCGCCCTTATTGCGTCCGCTGACTCCCGCCCTGCCGCCCTGTTTAGGGTGACCCGCTCCCTCCTAACCAAGGAGGGTGGTGAAGATCCCTTGCAGGGCAGAGCTGAGGAATTTTCTCGGTTTCTGGCGGATAAAGTCACTCAGATTCGGACAGACCTGGACTCCGATTGGGCAGTACAGGCCGAGGTGACAGGGGCAGGCCTTAGTCCTGTTATATGGGAGGAGTTTGAACCGGTGACTCCTGATGATGTAGACAAGGCCATAGGAGCGATGAGTTCCGCCACTTGTTCATTGGACCTGTGTCCCTCCTGGTTGGTTTCGGCCACCAGGGAGGTTTCACGCAGCTGGCTCCAGGCATTGGTCAACGCTTCTCTGAGAGAGGGGTCCGTCCCGCGGCCCTTAAAAGTTGCGGTGGTGAGGCCCCTCCTCAAGAAGCCTTCCCTGGACCCAGCGGATTTAAAGAACTTCCGTCCAGTCTCCAACCTTCCCTTTGCGGGGAAGGTTGTAGAGAAAGTGGTGGCACTCCAACTCCTACGGCTGTTGGATGACACTGATTTTCTGGATCCCTTTCAATCGGGTTTCAGGCACGGCTACAGTACGGAAACGGCTTTGGTCACCCTGATGGATGACCTCTGGCGAGCCCAGGATGGTGGTCATTCCTCCATCCTGGTGCTACTTGACCTCTCAGCGGCTTTCGATACCATTGACCATGGTATCCTTCTGCGTCGTCTCGGCGAGGTGGGAGTGGGCGGCACTGTGCTACAGTGGTTCTCCTCCTACCTCTCTGACAGGACGCAGTCAGTGTTGACAGGGGGGCAGATGTCGAGCCCTAGGCCCCTACTTTGTGGGGTGCCGCAGGGCTCGGTCCTCTCGCCCATCCTGTTTAACATCTACATGAAACCACTGGGTGAGATCATCCGACGACACGGGGTGAGGTATCAGCAATATGCTGATGATACCCAGTTGTACATCTCCACCCCGTCTCAATTCAGGGAAGCCGTCGACGTAATGTGCCGCTGCCTGGACGATGTTAGGGTCTGGATGGGGAAGAACCGGCTAAAGCTCAACCCTGACAAGACCGAGTGGCTATGGATATTGCCTCCCAAGGATTCTGTCAATTGTCCCTCCTTGGTTCTTGGGGGAGAGAAATTAACTCCCTCAGAATGGGTTCGCAATTTGGGTGTCCTCCTAGACCCACAGCTAAAATTGGAGCAACATCTTTCAGCTGTGGCTAGGGGGACCTTTGCACAGGTTCGCCTAGTGCACCAATTGCGACCCTTCTTGGAGAGGGAGGCGCTACTCACAGTCACCCACGCCCTTATCACCTCTCGGCTGGATTACTGCAATGCGCTCTACATGGGGCTACCCTTGAAGAGTATCCGGAAACTACAATTGGTGCAAAATGCAGCTGCGCGTGCCATTGTGGGTGTGCCCAGGTACACCCACGTAACACCTGTCCTCCGCCAGCTGCATTGGCTGCCCATTAGTCTCCGGATCCAATTTAAGGTGTTGGTCGTTACCTTTAAAGCCCTACATGGCTCAGGGCCAGGCTACCTTCGGGACCGCATCCTGCCGCATACCTCCCTACGACCAGTTAGTTCCCACAGAGTTGGTCTCCTCCAGGTCCCATCGACCAAACAATGTCGGTTGGCGGGGCCTAGGGGGAGAGCCTTCTCTGTGGGAGCTCCCTCCCTATGGAACCAACTCCCTCCGGAGATCAGAGCTATCCCCACCCTGCTGGCCTTCCGTAAAGCAATAAAAACTTGGCTCTTCCGGCAGGCGGGGTGAAAGTGAGACCGAGTAGATTATCTAGGGGTCTCCCCCTTTCAGTTATGAATGTTGGAGATTTTCTTTTGATTTTTATATATTTTTTAATTGTTATATGTTTTATTGTAATGGATTTGGACATGCTGTGAGCCGCCCAGAGTCCCCCGGGAGTTGGGCGGCATACAAATCTATTAAATTAAATTAAATTAAATTAAATATGTTCCCTGCGTAAGCGGACCCCCTCCTTCTTTTCATAATCCCGAACATAGCGTTCTTTATCTTCTTCTCATTTGCACCACTCGGGGTAGCCACTAGCCTCCTGTTTTTGACGGAGATGCATGTTAATGTACCCTGAAAATAAGCTGTTAGTCTTCCTTTCAAAATGCCAAACTTCGTAGATCTCTAGAGGCAGTACTGCAGGTCACTTTAGCTGACTGTGATCCGCAGGTCAGCGGTTCAAATCTCACCAGCTCAAGGTTGACTCTGTTAAGAAGAGAATTACTCTTATCAGAGGCGAAATAGATCGTTTCCTGAAACTCTGACATTATAGAAAGAAAACCGCAGTTTAAATACTAATAAACAAAATATTTATTTCAGTAGAAAAATAATAAAGAATTCTTATTAAGGCTACATTGTATCGGCTAAGGAAATAAATCACTTCTACCTCCGGTAGAAATGGCGATGAGAAGGAAGGAGGAAACCTCAGGAATGCAGACATGCGTAATAGAATATATCATACGTTTGCTTGACCATAGATACAAGAAACAGTAGAAAAACATAGAGATGCACAAACTGACAATAATTCACATCGTGACACCCCTTCTTTGTCAGTTGGGCTAATATAATGTGTCACTCAACACACAGTAAATATCTGAGGTAATCATGCTGAGCAATAGGTAATGGTTTGTTCAGAATGTCAGCTATCTGATATTTTGTTGGCACATATTCTAACTTTATGAGACCTTGTCTTACTGACTCTCTAACATTCTTGTAACGTATGTCAATGTGTCTGGACCTTGAACCTGTGAAGTGAGTCCTGGAAATGTAAACTACTGATTGATTATCTTCCATCACGGTGATCGGTTTTTCGGGCTTCATCCAGATATCTGTAACTAAGGCATCGAACCACGTTAGAAAGTTACATGCATCAGACACACATGCGTACTCTGCTTCAGTTGATGAGCAGGAAATGAAACTTTGTTTTCTTACGTTCCATTAAACTGGACATCCATTCAGGAACACTATGTAACCTGATGTGCTTTTTCTTGACTCTTTATCACTTGCCCAATCTGCATCTGTATAACAATACATGTCAGCAAAATCTGTATGATCTGGTTCTAGCTTCAATTTGAATTGTTTTGTGTGTATCAAGTATCTCAGTAACTTCTTAATACATGACCAGTGAAACTCTGTTGCTTTGCCTACATGTCTTGAAAGTAAATTAGCACTAAGTGCTATGTCTGGTCTAGTCCATCCACTAATGTAAAGTAGTGAACCAATTACTGAACGATAAAGTGTTTGATCCTTGAACTCAGGACTATGTGTATCTTTCAAATTGTGAAAATCAGTTTGCATAGGTGTTTGTGTAGGCGTCGCATCTGTCATGTTGCATTGATGCAAAAGTTGATCTATCTTAGCTTCTTGTGATAGGCTAAATCCCTTCTGTGTCTTTTCAATGTGAACTCCTAAATATTCATTGATGTGTCCTAATGATTTCAATGTGAAGTATCTTTGCAAACCTTTAACAAAATTCTCACTCATGCGTTTGTTTGGACCAATGTAAACAATGTCATCAACATAAACAAGAACAATTTCATTAATATTTCCATACCTTTTTGTGAACATGCATTCATCAGTGTCGGACTTAATAAAGCCCATTAAATTTAGTTTGTCTTTTAGACATGTGTACCACATCAGACCTGATTGTTTCAGACCATAGAGACTTTTGTTTAGGAACCAGGTATCCCCTTCTCGGTCCCGGAAGCCGGGAGCGGACCTGACGTAGATTTCTTCATCTAGATCAGCATGTAGATAAGCTGTTTCAACATCAAATTGGAAAACTTCAAGTTCAAGGATAGAAGCAGTGGTTAGAGCAATTTTCACACTTTCAGTTCGCACTGTAGGTGAGTAAGTGTTTGTGTAATCTTCAGGATAGCTTTGTGCGAAACCCTGTGCGACAAGTCTTGCTTTGTATAATAATTCACCATCTGGCTTTTGTTTGATTTTGTAGACCCATCTTGTGCCAATGACTTTTTTTTGTGTTGGAGGTGTTGCAGATGTGTACACTTTGAGTTTCTGCAAACTATCCATCTCAACTTGCATGGCTTCATACCATTTTTGTTGTTCACCTTCAGAAAGATATTTAATTTGTGAAAAGTTCTCCGGTGGGAGTGTAACATTACAGATCAATGGCGATGGTGTGTTTGTCAATTGCATTGTGTATCTCTTTGGTGGAATACCTTTTATAGTTCTCTTGGAACGTCTCAGGACGATTGTCCAGTCGTCTTTCTTGTTGTCCACATCTCCATCAGCGTCGCTAGCTTCAGCATCCACGGCGTTGTAGGATGGGATATCAGGTGATGAACGTTGGTCATCTGGTTGCACTGTATCAACAATTTCAGTCCTAGGGAAATAAACTCCAGGGTCATTAGAATGTATCCTGGACCAATCTGTATCTTCTTCAAAATTAGCTGAATTAGAAATTGTTATCACATTGTGAGAGTCAATGAATCTTCCCCATTTAGAATTGCTATCAACACCCATATATCTCAGTCTCTTTGCTACTGGGCCACCTTTTCTTCTTTGGGCCAATGGAATGTTGACCATGGCATATGAACCAAAAATGTGTAAGTGTCTAAGATCTGGCTGGCGGCCATATAACATGTAGAAGGGTATTTGATCAATGACACTGCTCCATGTACGATTGACAATGTAATTTGCATACTGAACTGCTTCGCCCCAAAATGAGTGTTTGAGATTGGCATCTTCTAGGAGGCAGCGCATCATGGTTTGGAGGACCCCTTGCCGTCTTTCTGCGACTCCGTTGTGAGCCGGCATAAATGGGGCAGATGTTTGGTGTAGGATACCGTTTCGTCGCATCCAATCCTGGAAACGCTGAGATGTGAACTCGGCACCACGATCACTCTGGATTCTCCAGATTCTCACTCCATGTTGATTGTAGATTTGAACTGCAAAATCTCTAAAGGTCTGAAAGGCTTCAGATTTTTCTTTCATAAGAAAGACATAACCATATCTAGAATGATTATCAACAATAGTTAAGAATTACTTTTTACCGCCAATAGTTGGACCATAAGGGCCCACAATATCAGTATGAACCAAATCAAAAATGCGTGTTGACTTACGTGTAGCATGTTTTGGAACGGCTGCTGCCCTCGATTTTGCCTTTTTGCAAACAGCACAATCTAGATGTACCTTACATCCTTTGAAATTCAAACCTTGTGTGAAAAATGGCATTTTTTTAAGGACCTCAAAGCTCGGATGGCCTAATCTTCTGTGCCATCTATGAATACACCTGTCATGTAAACGAAAACCTGTAAGTGGGGTTGCAGCATTAACATTAACATGAGGAACCTTAGGTTTGATTACCTGTTGCTTTGTGGCTTTAAGAGCCTTTGGAGTATTCACAGGATCTCTCTCTGGGGTATCTCTCTCTGGGCCTGTGATATTATCTATTGAGATTTTTATACTTGCCTGAATTTGAGGTTCTGCCTTTGGCCTCAAATAGTAGACCTGACCAATCACAATTGTGTCAGCAACAATATGACCATCTTTAAAAATATAACTGGCGTTACCTAAATGAAGGACATAAAAATGCAAAACAGCAGATAAATGATTCTGACTAAGCAAATTACAATTAGCTGTAGGAATATAATAAACATCGGGTACCAGGGTACCTAACTCTTCCATGAAAACAGTCCCTTTTCCTTCAACTTTGAAAGGGTGGCCACCAAATGCGTACAGTTCACGATATTCTGGTTCAGGCTCATGTAACTCTTTGAAAAGTTCTTTTCTGTAAGTAATGTGAACAGCCGCTCCGCTATCGAGAGTCCACAAAAGAGAGCGGTCATATTTCTTTGGCTGTGTATCATTGGTGATTGCTAGCATGGTGTATGGAGGTGGGAAATCATGCCTGGAACCGGGTCGGCGCTGTCCTCTGCCTCTGCTGCCTCTGGGTGCTTTTCCTCTGGGCTGGTAGTCTTTTCCTCTGGGCTGGACAGGAACTTGAGTTCGTTGCAATTTAAGACAATCTCTGCTTGTATGACCCACAAGGTCGCAATATTGGCATCTTAGTACCTTTTGTGAAGAATTCTGGATTATGTCAAAAGTGCCCTCACGACGAAGTAAAGTAGTTATATCAGTGACCTGCATTGGTGCGGCCTGCGAAATCACTTGTGGCAAGGCTTGGGCCTGAGCAGGTTGAGGTGCTGCTTGAGGTGCCTGGACTGGCTGTTTCTGAGGGGCAGCAATAGGTAGTAGAGCTGGAGCAGGCAAAAGCTGGGCTGCCACAGCTGGTGGTGGCCCTGGAGCAGGCAAAAGTTGGGCCCCTGGTGCTGGAGTAGGAGGTGGTCCAGCTTGTGGTGGATGCACAATTTGTGCTTGCATAGGTTGGGCAGGCGGGATAATTTGTGCCTGTAAAGGTTTTCCAGCTAATAAAGAATGCTGCATTAATGCATCTAATCTCATTTGATTCATTCTGTTCTGAGCCTGTAATATTGTTAATTCTTCATTTTGTTTATACAAGAATCCACTCTGTTTATGCAAAATTTCATTCTGTTCCTGAATCACTTGGAGAAATGCAAAGTCCCTTTCATCAAAAAATTTCTGCCCATGTGATTGTGGCCAGGGCATCTGGCCATAAGTTAAATTTATTTCTCTTTCAGCACTTGTTTGCTCTATGGAAGACGTTCGTGGGCTGGCAATTTGCTGCCTATAAAAGGATGCCACCTCATCTTGTGGGGCTTGAGAGATTTTTGGAATAGCTGCCAAACATGTATAATTTCCCCCAGGGAGAAAAGAGGTGCCTTTAACATAGTGGACTGACCTTTGAAAAAGTTCTTCTCCAGCTTTTAGTTCTGCTTGGGCTTCTAAAATCATTTTTTCGGTCTGCGTTCCAAAGAGAGTGGGTGAGGCTTCTTCATGCAGGGAAAAAACTTTGTGCAGTTGGCGTTTCAGCTGCTTCTGGCTTATCTCCGTTCGGGGAGGACATGGCTGGTCATAAATCTCTCTAATTAGCTAACTATCCTAAAACGCAATAAAACTTTCAAAGGAAGCCATAAATCTTACAACCATCCTCTGCTACCATGTTAAGAAGAGAATTACTCTTATCAGAGGCGAAATAGATCGTTTCCTGAAACTCTGACATTATAGAAAGAAAACCACAGTTTAAATACTAATAAACAAAATATTTATTTCAGTAGAAAAATAATAAAGAATTCTTATTAAGGCTACATTGTATCGGCTAAGGAAATAAATCACTTCTACCTCCGGTAGAAATGGCGATGAGAAGGAAGGAGGAAACCTCAGGAATGCAGACATGCGTAATAGAATATATCATACGTTTGCTTGACCATAGATACAAGAAACAGTAGAAAAACATAGAGATGCACAAACTGACAATAATTCACATCGTGACAGACTCAGCCTTCCATCCTTCCAAGGTAGGTAAAATGAGGACCCAGATTGTTGGGGGCAATATAAATATACATTGCTTACTGGTGTAAACCGCTTAGAGAGTGCTTGCACTGTGAGGCGGTATATAAATCTCACAAAATAAATAAATAAATAAATACCCTTTCTCCACAGCGACATTTAATTCTACAGTGCACCACGTACCAGTTAGGGCTCTTTCTTCATCATTGTGGAGACACTCTGTGGCTTGTTGTTTTTCTGTACAGGTTGCACACAGACTAAACATTAATTTGCCCCCTGACTTATGTGGCAGTACCGGAAAGTAGAGACCCCTCGGTGTGTACACTTTAACTTTAGCAAACCCAAAATACTGTTTTATATCCCCAAAGTTTTGGTATATGATTTCAGGATGGCCTATCGGATACATCTTGTTCCTGTTCACAAAGGGATACAAGCTTGTAAAATCATAATATAAGATTTGTTCACCCTGCTTTGGTTTATAGTACAGGCATGTTGCATTTGTTCGGCCCCCAAAAAATGCATCTCTGGGATTCAAAGCGGTTGGGAGGTTACTATCTGCTAGAAACCTTTTCAAGTCATCGTTGTTCTTCAACATGTCGTTCCATTCGTGTTCCCAGATGGTGCGTACTACAAAGCCTAAATCCTTCAGGTATTCTTCACGCATCCTGGTGCGTGAGTACAGCATGCCATAGGTTGAATCAAGCAAGGTATTGAAGTCATGGGCCTTGTAGCATATAGGGCAGCCGTGAAAAAAACAACCGTAAAATTCAAAAGCTGTGGGGACCCCGTTTATGACGGCAAAGCCATCCAAAAAGTAAAAACCTACTTGCTTTTCGCCACCTTGCAGAGCATGTCGGATGTTGATCTTCTCAGTATGTGCTATATACAACAGCCATTGTATAGAAGAAGCAGAATATCTTTTCTTGCTCTTTTGGTAATTATTCAGAGGAGCTAGCGCAATGGTATTCTTCTTCAAAAGCTTGAACCGGTACTGCGCCATACAAACAGACGCTATTGTTACATATTGGAAAGGATCAATGTAACGTATTTCAACCTGTTCAAGAAGCTCTCCACTCTTACCTATGGAAAACTCCCTCTCTGTCATTTGCATCACTTGGTCCCTAAATCTATTACAGGCCTCTGTCAGTATCTTAACATCTTGTTTGCAGTAGTGTGCAAGATCCTTTTTGAGGTTAAATATTGTACCTTTATTAGAGGCATGCCATTTCTCAAATTCTTCTCTCTCACCGGGCATCATGGTTTCAGGACTATAATACTTTGCATCCAGCAACGGGCCCACATATTCCTGATTCTCTGAGGTGTTGAACAAATGAGGAAAATAACCCTTGGAACCTTGATAGCCCATCGCTTTAGGCATTTTACTCAATTTCATGGGTAGAAAAGATAGGCTGTCAATAAAACGTATACCAAAGTTTGGTAGGTTTATGCATAACAGTTTACCCCCCTGAGTTAATAGTTCCACCTTCACTTTCTCATGTATCAGCTGCCTAAGGACTAAGTATCCATCATAACTCTTGGAGTTGTGAGCGATGAATGTAGAGCCTCTAAACTTAGGCTGTACAAACATTTTCACAAATTCCTCCAGACACGAGTCACCATACCATTCCCATTTCCTAGCATCTCCGTCATTCAACATATCCATGGCGTAGACGTAGTTCAGTATGTGCGTACCTGTTTCTTGACAGCATTCGAAATCATACACAATGTACCTGGTGCCTATATTTGGCTTAAAAAGCCTTTTCAGAAAACATAAATGCCCTGTCAGGTTATCTACTTTGGTATCACACTGTCCACACGTCGACTTCTTACACACCACGTGCGGTCTAGCAACATAGATACCACACTTGGAACAAAATACATTATCCTCACAAACCATTTTTCCTTCCGCAGCCAACCGCATGTGTCTTTCACGACAGGCATTAGAGCGGCAAAGCAGTTTGCACATATGACATCTCACCCTCCCACCATCCACTTCGCGGCATTCAGAACCCGTACATGCCCGACAAAAATATTGACAATCGTGTCTACCTTTGTGGTGATACTGTGTGGCACAGTTTGCAGAAGTAACGTGTGCCCATGAAACCTTTGATGTTTTTTATCCCGTAATAATGACTGTCATGTAGCAGCACAAACAACACTGTTTCTTGCAGAGTTCCTCCAGTTACAAAAAATCTCCACCCCCCCTTTCATGATAAAACACAATCTTTATCGTTATACCGAAATAGTCCTCAAATATGTGTATCTCTGAGAAATCAATTTTGTGTTCTGTAGAAATACAGAGAGTGTTATGGAGTGTCGTGGCTCTGGTAATAATTTCTTGTTCAGTAGATAAATCGTTATCTAGCAATATCAGCAGACTGCCTGCAAAACACAGAGAGAATCCCTCCACATTGAAATCAATCAGGTGCTGCCTTTTCTTCTCCAAAATCTTGCTGAATAGAACTGTTCCTAACTTCCTAAGACCACCCCTTCATGGTTTTTAACAATAGTGACTGTTAATTCCAAAGAGTTCCTCCATAAGATTTCCACATTGCTTTGTAATAAATTCTCTATATAACTAAGGAACTAATCAGCATTTAACTCCTCCAGACGTCTCCTTACACTAAAGAGCGGCCTACCTAATTCCTCTGCATCCAGCCTCAATTGCACAAAATCATTTGGCCTTATTTCCCTGGAAATGCGATCCAAAAGGAGCTGTATCTCATTATGAATAATGTCTATAGCAAGCGTGAATGAATGAACATGTTCCATATTTACAAATCTATAACATTCATAGTATTCTATCGCCTGGTAATTCTGCAGGATCCTCTGCCATGATTGAATGCTCTCCAGGTACACATTGGGTGTTTCTGTTGTACTTAACGTGTCGGAATTTTCCAGAGAGACCCATTCATCCGCTGAATCTGTTTCTGACCCATCACCCTCTTTACTGGTACTGTTGCAGAACAGGAAGTGATACCAGCCAGAGAGGAGTAAGATAAGCTTTTTATTATCTGTACAGATAAGGTTCAGACATTTGAAATTCTGATCTGAACTGATTTTCTATCAGAAAAAGCAAGATATTTAAACTCTTTTTCCACAGTTACAAAAGACATAAGGGGTTGGCTTTACATTATAGATCAGCCTTTTACCGTAATAAGGAGTTACACCTCTTTCCTTTTGACACGTATGCATGTTTCTCCACAAGTTTATGTTAACACCTTTACATTTCTCTATGTTTCCTGTGTCTGTTTGTGGTCAGCCTGTGGTCGGCTGAATCTTAGGAAGGCCTAGCAACTTCCTCTTTGTGTTTTTCCAGAGCAAAGGACCTTTTTACTTCTTTAATGAAAGGGTCCCTTACAGATCATCTAGTCCAACCCTGTTTATAGCCTATTGTTTCACTTAATGACTTTGCTTTATTTTACGTCCTGCTTCACCCCCCCCCCCTTTGAGACTCTAATTTAATTAAATTAATTTGATTCATTTTGAAATAAGAGTCTCACATTTGATCAGAAGTATTACACAAGGAATAAAGGCAAGGCCTGTTATTCCACATAACAACAAGAACAATAGCTGATACATTTAGCCCTATCTTTTCAGTTGATTTAACATAACAATAGATAACAGAAAATAAAAAGCAAAGAATTCAACCTGGTTACTCTCAAATCTCATTACTTTCAGACATTTAACAGTTCTTTTTTTTTTTTACTGACTTCATATCTAATTGGTAGCCATGAAAACCACACATCATTCCCATGTACTCTTTTGTTCTCTAGGATCTGCAGCATCCCCTGGGCCTTCCTTAGGAGTAGGAAAAGTCAAATTGGCCATTCCCAGGCTTGTCACTCAGCAGGTCACTGGCAATTAATAATCCAAGCCATAGGAAAAAACCATGCCTGACATTAAAATAATCTTATCCAGCTTAATTTACACAGCCTTATCTAGGGGAGCTGTTTCAATTACAGAACTTACCACATCAGGGAGATGGGCTGAAGCATGTGAGGCTAGGGAAAGTTCAGTTTTAGGTGTTCCACAAAACCAAGTCTTATTTGCTAAGTATAGTATCCATGATCCCAGAATTATCAATATGCTATAGAGAATCCATTCCCAAGGTTCTTCAAACATCAGTCTCCTTAAGGGATTCCCACTTTTCACTAGCCCAATTAATAATTACAGGAACAGTGTCTGTCTGTTCAGGCCGAGAGTTGTTCCAGCAAAATAAATATCCTATACAACAAACTATAAACAGAAAGATCAAACTTACATACATTAAACCCAGTACATTTAAGACAACATATGATTGAACTACCATTCCTAGAACCAACACATATTTCCTCAATATACTGTATTAAAAGTTGTTTCCTTGTCCAAATCTTCAGCCGTACGAAGAGAAGTCAGCTTCCAGGAGTGACTCCAGTAAGGCTTCTTCAAGTGACCCGTATGCTTGCCCGTTGCCTGGTAGGGCAGTTATAGGGGGTGTTTCTTCAAATGCAGCACTAGAGGACAGGCTTCATCTGGCTTCACTTCCCAACACTTATTAGCTGCGCATTAGCTCTTACTGTAAGGGGAGAACAAATAACCACAGTACACGGTCCTTTCACGATTTTCCCTTTCCAATATTTTACCCATACTTTGTCTCCTACTTGGATATTATGTCTAGGGGTAGTCAGAAAAGGCGGGGTTAGGAATACACGTTACTGTTGGATGACTTGAATTTGCTTGTTCAATTCTCCCACCATTTGGCTCTATCTGACCTAAGTCCCCTATATGATTTTTCAAGTTATTACTAATTTTCACATTTATAAGAAAAGAACAAAATGAACAATTAAAATAGCAACAATAACTAGGGTCTCCCAAAACATCATTTCAAAAGGAGATAGCCTAATTAGCACACTTTTCATACAAATTCTGGATGGACCATTGTCTGATGATTGAAATGAGGGTATTCTATATTGGGGAATAAAGTCTTTAAGTAAGATTCTAGTCACCTCATGTGCCTGCTTTGTCGTGGTGGGGAAACATTCAGACCACCTTGTATACTTTTACACAAAGACTAGCATTGCTTTATATAGTCCATATTTAGGCACACCTGTGGAATCAACAACTAATGAATTCATAGGATAATATCTTGTGGGTTGACTTCCTGGTGGGAGAGTAGGTCCCTGTTTTGGATTAACTTGAGCACAAGTGTTACATCTTTCAGTTGCATGTGCACATAATGAGTAAAGGCATTATCTTCTTTTAATCTCTTTTAACTTCTGCTAGGGTACTCTTGCCCCATTTGAGTTGTTGAATGAGCATCTTTTACAAAAAATCCTTCTCTCTGCTTATGTCTATTCAAATCTACAGTTGCTTGTAGTTCCTCAGGTTGAGAATATCTAGGATACAGTCTTTTTGGTATTTCTAATGTCACACAGGATGTTATGTCAGGATAGATTTCATTATCTCGGGTTGCTGACAATCTTGCTTCTCTATCTGCTGCCCGGTTTCCTAGGGCAACTTCATCTTGACCCTTTTTGATGTCCCTCACAATGCATGACTGCTATTCTCTTTGGTCTTTGTTAACAAACCTCTCTATTTATAAATGGCAGCATGTACATGTAATGTGAGGAATGCATACTTAGAGTCAGTCTAAATGTTTTATGCTCTCATTTCATGCTTTTTCCAGGTGTTAGGGCCCAAAGGTCTACTGTCTGAGAGCTTGTGCTTTTTGGGAGTGGACTGCTTTCTATGACTTCATCAAGTGAGATTATTTGCAATGAATCTTTTTTTTATTATTTTATTGAAAAGTTTTACAAGTACAAAGTACACATAATTTTATCTTTTCTACCCTCCCTGTCCCCCCTCCACCCTTCCTCCCACACTCACCCTCCCCCCCACCCCCCTCCCGGACTTCCCAGAGAAAAACACAAGGTATAGATTCAAGACAAAAGATATAAAACTACATAATACTAAAACAAACTGTTAGTTCAAAAATATCTTTTCCTTTCTTAACTCTTTGTTATCCATAAGCTTGAAAGTGTAATCTATTATTTCCTCAAACAACAAACAGTGATATACTATTTAGATTATATTAATCTGAAACTTTTTCTGAATATATTCCGTCCACCTACTCCATTCCAACAAATATCTTTCATTTGAATGATCCTTAAGATAAGATGAAACCTTAGCCATTTCGGCCAGATGTGTCACTTTCAATGTCCATTCTTCAGTTGTAGGTATATCTTCCTTCTTCCAATATTGTGCCACCAGTAATCTGGCAGCCGTTATAAAATTCAAAATCAACTTAGTCTCTATAGGAGTGCAGTCCGTAGTTATTCCCAACAGAAAAAACTGTGGTGTGAATTTAATTTTTTTCTTTAAGATATTTTGTATAATCCACCAAATTTTTATCCAAAAAGCCTTAATTTTTTTACAAGTCCACCATATATGGAAATATGTAGCGTCATCACATTCACATCTCCAACATTTAGGATGTAAATTGGGATACATACACGCTAGTTTTTTAGGATCTAAATGCCATCTGTAAAACATTTTATAAAAAATTTCCCTCAAGTTTTGAGCCTGTGTAAATTTAACATTTGTGACCCATATCTTTTCCCATGTAGCCATCATTATAGGTTCTCCAAAGTTTTGAGCCCATTTTATCATACAGTCTTTAACCAATTCTGATTCTGAATCCAATTCCAATAAAATATTATACAATCTTTTTATATGCATTGGACCATTATCTTTAATTAGTACAATCAGATTGTCTTCATTTTGCAAAATACCAATTTTTCTATCATCTCTCCATCTGGCCTGTATTTGTCTGTATTGAAACCATGTCCTAACTATTCCTTCCTCTTTTAATTTCTCAAACGATTTTAGTTGAGATAGCGTTCCATCTTCAAGAAGAAGTTCTTTATATGTAATCTTATCTAGGTTTTGTTCCAAATTTATATTTTCTATCGCGTGTCTGGGTACTGTCCACCAAGGTATTTTATCATTTAACTTACATTGGTACTTTTTCCAGACACGCAATAAAGCATTTCTTAATATATGACTCTTAAAAGCTTTGTCTACCTTTTTATCATATACTAAATAGGCATGCCACCCATAAAGCAAACCATATCCCTCAATATTTAATACACTCTCTTCCGTTAAATTGATCCAATCTGTAATTGCTGAGAGAACTGCTGCTTCATAATACATTTTAAGTTAGGCATTTTTAAGCCCCCTCTTTCACGTGTATCCTGCATTATCTTCTGATTTACCCGCGGCTTCTTCCCCGCCCAAATAAATTTATTTATACCCTTTTGCCACTCCTTTAAAATTCCATCTTTTTTAAGTATTGGTATCGTTTGAAAGAGGAATAGAAACCTTGGTAGAACATTCATTTTGACAGCAGCTATCCTTCCCAGCAGTGACAATTGCAATTTTCCCCAATTTTCCATATCTTTCTGCATTTTTAACCATAATGGTTCATAATTATGTTGGTATAGTTTTGTATTTGTGGACATAATATAAACCCCTAAGTATTTGATCTTTTGAACTACTTCAAAACCTGTTACCTTTTCTATTTCTTCTTTTTGGCTTCTTGTCACATTTTTAACTATTATTTTTGTTTTGGCTATATTTATCTTAAAACCAGATACTTGTCCATATAGATTAATTGTATCCATCAAGATTCTAATAGATTGTAACGGTTGGGTCAGAGTAACAACCAGGTCATCCACAAAGGCTCGTAGCTTGTATTCTTCCTGTCTAATCTTAATCCCCTTTATTGTGTCAAGTTCTCTTATTTTGCTAAGTAATATTTCCAAACTCAAGATAAACAACAAAGGAGATAAAGGACATCCTTGTCTTGTTCCTTTTTCTATATTGAAATTATATGTTAATCCACCATTAATTATTATTTGCACTGTTTGTTTTTGATATATTGCCTGAATAGATTGTACAAAATAATCTCCAAGTTGTAATTTTTCTATTAGCTTTAATAAAAATCACCAATTCAGTCTATCGAAGGCTTTCTCGGCGTCCAAAAATATCAGTGTTGCAGGGACCTGGTTGTTCTTTCCCAAATACTCTAATAAGTTAACAACTTGTCTAACATTAGTTTTCATTTGTCTACCTGTTAAAAACCCAGTTTGATCATGATGTATTATCTGTTGTAAGACTGTCATTAATCTATTTGCTAAGATTTTTGCAAAAATTTTGTAATCTAAGTTTAAAAGTGAGATCGGCCTGTAGTTTTTAGGATCTGTAAGATCTTGACCCTCTTTTGGGATTAGAGAGATAAAAGCAGTTTTCCAAGATGGAGGTACAATACCTCCCTTTTGAACATTGTTAAACAGTTCTTTAAGTGGTTCCACCATTTCCTTCTGCAATTTTTTATAATAAACAGCAGTTAATCCATCTGTCCCCGGGGCCTTGCCCACTTTTAATTGTTTAATTGCAAATACAATCTCTTCTGAGGTTATCAATTGATTTAAAGTAGCCCTCTGAATCTCAGTAGTTATATGAATATTTTGTTGCTGTAAATACCTATCTATCTCTTCTTCCCTAACTTTATCCCCACTATATCATCCTGAATAAAAATCTAAAAATGATTTTTAAATAAATTCTTGTTCATAAATTTCTTTACCCTTATATCTGATTTTTTCAATAGTTCTTGATTTTTGCTTCTTTCTTAACATGTATGCCAGCCACCTCCCCGGTTTGTTTGCATTGCTAAAAATATTAAATTTTGCATATTGTAAATTGGTTGCCACTTGGTCTGCCATTAACATATTGAACTGACCCCTTAATAAATTAATTACCTCTTTAATTTTCTTATCCGTTGGATTAGAGATTAAGGCCCTTTCCTGTCTTTTAATCTCTTCTTCCAATTCTTTCCTGTTTTCATCTTTTTTTCTTCTAAATTTATTGTTCAAATATATCAAAATACCTCTCATATAAGCTTTACTAGCATCCCAAACCATTTCCAAAGGTGTACCCTTCTGCATATTATTAACAAAAAATTCTTTCATTAATTTTTTACATTCCCTCACATTATCCTCATATCTAAATACATTGTCATTTAACCTCCATGACCTTCTAGGTCCGTTACTATCTTGCAGTTCCAACCAGACCGGACTGTGATCCGTTAATACTCTTGAACATATCTTCGTCTTCTTTACTCTAGAAAAAAGATTATTAGTAATCAAAATAAAATCAATCCTTGAAAAGGATTGATGTCTATCGGGAAAAAAAGTAAAATCGTTTTCTTCTATATTTCTTTCACGACAAATGTTCCTCAACTCCCAATCTTCCATCATCTCAAAGAAGGACTTTGGCAATTTGGCTCTTGAAAAAGTATTTTGGCTTGGACCCTTCTTGTCCTTTTTGACGTCTGGTACACCATTCCAATCTCCCAGAAGGATACAGGTATTATAATCCCATTGTATTAACTTTGTGTGTAAAAAATCATAAAATTTCTCTTGTTGTTGGTTCGGGGCATATACACCAATCACCAGTATTCTTTCTCCTTTAATTAAAAGTTCTATAGCTAAAAATCTTCCTTGATCATCTGCTTCAATCAATTTGGCAATCAAGTTTTTTTTGACATATATTACAATACCATTTTTCTTTTCTGATGCCGATGAGGCAAAGTGTAATCCTAATTTTGAATTTATCAGATATTTTTGGTCTTGTTTTCTAATATGTGTTTCTTGAAGGCAGACCACATCGTTATTAAATTGTTTAAGGTAGTGAAATATTTTTCTTCTTTTCTGTGGCAAATTTAATCCATTAACATTCCAGGTTAGAAATCTACTTCCCATCTGTGGGCTTCTGAAGCTTCTGGAACATTGACTGATGATCTAGGAACTACCGTTCCTTTCGTCTTGCTCCTCCCACTGCTTCAGTTTTGGTAGTTTCTTTGACTTCAAGCTGGGATTGCTGTTGTACCATTTCCTGCATACGTTTAGTTGCCGCTCTTGTCTGTCTCTGTTCTTTTATCTGTTGTTCTCCAAATAAATCCAAGCTTTGATCCGGATGAGTTGTAACAATATCGCCTTGTCCAGATGAGGCCTCTATTTGCTGAACTTCTCGTTGTCTTGCTCTATCATTCTCTTTTCTCCTTCCTTCTGGTGATCTCGGTGTCCCAGCCTTTAAAATATATGTATAGAAATCTCTTGCTTTTTGAACCGTGTTGAGTCGATGTCTTTCTCCAGCATAAATCAAGGAGATGCCAGTTGGTACCTCCCATCTAAATGGTAATTGTTGTCTTTTAAGCTCCTCCACAAGAAAGGAAAAATCTCTTCTAGCCCTCAGCATTCTTGGGGGGATCTCTTTCAATGTAATCAATTCTTGTCCTCCCACCTGTAGCTTGTTTTGGTACGTTGCTTGGAGAATATCATTACGCATTGCTCTGTTATTGAAATATATTACAATATCTCTTGGAAGGTTTCTCAATCTGGCCACATGAGAGTTGACCCTGTATACCTTGTCGATTTGCCACATCAACCCTTCCTTGCTAATAATATCCATCACTTGGGCAAGGGCTTCTCCTAGCAACTCTTTCAGATCCTCACTTTTCTCCTCCTTTAGTCCTCGAATTCTAATTGCAAACTCCATGTTCCTGTAATGAATCATTGTAATCTCATCTGTGGTTTTCTCTTCAACCTCATCTATTCTCTCTCTTAAGGTTGCTGTAATATCTCTGATTTGTTGAACTTGCTCATCCAAATATTCTACATTATTTGCCAGTCCTTTAAGTGCCTCCAAAATATCAGCTCTAATTTCATTGTTACAGATTTCAATTTTGTCAGAAACAACTTGTATCTTGTCATTTATCATCTCCTTAATTGTCTCATTAGATTCATCAATTTTTTTTGTTAAAATTAGTAGACATTTGGACCTGCATAGCTTTAAGGCTTTCTTGCAACATCACCAGAGTTAATGGCTGAGGCTGAGGCTGAGATTGTGCTGTAAGAGTTTGCAGTTTAGTGGTGGGGGTGGCAGAGCTCTCCGCACTTTTGGAGGAAATCGTCTTCACAGGTTTAGAAGCCATCAGGATTAAAGTAAATCTTTAGTCAGATGTTCCAAATTATTTTAATCTAATACCAAAAAGAAGAGGAGTCTCGAATATACATGCAAATTCAGATCAAATCCAGCAGCTCTCTTGCGAAAGCCTGTCAGCAAAACAAACTTTTATCTTTGTTCTCACTTTCGCTTTCTTTCCCTTTCAAGCTTTCAACGCCATTTTAGAACCAACTTGCTACTTTGTAGCTTAACAAAAGAAAGTCATTAAGAGTTAAGTAGAGGATACTTGCCCAATTTTGCCTCCTGGTTTTTCCTGCTGCTGCAGATAATCTTCAATTAGAATCAATTGGTTAGAGCAGTGCTGGTCGCGATCTTCTTGCTCCGCAAAACAGCGGAGATATCCAAGGTCCGGAGCAGCAGCTGGTTCCCAGGGAGCTCTCCCCTTTCGCCCCCCAGGACTTTCCCTAGGGGACTTGGGGGGCTCTACCTGTACCTGCCCGCTCTTCACCCTTCCCTTTGCCCGGGAAGGGGCTTTTCAGCCGCCAGTCAGCTGTTTTTAAGCTTTCTGGTGGCTTTTACGGTGCCGAGGATCAGCGTCCACATCGATCGCGGCGCCAACAGGAAGCCCAATGAATCTTGACATATCAGCAAACCAATTATGGTCCACCTTTTTCTCAGTGGCACCTCAGTTAAATCAGGTCTACATGAGAATTGGCTTTCTATGACTTGCATACAATCATGTTCAACCTTAGGTAATGCCAATACTTCATACATTACACACTTTAACTTTATTAGCAGAATACCTGTCAGGTAGATTCCATTTGTTCTGACCTGCGTGGCATTGACTGCTTCTTGGTGTCAATCCTTTGTTGTTTCATATCTTGTTCAGTTTTTTTTCAGTTTCTCCTCTCTGATGCTGACACCGTCATTAAGTGAGTCACTGTCACTGAGTGAGTCATTCCCAAAATTTGCATCAGTTCTGTTCCAATTTTGCTCTGCAGAACTAGCAGACCTGGAAATCATTATTCTTTTGCTTCCATTGCTAAAGTGATAACTTTTTGAACCTAGCACTCTGTCCAGCTGTTCTGACAGATAGCCATGGGGTGTTGGCAGTTTCCCTTTTTTCTTGAATTAGGATTCCTAGAGCAAATATTACTCTTTGAGTTCACAAACAGACAATGGTGATTTCAAAGTCATATGTCCAAAAAGAGGGGTCCAAAAAAGGGGTCCAAAAAGGGTCCTTTTTTCTCTTTTCCTTTTCCTCTTTTTCTCCTTTTTCTCCTTTTTCTCCTTTTTCTCCCTTTTTCTCCCTTTTTCTCCCCCCTTTTGTGGACTCATAGAGTGATTATTTTATTTTATTTTCTTTAATAGGGCAAAGTTTGTGTCCAAAAAACCCTCTTAAATTCTCCTCTGTGAGTTGGCTTCAGCAATTCGACATATAGCTTCCTGTTTCTTATGTCCTAGAGATCTCTGGTTTTGACTTCATGGGGGAGGGTAACTTACAATAGCCTGTATTCATTTGATAGATGAAGTAACTGAGCAGTATTGTCCCTGCAAGTCTCTTTTGACTGTCCAGTGACTAACATATTAGCCACATATTGGAGGACCACGTCTCCATTCTCACATGGCTGAAAATCATCTAATTCTGAGGCAAAAGCATTGCCAAAAAAAGGGTAGGTGAATTTTGAAATCCTTGAGGAAGCCTAGTTCTAAACCTCTGCCTTCGTCCAGTGTCAGTTCTCTATTTTCTACTTTGCAAATTACACTTAACAGCAACCGCTTCAGCAAAATTACAAATAGTTCTGATGCATTTTGCAATCTTTCTGTATTCTTCTAAGACAGAGCATAAAGAAGGCATTGTTTGGATTAGGTGATGGCACAATAAGGGAATTGGACATTGTTTGAAGTCTCTCCCAACTAGGAAACATTTAAAGTTTTCAGGAAAAAGGGCAGCAGTTGTAGGAGCCATCAACTCCTTGCACATTTATCTCTCTTCTTTTCTTCTACTTTGTCTCTACAAAGACTTGTCACTATGCTTGACAGCTTTTTCACTCAGTCATTCAGCGAGGACAGTTGTGTTCAATCTTTCCTCTTGCTAAATTAACTTTCTTGTTCCGTCTTAGTGACAGTCTTCACATATATATCTCAAACCTTCTGCCTTTGATAGAGTGAATTTCTTATCGGACAACTGGCTTGTAGGTTTGTTTGTTTAATTAGCATTGCTGAGGAGGGGGGTGAGCGGAGGCTTGAATTTCAAAAGGACACTTTCCCTCCCCCCTTTGGCTGGAGCCGGAAGCAGAGCCAGATCACAGTCAGGCTCAGACATATAGTTACAGCCTTTGCTTCAAGCCCCAAAAAGGCATGGCTAATTGGCCAGTAAGCGAGGCTTCAAGTTTTTGTAATAACTCTGATAGCTCATCTTGGTGAGAGATCTTCAGTTTGCCAAATTTATCAGTTCTATTTTGATACTGCCTAGTATTACTTTTAGTAGTATTTTTTTTCCTAAATTAGTTTAGTAATTTCCTCTTCTTTAGATGCATTGGAAAACACTATCTGCTTCTTTAAATTCAAGTTGCTCTTCGTAAGTAATCTTGGTTTGCTGGACTTCTGCTTTCTCAAAAAGAACCACATTTATTTCCTATGTAAATGCTTTTTAGCAAAGGGAATTCAGCTTGCACGTTTCGCAGTTCAGATTCTTTCTGCTCCAAAATTAAGGTTAGATTTTTCTGTTCTTTTTCTGATTGTTCTTCTTGCTTTTTCATTTTGTTTTCTTGATTTGCATGTTGTTTAGAAATATTTTCAATATGAACTAGAAGGTTTTGGTTCTCCTTCCTGATTTTCTTACTTAAGTATTACTTACTATTTCAAATTACAGTCTATTTCGTTCAAAGCCTTCCATCTGTTGTTTAAATTTGATCAGCTTTGCAATTCTTGAACTCAAGACCCTTCAATATTTTGTCTAGACATGTATTCCAATTTCTGGCTGACTGCTTCAGCCCAAAATGGTCTTGCTCAATTTATACACAATGGTGGGCTTTTTTTTTACTTTCATACCCTGGTGCTTGAATCTTGTAAATTAATTCTTCATAGTGCACTTTTTTTCTGCACTTATTTCAGGAGAGGTCTTTGTAGTTATTTCATCTTTAATGGGATTGTCTAAGAGGGCTTCTGTCCTTCTTCCTCTGTTTCTTCTCCCAAATAAATCAACTTCTGGAGGTTTGGCTGACAGGGGTCCATAATGCTGTTTCCAGTTTAATAGGTCTGTTGTGTTGAATGGGACATACTGGAACAGAGGCTTTAAATATTTGCCTGACCATCCTGAGCCTTCATGACCCTTTGATCCATTTGATGAAGGGGGGCCGTATGGAGGGGTTGGAAACTTTTGCTTTTAACAGGTTTCCTCCAGCTGTAGGCTGATAGCATTATTCAATCTTTCTCTCTCTTCATTGAGGAGGGGTATCTTCTTCATAGGGAGCAGTTTTCAAGATTGGTTTGTCTTCAATGTGAATCTTTTAGCATGAGGTTTGAGGGGTTGTTTTTTCTTTTACTCTTGCCACACAAACACTCATTGTTTTCTATTCTGCATTTGGGTTTTATTTTACAATTATTTGCTACTGGTCAATATACTGATATTGATCTGGGTGACAGGATCTGGGTTAGCCACAATTTTGGTGCACTTTTGAAATGATGTCTAGGTTCTCACAGAATTTTAATCATCTGGATTGGTCTTAATTTCATATCTCCACTAAAACCTCTCTTGCAATTCTTTAACATCCATCAAAGAGGTGTCTCATAGACACACTCTCAACCACCCATTTCTAAAACACTGGCCTTTGGCCTGTTAGCCCTGGAACTCACAGCCACTAACAGGAATCGCAAAGGTCTTACCCAGCCCACACAGTTCTAAAGCCCTTTTTTGAATACACAGATCTTTTTGGGCTTTTTAGGGGGGAGATCAGGCCCCCTCCTTCACTCCTAAATGAGTGAGTCCTAAAATGTTTACAAATACTTGCCTGCAGGCATCTTCCTTCCCTCAGCCAGCTTGTTCAATGACTTATCTTAACTCCTGGTCAGGTTCTTGGATTCGGTCGGTTGTCCACGGTACCTTTGCGATGTCATCAGTTTCCTTCCAGATAATACATCTGTTGGCGCCTTGAAGGGTCAACGTGATGACCTCGCCTAGGTCCGTCGGCCCGTTCCGATCCTCAGGGAAATATCCCACTGGGATCTATTTCCAGTCCTGCCGCGGTCGCCATAATTGTTGCAGAACAGGAAGTGATACCAGCCAGAGAGGAGTAAGATAAGCTTTTTATTATCTGTACAGATAAGGTTCAGACATTTGAAATTCTGATCTGAACTGATTTTCTATCAGAAAAAGCAAGATATTTAAACTCTTTTTCCACAGTTACAAAAGACATAAGGGGTTGGCTTTACATTATAGATCAGCCTTTTACCATAATAAGGAATTAGACCTCTTTCCTTTTGACACGTATGCATGTTTCTCCACAAGTTTATGTTAACACCTTTACATTTCTCTATGTTTCCTGTGTCTGTTTGTGGTCAGCCTGTGGTCGGCCGAATCTTAGGAAAGCCTAGCAGCTTCCTCTTTGTGTTTTTCCAGAGCAAAGGACCTTTTTACTTCTTTAATGATAGTGCTAGAAAGGGTCCCTTACAGATCATCTAGTCCAACCCCGTTTATAGCCTATTGTTTCACTTAATGACTTTGCTTTATTTTACGTCCTGCTTCAGTACTGTCACGTTGTATGGATGTGGGCTGTCGGTCCGCCACCCCCGTTTTTGATTTTTTACAAACAGGCTCTAAATAAATAAAACATAAACATATTGAAGAGTTGTCACTATTTAATGAATACAAACAAACCTATTTTGAACTTATTGCGCCTTTTAATTTACCTTGTATGTCATACGACGTGGATGGCTGGGGTTCAATTTCTAGTCCTTGTATGTCATGTGATGTGGACGGCTGGGGTTTGATTTCCAGTCCTTGTTGTGTTTCAGTATGCCATGGTTCTTCTGCAGAGAACAGCTCACTGCAGCTATCTGTATGTATGTGAATAATTAACTATTAGGATTCTTACTTATTATAGTACAAATATCATATTGACAGCCACCTGGATAATTCCACTAATACATGTTTTCTAAACCATATATGTACCTTGGGTTTCCATTTCTTCCTGTTCATATGGTACAGATAACCACTGCTCCATTTCAGACAGCTGTTCCTCCACAGGTTCGTTTGGCGTGTTTGGTCGGGGTGTCCCACCACCACCTTGAATGACTTGTGAGGTACTGCATCTTGGGAACTTGTCACACATGTGTGCATCCCACCATTCTGAAAAGGATTGTACAGCTATGAGGCCCATGCTATTGTTTGGTGATGGACATTCTTTGCATTGCCTAACAATCTTACATAATCTGTACAATAGTTATGTCTGCAAAATAAACACTGTACCTTCTAATTCGCTTTCTTGCGTCACCTGTAATGTGGTTTCCTCGTGATGTCTGTTATAAGCCTCCCACTGAGAATCTGTGGGCATTGTAAACGTGGCAAACAGTTCATCATCCTCACACTCTGAAAGAAAAATTGAAGCAGACAGGCGTCTGTATTGCTACACAAAAGATCATCTCTTACCTCTAATATTTGTATAGTAAAAGGAAGGCCTATACCTTGGCAGGCTTTAATGCACTGTGAATCGGTCACATAGTCCTAATAAACACAAAACATTTGTTATAAACATTATTTCCTATGTCTATGCTTTGCAATATTTTAAAATCATTATAAAAGAACTTACACGCGTCTTTTCCATCGTGAAGAGCCCTTCATTACTGATCTGTGTGGACGGTGTAGGGTGGGCCCAATGTCTAAGTGACCACTATATACTTATCAGTAACAGCCAGACACGTTCAAGACCCTCCTGTTCTTGACGTCAATATCCTTTTTATATCTTGAGATTAATTGTAAATAGTGCCACCAGTCAATTTCTATATTTTGTTCTGCCAATTGTTCTCTACTTTTTAGTTTTCCGAATGAGTCCAGAATATCTTTGTATTTAATTACTTTAGTCATATTCATTAAATTTGGGTAGGTCATAGCTTCCATGGTAGAAAGCCAATTAGGAATTTTTAAATAGTGATTTTTTTAAATTTCAGTCCATATTTTCAAAAGGGAATTTCTAATTAAATGGTTATTAAAACTTTGTTGTGATTTAGTTTTATCATTCCATAAATAAGCATGCCATCCCATCTGCAAATCGTGTCCTTCTAGTAATAACATTCGTTTGTTTGTTAAATTAATCCATTCTTTTATCCATGTTAGGGATGCTGCTTTATAATAAAGTTTCCAATCAGGTAGTCCGAGGCCGCCTCTGCTCTTATTATCTTGTAAGTTTATTAATTTGATTCTTGGTTTTTTATTTTGCCAGATAAATTTAGAGGTGATTTTATTTAATTCAGTAAAAAATTTCGTGTCTAATTTAATGGGGGCTTTTGGGAATAAATATAGAAATTTTTGTTAAAATGCTCATTTTAATTGCCGCTATATGTCCCAATAAAGATAATTGTAATTTCCCCCATTTTTCTAATTCCACTTTCGTTTGATGTATTAATTTCTTGTAATTATCTTTTTAAATTGATGAGCATCTATTTGTTAGTATTATACCCAAATATTTAATTCTTTTTGTTATTTGCAGGCCTAGTTTCTTTTCCAATCTATCTGTTTGCTGTATTGTCATATTTTTAGTTAGAAATTTAGTTTTTTGTTTATTAATTTTTAATCCTGCCAACTCTCTGTATTCTTCAATATCTTTGAGTAATTTCTGTCCTGATTCCAGTGGTTCTTCTAGGAAGAATACAAGATCATCGGCAAATGCCTGCAATTTATACTCCTCATTTCTCACCTTGACTCCTTTAATCTCCTGATTGCTTTGAATTTTGTTAAGTAATATTTCCAATGTTGAAATAAAGAGCAGAGGCGACATCGGACATCCCTGTCAAACTCCTTTAAATATCCAAAATGATTTGGTCATTCCACCATTTATAATTATCTTGGCTGTCTGGGAGGTGTAAATTGTCCCTAATATCCTTTCAAATTTATCGCCAAATTTCATTTTTTAATCAATCCTATCATGTGAATTGAAAGACAAAAAGGACAAGTATAAAAAGGGGAAAGAAGGGGAAATAACTAAGGCAGAATACCAGCAAATAGCCGGAGCCTGTAAAGAGGAAGGGAGGAAAGCTAAGGCTCACAATGAACAAAGGCTTGCGACAAAAGTAAAAAGTAACAAAAAAAGCTTCTTCCAACATATTAAAAACAAGAAAAAAGTCAAGGAAACAATTGGTCCATTACAGGCAGAAAGTGGCAAGAAGGTGACAAGCAACAGGGAGAAAGCAGAGCTACTTAACACGTTTTTTGCATCTGTCTTTACACAAAGGGAAAAAACAGTCCAACCTATCAAAAACAGCATCACAAAAAACAGATTAGGAACACAAGTTAAAATAGGGAAGAAAATGGTAAGTGAACACCTGTCTACCCTAGACGAATTCAAATCACCAGGACCAGATGGATTACACCCCAAGGTTCTGAAGGAACTGGCAGACGAGATCTCAGAACCACTGAACTATATCTTTCAAAGATCCTGGAGCACCGGGGAACTGCCAGAGGACTGGAAAAGAGCTGATGTAGTTCCCATCTTCAAAAAAGGAAAAAAAACAGATCCAGGAAACTACAGACCTATCAGCCTGACCTCAATACCAGGGAAGATTTTGGAAAAGATAATCAAGCAACGAATCAACGAACACCTAGAAGCAAACAAAGTAATAACCAAAAGCCAACATGGGTTTGTCAAAAACAGATCATGCCAGACTAATCTTATTGCATTCTTTGATAAAGTGACAAAATTAGTGGACCAGAGGAATGCTGTCGATGTGGTTTACTTGGACTTCAGTAAGGCATTTGATAAAATAGACCATAACCTACTACTAGATAAAGTAGAAAAATGTGGGTTAGACAGCAACACCACCAGATGGATTCAAAACTGGCTAACCAACCGCACTCAACGCGTAGTGCTCAATGGAACTGCATCTACATGGAGGGAAGTATGCAGTGGAGTACCCCAAGGCTCTGTTTTAGGCCCAGTACTCTTCAACATCTTCATCAACGACTTGGATGAGGGGATAGATGGGGAATTGATGAATTACCGTATTTTTCGGAGTATAGGACGCACCTTTTTACCCCCAAAAAGAGGGTGAAAATTTGGGTGCGTCTTATACACTGAATGCAGCCCCCACCCCCCCAGCCCCCACCCTTCGGAGGTTTTCCCCGCCGCCCGCCGCTGCCGCCGCCACTGCCACTTGCCCCCCCCGCTGCTTGCCCCCGCCGTCCCCGCTGTTGCTTGCCCCCGCCACCACCGCTGCTTGCCCCCGCCACCCATTCCTGAGCTAGCATGAAATCTAGCACCCCAGTCCTTTCGAGGTGCCACCGCTCCGTTTCGATCCCCACCGCTGCCCGCTTGCGAGCGAGCGGGCGTGCGAGCAGGCGAGGCGCGGCGGCAGGCAGGTGTCTTGGAAGCGCCGAGGGCAGCACGCGCGTCCGGGATGCCCCTCTCTGTGCTTTCCGCTTAGGCGGCGGCAGCGGGCGCAGCGAGTCCCGTCCTCACGCGCGTCCCCGGCGCTTGCTGTGGCGACGTTGTTTTCTCCGAGACCTTTGTCTACTGCTCCTTCTCTGAGACAAAGGTCTCGGAGAAAACAGCGTCGCCACAGCAAGCGCCGGGGACGCGCGTGGGGACGGGACTCGCTGCGCTTGCTGCCGCCACCTAAGCGGAAAGCACAGAGAGGGGCATCCCGGACGCGCGTGCTGCCCTCGGCGCTTCCAAGACACCTGCCTGCCGCCGCGCCTCGCCTGCTTCCTCAGCTGCTCTTCTCTAGCGAGCGCTCTTTGGCCGGGAAAACCAGGAGCCGCCGCTTTCGCCGCAGATCTGCTCAGCTCAAGTTGCGGCCCTTGAACTTCAGGAGGGAACTGGCTGCGAGACCGGGAGGACTTGTGGACTTCAACTCTAGCTAGCATGACTGGAGGAGGAATTCTGGGAGTTGAAGTCCACAAGTCTTAAACTTGCCAAGTTTGAAGACCCTTGCCACCTCTAACCCAGGGCTCTTCAAACTTGGCAACTTTAAGACTTGTGGACTTTAACTCCCATTCCTGAGCTAGGATGACTGGAGGAGGAATTCTGGGAGTTGAAGTCCACAAGTCTTAAACTTGCCAAGGGGGTGCAAGGGTCTTCAAACTTGTGGACTTCAACTGCCAGAATTCCTCCTCCAGTCATGCTAGCTCAGGAATTGGAGTTGAAGTCCACAAGTCTTAAAGCTGTCAAGTTTGAAGACCCCTGGGTTAGGGGTGCAAGGGTCTTCAAACTTGGCAAGACTTTTTACAACCATGTACACTTTTTACAAACTTCAAACTTGACAGCTTTAAGACTTGTGGACTTCAACTCCCATTCCTGAGCTAGCATGACTGGAGGAGGAATTCTGGGAGTTAAAGTCCACAAAGCTGTCAAGTTTGAAGTTTGTAAAAAGTGTACATGGTTGTAAAAAGTGTACATGGTTGTAAAAGGTATTCTGCTACACTGGTAATTTATTAAATAATATTTGAACTATTTGGTTCAGAATACTTTTTTCCTTGTTTTCCTCCTCTAAAATCTAGGTGCGTCTTATACTCCGGTGCGTCCTATACTCCGAAAAATACGGTATATGGATTTAAGCTTCAACTAAAAAATAAAGTTGTAACTGTAAATTCGACAGTATGGAGGTGTGCAAGTATGAAGAATTAATTGGGATGTTAAAATACATTCATGAAGATATAAAAACTTATCTTTTGGAAATTAGAGGTGATAAGAAAGCAGAAACGAAGTTGGAACATATAGAACACCCAGAACCTACGATGCTGGAAAATAAAAATGAGGAACTAGGAGATCACATTGAAGAAAAAGGGATTGAAAATAAAAAAACAGATAGATGATTTCACTGGGATTACCGTGATAAGAAAAGAGTAGACATGGAGGAGCATTGTTTCCAGAAGAACCAATCAAAAGACAGAGGGGGTAATAGGGAGAAGAGATTAGGAGGAATTGGGAGGAGATTTAAGCAAATAATACACTCAAAAGGAAGAAAAGGAATTCAGAAAAAAAGAAGTTATATGTATAAAAATAAAAGAAAGAAAAAGAAGTAGTTAAGAGAAGGGGAGGAAAGGGAAAAACCCACAAGAAGTGGGATTTCTGAGAGACCAAAAGAGAATGGATGAAGAGGGTAAGGTCAATGGAAAGTAAGAGGGATAATAAGACATACCGTATATTAATAGATTTAATTGCATCAATATTATTAATTGTGTATAATTAATCATGGTATAAGGTTTTTATATAAGATTGGTATATGATGATATATATTATGGAAAGTGAATTAAATTTTGATGATGATTTAAAAGGGAAGAATTTAGAAAAAAAAGAAGGGAAATAAGTTATACTATAGTAGGTGCAAATGTTGGAATGTTATAAAATTTGTGTAATTATTATTTCAAAAGGTTTTTATATAGGACTTGTAATGGAAAGGAGGGATAATAATATATATATATATTAATAGACTTAATTGCATCAATATTATTAATTGTGTATAATCAATCATGATGTAAGGTTTTCATATAAGATTGGTATATGATGATATATATTATAAAAAGTGAAAATTAAATTTTGATGATGAATTTAGAAAGGAAGAAGGGAATTAAATTATATTATAGTAGGTGAAATTGTTGGAATGTTATAAAATTCGCATAATTATTACTTTAAAAGGTTTTTATATAAGACTTGTATAATTCATAAATTTGATTTAATGTTGAAGAGAATTTTGATAACTAGTGGGTTTCTGTATATTGGGAAGTTGGTAATGTTATCAGCCAATGGATGGATGTGTAGTGGTAAGGTTAGATTTTGTTTAAATATTGAGGATGATTTAAAATAAGAAAAATTGAGTAAGAAAGGTGAGAGGAGGATCAGAAAAGTTAAAAGAGATTAGAAATTTAGGGCATTTAGAGATGACTGAATAAAAATAAAATAAGTAAGGATAAAAATTAAGGAAAGGGAGAAGCATGGCCTAAAATTAAAAATACAAAAAGGATGGAGTTGAAGGATAAGTATGAAATGAGGTATAAGAGAAAATGAATATGCATGGAAGATAAGCAATAGCGATTAAATCAGAAGAAAATGGAAAATTAAAAGTAGTAGACCCAGGCGACAAATATAGGTAGTAAAGGAGGCAGCATTATGACAGTAGTAATATACCTAGAAAAAAATACAATATATGTATAAATATAGAAAAAAATATAAGTCTAAGAGTAGCACCAATGATTAAATGAAGTTAGGGATTTAAGTTACCTGTCTGTTAACCATAAAATGAATTATGATTAGATTTACTCTGGGAAGGGACAAGAGGGAGGAAGAGGAAGTAGGGAAGGAAGGGGAGAGGAGGAGAGGAGGGAAGTAGGAAAGAGGGAGAGAAGGAAAAAGAAGGTAGAGGGAAGAGAGGGAGATAGAGGGAGGGGGTATTATGAAATATTGGGGGAAAACAGACGGGTGATAAAAGTACAAAAGGTGCAAAATTAGGATGCTGGTTCATGATTTATTGGATAGAAATGTATAACTATATATATTTTGATATGATCTATTCTATGGTATATGTATGGATGTTTATTTGGAGATGGTGAAAAAATAAAAATAAAATAAAAAAAAGCTTAAAGAACAATAAAGCCCCAGGTGAGGATTTTTTACCAGCAGAATTTATTTATTTATTTATTTTTTTATTTGTCAAGTACATGTTGGTAATATACATAGATAAAACATTGTTTATATACATAAGATGGGTACTGATAAGCGGGAACATTAGGACAGGGACGGTAGGCACGCTGGTGCACTTATGCACGCCCCTTACTGACCTCTTAGGAATCAGGTGAGGTCAACAGTAGACAGTCTAAGGGTAAAGTTTTGGGGGTTTGGTGATGAAACCACAGAATCAGGTAGTGAGTTCCAGGCATTTACCACTCTGTTGCTAAAGTCATATTTTCTACAGTCAAGTTTGGAGCGGTTCACTTTGAGTTTGTATCTGTTATGTGCTCGTGTATTGTTGTGGTTGAAGCTGAAGTAGTCATTGACAGGAAGGACATTGTAGCAGATAATTTTATGAGTTATGCTTAGGTCGTGCCGAAGGCGACGTAGTTCTAAGCTTTCTAAGCCCAGGATTTCAAGTCTGGTTGCGTAAGGTATTCTGTTGCGAGTAGAGGAGTGGAGGACTCTTCTTGTAAAGTATCTCTGGACACTTTCTAATGTATTTATGTCCGATATGCGGTGTGGGTTCCAGACAGATGAGCTGTATTCGAGGATTGGTCTGGTGAATGTTTTGTATGCTCTGGTTAGTAGTGTGATATTACCGGAGAAGAAGCTACGTAAGATTAGGTTAACAACTCTTGAAGCCTTTTTGGCGATGTTGTTGCAGTGGGCTTTGGCACTTAGGTCATTTGATATGAGTATTCCAAGGTCTTTGACAGAGTGAGGGTCGTCTGTAAGGTCTTGACTTTTCAGCTTGTATTTAATAATAATAATAATAATAATAATAATAATAATAATAATAATAATAATAATAATAATAATAATAATAATAATAATAATAATAATAATAATAATAATAATAATAATAACAGAGTTGGAAGGGACCTTGGAGGTCTTCTAGTCCAACCCCCTGCTTACGCAGGAAACCCTACACTACTTCAGACAGATGGTTATCCAACATCTTCTTAAAAATGTCTAGTGTTGGAGCATTCACAACTTCTGGAGGTAAGCTGTTCCACTGATTAATTGTTCTAACTGTCAGGAAATTTCTCCTTAGTTCTAAGTTGCTTCTCTCCTTGATTAGTTTCCACCCATTGCTTCTTGTTCTACCCCCAGGTGCCTTGGAGAAAAGTTTGACTCCCTCTTCTTTGTGGCGACCCCTGAGATATTGGAACACTGCTATCATGTCACCCCTGGTCCTTCTTTTCATTAAACTAGACATACCCAGTTCCTGCAACCGTTCTTCATATGTTTTAGCCTCCAGTCCCCTAATCATTTTTGTTGCTCTTCTCTGCACTCTTTCTAGAGTCTCAACATCCTTATTACATCGTGGCGACCAAAACTGTATGCAGTATTCCAAGTGTGGCCTTACCAAGGCATTATAAAGTGGTATTAACACTTCGCGTGATCTTGATTCTATCCCTCTGTTAATGCAGCCTAGAACTGTGTTGGCTTTTTTGGCAGCTGCTGCACACTGCTGGCTCATATTTAAATGGTTGTCCACTAGGACTCCAAGATCCCTCTCACAGTTACTACTGTTGAGCAAGGTACCACATATACTGTACCTGTGCATTTTGTTTTTCTTGCCTAAATGTAGAACCTTACTTTTATCACCATTGAATTTCATTTTGTTTGATAGCGCCCAATGTTCAAGTCTGTCAAGATCCTTCTGTATCTTGAGCCTATCTTCTGGAGAGTTGGCTATTCCTGCCAGTTTGGTGTCATCTGCAAATTTGATGAGTTCCCCGTCTATCCCCTCGTCCAAGTCATTGATGAAGATGTTGAAGAGTACTGGGCCTAAAACAGAGCCTTGGGGTACTCCACTGCATACTTCCCTCCATGTAGATGCAGTTCCATTGAGCACTACACGTTGAGTGCAGTTGGTTAGCCAGTTTCGAATCCATCTGGTGGTGATGCTGTCTAACCCACATTTTTCTACTTTATCTAGTAGTAGGTTATGATCTACTTTGTCAAATGCCTTACTGAAGTCCAAGTAAACCACATCGACAGCATTCCTCTGGTCCACTAATTTTGTCACTTTATCAAAGAATGCAATAAGATTAGTCTGGCATGATCTGTTTTTGACAAACCCATGTTGGCTTTTGGTTATTACTTTGTTTGCTTCTAGGTGTTCATTGATTCGTTGCTTGATTATCTTTTCCAAAATCTTCCCTGGTATTGAGGTCAGGCTGATAGGTCTGTAGTTTCCTGGATCTGTTTTTTTTCCTTTTTTGAAGATGGGAACTACATCAGCTCTTTTCCAGTCCTCTGGCAGTTCCCCGGTGCTCCAGGATCTTTGAAAGATATAGTTCAGTGGTTCTGAGATCTCGTCTGCCAGTTCCTTCAGAACCTTGGGGTGTAATCCATCTGGTCCTGGTGATTTGAATTCGTCTAGGGTAGACAGGTGTTCATGACAGGTGTAATGTTCTGATTTTTTTTGCCAATGTGTAGGACAGAGCATTTGTTGGTTGAGATTTGGAGTTGCCAGATGTTAGACCATTCTGACACAAAGTCTAGGTCTTTTTGGAGGATAGCAGTGTTGTTGGTGTTGAAGAGTTTTACATCATCGGCGAAGAGAACGCAGTCGCTTGTAATGTGATCACAAAGGTCATTTATATAGAGTATGAAGAGTGTGGGTCCTAGTACGCTGCCTTGGGGTACACCGCTGTTAACAGGAACGGGGTTTGATAGGGCGCTCCCTATTTTGACCATTTGTTGTCTGTTTGACAGGAACGCAGTTATCCAGTCATGTAGGGGTCCAGAGATGCCCTAGGATTTCAGTTTCAGAAGTAGTTTATCGTGAACAGCTGAGTCGAAGGCTTTACAGAAGTCTATGTAAACTGCGTCTATTGTTTTGCCCTGGTCCAGTTTTGTGGTCCATATGTCTTTGCAGTGTAGTAGTTGTAGATTGCAGGATAGTTTTTTCCTGAAACCGAATTGTTTGTTTGAAAGTAGGTTGTTAGTTTCTAGGTGGAGGGTAATGGATTGGTTTATGATTGTTTCCATGACTCTGCATGTGACGCAGCATAGAGAGATTGGTCGGTAGTTTTCTACTAGACTGGGATCTCCCTTTTTGAAGATGGGGATGACCGTGGCTAATGACCATAGGTTTTCAATTATTCAAGAAATTTCCCAATTGGTGGGGTCCAGTATTGGCAGGTCTTTTTACACACATAAATAATACCTGCCAGATGGGTGGAAGATGGCAATAGTTGTCCCCATATATAAAAAAGGAAATAAAAAGGATCCTAGTAATTATAGGCCCATTAGCCTGATTGACATTGCAGCAAAAAGTTTTATAAAATGTTGTACGCCGCCCTGAGTCCTGAGGGAGTAGGGCGGCATAGAAAAACTGCCAAATAAATAAATAAATAAATAAAAATATATGCTAGGTACCTTTTGAACAGAATTGAAATCTGGGTAGAGGAAAACAATATCCTCACAGAAGAACAAGCAGGTTTTAGACAAAGCCGATCTACTATTGATAACTGCTTTTTCTTGAACCATCTAATTGCCAAAGATGCATATAAGAAGAGACTCCTGTTTGCTGCTTTTATAGACCTTACAGCAGCATTTGATATAGTAAACAGAGAAGTACTATGGAGTAAACTAACATCTCTTAAAATAGAACCTAGACTCCTGACTTTGATTAAAGCCCTTTACACAAGTACCTGTTTGAGGGTGTGGTATGGGGTTAATGGGGCTCTGACTAACAGGATTCACACAAATAAAGGGGTAAGGCAAGGGTGTATCCTGGCCCCATTATTATTTAGTTTATATATCAATGACCTGCCAGGGTTAATGAAGGATCCCATAGTACACATGCCGATGATCCTAAATATTTACTGTAACAGCTTGCTTTATGCTGATGATATGATTTTATTTATTTATTTATTTATTATGGTGTTCTTATATGCCGCCCAACTCCCAAAGGACTCATTTTATTATCATATTCACAAGTAGGATTACGTAGGCTATTGAGCAGATTCAGCTCTTATTGCCAGGATAACTCCCTAATCATTAGTAAATCTAAATAAAAAATAATGGTGTTTGGAAAACACCATCAGAGACATAGGTGGCAATTAGATGGTGAACCAATTGAACAGGTTAACACCTTTGTATATTTAGGTGTAACTTTTTCCAAGACTGGATCTTGGGCTTGCCATCATCAATGGAGTACATTTAGAGAAAAAGCCCATTTGAATTTACTGCTTAAACTAAAGAACCATAGTTACCCAGGGTCCCTAGCCCCATTAATTAAAGTTTATAAAGCTAAGGTTACCCCTATGCTCTTGTATGGAGCAGAGGTTTGGGGTCTATACTCAACCACAGTCCCAGAACAAACACAGTCCCAGATGTATTTTGGGTGTAGATACAAGAACATCTGCTGCAGCAGTTAGAGCTGAATTGGGAACTTATACAATTCATGCACTATCCAAAATTAGAGCATATAACTACTGGTGCAAAGTCAATGAAATGGAGACTGATAGACTCCCCAAGTTATGTCTACTAGAGCAAATAAAATTACAATCACAAATCTCCTGGATCACCAAACTAACAAATTTTGTAAGAAGCTGTGGCCTTCCTGTCTCTTGCGTAACAGGAGAACAACTCAAAAAAAGAGCTGCCCAAAGAATTAAGGATATAAAAGTACAAAATGATATAGCTATCCTTAGTAAGGTGGGTAACTTGAAATGGCTGAGTAAATACAAACATACTTTTCAAGTAGACAGCTATTTGAAGTTACAACTGCCAAAACATCTTAGGGAGATATTTACGTGAGCAAGATTCAAACAGCTTGACACAATGGTCAGATATGGGAGATTCCATTCTATACCCTACAATGAGTGTCTCTGCATTTGCGGAGCGACAGAGGTAGAAGACCTGGCTCACATCCTATTTGATTGTTGCTTGTATTGAGGCAGGGGGCATCTGCTATAAAATAATAATCAGATACATTTACTTAGAATTCATTTAACTTTCTTTTCTACTTCTCCTTTCTCTCCTGCAGCGAACTATTTCACATATCCTGTTTTTCACTTTGAATGTAATTGCAGAAGTTAACTTGCGTGTTAGAGGAAACTTGCCATATGTACGGGAACATTTTGCAAGGTGCTACTGAAAGTAGCTTGGTTGTGTAAGATAATCTTGTTGGTCTTATCAATATATTCTATAGCTTGGGTGTTAGTATATTCATTGGAACATAGTGCATTTTAAAGTGTCTTTTGGGAAGATACAAATAGGGAACTATAGGGAAGTTACAAATAGGGAAGTCACGCAGGCCCCTCAGATTCGGCCAACCACAGCACAGCAACTGAAAGCTTAGGCCAGTGATGGCGAACCTTTTTTTCCTCGGGTGCCAAAATAGTGCGCGCACACGCTATCGCACGCCCATACGTGCCCACACCCATAATTCAAAGCCCCCCACTTGCCCCACCCCCTGCGCATGTGTGCGTGACCCCCCTCCCCCATTTCCCGACTTCCAGTAGGCCCGTTTTTTGCCCTCCATAGGCTCCAGAGGTTTTCTCGGAGCTTGGGGAGGGCAAAAATGCTCTCCCCCGCCACCCCGGAGGCCGAAATCGCCCTCCCAGAGCCTCCGTGCGAGCCAAAAATCAGCTGGCGGGCACGCACATGCGCGCTGGAGCTGAGCTAGGGCAACGGCTCACGTGCCGGTAGATATGGCTCCGGGTGCCACCTGTGGCACCCATGCCATAGGTTCACCATCACTGACTTAGGCAATAAGGTTGCCACAAGAATGAAGCCTCTGTTTCATATTTGGCACATAAGACTGTTTTTAGCTGTTGGAGACCCTAGTTATTAATTATAACTTAAAAAAGCATATTGGGAATGTAGGTCAGATAGGGACTGGGAGAATTGCCTAACCCCGCCTTTCTGACTACCCCTCGTCATAATATCCAAGTAGGAGAAAAAAAATCTGGGTTAAAGACCGGAAATGGGAGATTCTCAGCCCAGCGGAAATCAAATCCTGGATTCAATAGTCTCAAGTTGAATTGCCTGCCCTCACCCTCTGAACAGTTACAGGCCACCCGGCCTAACCCCTTAAACTCACACTTCGACGAACCAACAGGACGGTCTCCCCTTCTGCGGACCCTCCGGACGCTGCTGCTTCACGAACGGGAGATCCAACGGCGGGCACCCCTCCTGGCGATCCACCGGAAGCGATCTCTATACGGACGGGTGTGCTGCCCAACTGCTCCCCTGCAGGTGTTGGTCCAGGCGTCAACACCCGTCGCACGGGCAACAAAGACCCTCTACCTTGGACTCTGCACTCTCACACTAACCCACCCTTGAGGGCCCCACCTGACTAGCTTTTGCAGGGAAAGAAAAAGAGAGGAACGGGGGGTGCTGGCGGCTCTGGCTTTCATGCCTGCCACTTCTTTTCCTTTTGTTCGTTTTCTTCTCTTTCTCTGCTTGACATTCTTACACTTGTTTGTTTGTTTTGTATTTGTATTTTGTATTTGTTTATTTTGTCAAGCATAAATGAATATAAGCAAAGTACAAACAGTAAAACATGATTGAATATATATATATAATATTACAAGCATGAATAAGAGTAGAAGAGGTATGAATATATGGGTACATAAGGACAGGAACGGTAGGCACGATTGTGCGCTTATGCACGCCCCTTACTGACCTCTTAGGAATGGGGTGAGGTCAATGGTAGATAATAAGAGGTTGAAGTTTTTGGGGTTTGGGGAAGAACCTACTGAGTCAGGTAAAGTGTTCCAGGCGTTGACAACTCTGTTGTTGAAGTCGAATTTTTTGCAATCAAGTCTGGAGCGGTTTACATTAAGTTTGTATCTATTATGAGCTCGTGTATTATTGCGGTTGAAGCTGAAATAGTCGTTAACGGGTAGGACATTGAGGCGGATAATTTTGTGAGCTACACTTAGGTCAGATCGAAGGTGGCGGAGTTCTAAATTTTGAAGTCCCAAAATTTCTAGTCTGGTTTCATAAGGAATTCTGTTGTGAACAGAGGAATGTAATACTCTTCTTGTGAAGTATCGCTGGACATTCTCAATAGTGTTAATGTCTGATATGAAGTGTGGGTTCCAGACTGATGAGCTGTATTCAAGGATCGGTCTAGCAAATGTTTTGTATGCTCTGGTTAAGAGTACAATGTTACCAGAGAAGAAGCTGCGCAAGATTAGGTTAACCACTCTTAATGCCTTCTTTGCTATGTAGTTGCAGTGGGCTCTGGCACTTAGATCATTTGAGATGAGTACTCCGAGGTCCTTTACTGAGTGAGGATCATCATCAAGGTCATGATCATTAAGTTTGTATTTGGTGTTTTGATTATTTTTGCCAATGTGTAAAACTGAGCATTTGTTGATAGAGATTGGTAGTTGCCACTTGTTAGACCATTCAGAAATATAGTCAAGGTCTTTTTGAAGGGTTGCAGTATTGTCTGTGGTGTTGAAAAGTTTTACGTCATCTGCGAAGAGGACGCAGTTACTTTGTATAATATCACAAATGTCATTTATGTAAAGAATGAAGAGAGTGGGTCCTAAAACGCTTCCTTGGGGAACACCGCTGTTAACAGGTACAGGGTTTGATAGAGATGATCCTATTTTAACCACTTGTTGTCTGTTTGACAGGAATGCAGTTATCCATTTATGTAGGGGGCCAGAGATGCCATAAGATTTTAGTTTTAGGAGTAGTTTGTCATGTACTACGGAGTCAAAGGCTTTACAAAAGTCTATGTAGATTGCATCTATTGCTTTGCCCTGGTCGAGTTTTGTAGTCCATATGTTTTTACAATGTAGAAGTTGTAGGTTGCAGGATAACATTTTTCTGAAACCAAATTGTTTTTGAGAGAGTAGGTTGTTTGTCTCTAAGTGGAGGGAAATGGATTGGTTGATGATTGATTCCATGACTCTGCAGGTGGCGCAACATAAGGAGATTGGTCTATAATTTTCAACTAGGTTGGGGTCTCCCTTTTTGAAGACAGGGATAACCGTGGCTAGTGACCATAGGTTGGGTAGGGTGCTGGTTCTGAGAGATATGTCAAAAATAATGCTTAGAGGTTCTGATAGGACGGTGGAAAGTTTTTTTAAGAAGTAAGCACAAAGACCATCTGGACCTATGGATAGGGATGGTTTTAGGTTGTGTAGAGCCTTTCTAACCTTGTCTTCTGTAAAGTCGGTTTGTATTAGATCATTGTCATTGTTTGAGGTTCGACTAGGGAATATAGGACATGAGTTGTTGCTGTTTATAAAGACTGAGCCGAAGAATGTGTTGAAGAGGTTGGCTTTGTCGGATTCATCATTACAGTCTTTATTGTTGGGGCCTTTGAGGGGTGGGATAGATCTCATTACTTTGAGTTTGTTGTTTACGAACTTGTAGAATGCTCGGTTGGAATTTGTGCGCAGGAGGTTTTCCTCTTGATTGATATGATAATTAGTGCATTCAGTCTTTATTTATTTGCATAAGTTTTTGTATCGGGTTTTATAGTTGGTTATGTGGCCCGTTTTGTTTTTACGCCAGAGAGATTTTTTTTTTGATTGGAGCTTCCTTATTGTTGTGGGTAGTTTGTTCTTCCTGTTATTGGGAATGAATAGTGGTACGTATAGTTTTATGACTCTTAGGACTTGACGTAGGAAAATGTTGTAGTGGTCATCAGCAGTGTTGCAGTCCATGAATAGGGTTTGCCAATCAAGAGAAGAGAGGTCATTGTTTATGAGATCAAAGTTTGCTTTTTTGAAGTTGTAACTGGGGATCTTGTCATATTGTTGATTTTTGTAAGGGTATATATTGAGATTGAAGTCAATCATACTGTGATCACTGTTGGAGAAGGGTTCTATTGTTTGTAATCCATATATTGAGTTAGAACTGTTGCAGAAGATGAGATCAAGGCAGTTATTGAGTCTAGTGTTGTTGGATACTAGTTGATCCAGCCCCAGATTGGTTACAGCATTGTACAGGGTTGAGTGTATAGGTTCTGTGGAACATTCGTTGAGGGACCATTTGATAAGAGGTAGATTTAGGTCGCCAAGAAAGATGAGAGGGTGTGGGCTGGAGGCTGTCCATGTAAGGAGTGAAGATAACTTATTCGCATGTTCAATGTCGTAGTCTGGAGCTCTGTAGCGTAGTAGAAATCGTAAAGTGGTGTTTAAAGATAGTTCACAGAAGATGGTCTCAGGAAGAGCAAGATCGTGTGTTACTTGGATGTTTTTGAGATTTAAGGACTTTTTGTAAAAAATGGCAACACCGCCTCCTCTACGGAGATCGCGATCAGATCGAAAAACATGATAGTTACTTTCTATAATAATTGCGTCAGGGAGGGATGAGTTTAGCCACGTTTCGCAGACAAATATGATGTTGAAATTAGTCGTATTTAATAGGAGGAGGAATTCAGGTATTTTATTTACAAGACTTCTTGCATTAAGTAGCTTGCATTTAAGGTCATTATTAGTTGGAGAGGTGGAGGGAGTGGTAGGTAGTTGGGTAGTTAAGCTAGTAGTAGAAGTGAGGTAGTTGAGGTTAAGGTAGTTAAGGTTAGGGTAATTGAGGTCTATAGTAGTGTTGTTAGTATTGGTAGGTGGTGAGGAAGTTTGGTCAGTGGTAGTAGTGAGGTAGATAAGGTCATTAGTGGTTGTAGGAGTTGCAGGTAGAGAGGTAGTTTGGGGCGTGCGTTCCTAGTTTTGAATGGTGGGAGGTTGAATGTTGGGACGTAGGTTGGGAGATTTAGTTTTGATGCAGTCTGCACGGTAGTCTATATATAGGTCAGTTTCACCATTGTCTTGTCGCATTTTTAGTTCGTGGTATTTTTGTTCATAGTATTAGTATTTTTGTTCATAGTATTAGTTCGTGGCATTTTTGTTCATAGTATTAAGGGCTCTGAGTTCATATAACACAACATGGAACCCAGTCAGAGAATCCGACAAACTACTTGGATCCGAAAATGCCTGATGCCCTCAGTTTGGGTGGTAATTTTCCTGATACTCATTAGTGTATTCATCAACTCTATGTACTTATATATGAAGCTGCTTGCAAAAGGCAGTGGAAAGGATCAGGGTCTAATCCCTACTGATGGGGAGGTGCAGGACTGGAGTCCAACCGCACTGGATAATCAGAGTACACCAACCCCCACCCCACAGCTGGGACAGGAGGAATGCAGAAGTCAAGGCACACCTGAGGCCCCACTAGAAAACTGCCTAGATCTACAAGGAATGAACAGTGCTAACTTACATATTCTTCCTTGTACCGCCTGCTTTGTCAATTACTCCCATTTCATTTATTCTGCTCTCAAACCACCCGATTGTGATGCTCAATCTCTCCCCCCTTGTGAGCGGGACAGGATTAGATATTGGCAGTGCATATCTAATTCTTTCATAAGATGCCACCTCTTGCGCACTCCATGGGCCACGATATATCAAGGTGCTAGAATTAAAAAACCCCAGAGTACCACGTCAGGTGACAATGGGAAAAGGCTCATGCACCCAGTGTATAGGGGAAAAAGGAGGCCTGCATTATATCCAGGGTAAACCCACTACATGCATTCACTTTGATGTGACCACTTGTGTCTACCAGAAACAAACTTATCAAAGATGTAATGGCACAAAAGGAATCCTATGTCACCTCCCGCACCCAAAGGGAGAAACCCATCAGGGGATCATCCATAAATGGATCCCTCCGCTCGCATGGACGCCAACAGCCCCTTTCAGTAAGGAAGGGAAAGAACTACAGCCCAAGACTCCAATGAAGCCTCCCTCTTCCCCAGTAGTCACGGAGGATTGTGCCCACTATATAACTAAGGCCAAGATAGGACCCAAGACCATAAACACCCTGGTCTATCACACACAAGCACCTAAGGGATGCACACCCCAAAACATAAATTGCATCTGTAATGGCACCATGTATAGCCTTTGTACTATTCAGGAAAAACTGGTTTGCTACAATCCCAATACACCCGTACGCCTCAATGCGACAATCTACGCTGGGTTAGCTAAAAGTGGGACGAGGACCAATCCAGATGGTGATGGGAAATTGTACTTCCTAAACTATACTCTCCAATTGCAGCATGGAAAACAACCTCTTACCTTAGTGTTTGATGCTTGCACAGCCATGAGCAAAGGCATGGGTACCTCTTGTGGAACCCAGTCCTGGATTGACACTTATAAAATGAATCACAAATACCTGTGTCCTACTAATCTGCAATGGACCCTTGGAAACCCCAACCAATGGCTACCCTGTGCGGGGTCTATAAAATGCTCAGGGTGTCAATGTGTATGTGATTATACAGGTGGAGGATATAAAGGATGTCCATACATAAAATCTTTCCGACGGGGGAATGCAAATACTATACTGATGGAAATCGATCGCGCTCACCCGGCCGTAGTGAGCTATGGTTTTGGGATTGATGGCACAGGCTCAGATCCTAAAACATACCTCACTATAAAGGTAGAAAAGGTTTATGATAGTGAGATCAAATCCCTCGGTTGGTCAGTATACGACTCCCTCAGAAGGTTAGAGACACCTCTACCCATTAGCACCAAAGCAAATAATCTGTTTATTGAGATGGCAGAAGAAGTAGCTAAAACACTAACAGTCAAAAACTGTTTTGTGTGTGGAGGGACTAACATGGGTGAACAGTGGCCTTGGGAGGCTTTGGAGACTGAACCCCTACTTTATAATAACCTCTCTCGGGTGGGTAATATAACAGCAAGAACCCGCTTCACGGGTATTATATGGACATTGTCCACCAATCTAGTGGGTAAAAACTGTTTTGTGAGAGATGGATCAATCCATGTAGGGGAGTTAATCTGTTTAGGGTTCTGGGATAGTAATTATCAACAGTGGTCATCCCCCAGTAATACCACCCAACCAACAAAGCTAAATATGACGTATTTAGGCTATCTATCTTCCTCCTCCCCTGAAGTTGAATGGCCCGCCCCTAGCAATATGTATTGGATATGTGGGAAACTAGCTTATGAGAAACTACCAGGGAACTGGTCGGGATCTTGTGTCTTGGGATGGATAAAGCCTTCGTTCTTTCTCTTGCCCATAAAAGCTCGGCAAGTGTTAGGGGTTCCGTTATATGAACAACTTGGCCTACAGGACAGGAGAAAACGTGACCTCAAAACTGCATTCTCAAATTTCCCTTGTAAAGAATCAGCGGAGTATGACAACAGTGATGTATGGAGTTCCGAGAGGATTGTATGCACATATGGCAGAGCCACATGGGCTGAAGATGGCTCCTATGGCTACCACACCCCAATTTATATGATCAATCGCATCATTAGACTACAGGCAGTTCTGGATCTTGCAGGACAAAGGATAGATAAAGCACTCAATGTTTTATCGGACACCACTGATAAGATTAGAACTGCTGTTTATCAAAACAGATTGGCTTTAGATTATCTCTTAGCTAAAGAAGGTGGTGTGTGTGGAAAATTCAACCTCTTAAACTCTTGTTTGCAAATCGATGAAACAGGGAAAGTTATTAAACAATTAACAACTGAGATGCGACAACTTACCCATAATCCTGACCAGGTGTGGAAAGGTTTTGACCTGGGAGATGCCTTTTCGGACTGGTTTCCTAAGCTTCCTGACCTTCAAGCTATAGTGGCCCTGATTGGCCTCATAGCTGCGGGATGTGTCATCCTACCTTGTGTTCTTCCCATCTTTATTAAGACCATAACCAATAGCCTGTCTTTGCTAGCAGAGAAAAAGGCCAATGCCCAAGTTCTGGCTTTGTGGGAATATGAGAAACTTAATAAGATGCCTGACTCCGAATACCTGTTGTATGAAACTCCACATTAACTCCAACATTTATAGTGAAGTTTCAAAAGGGGGGAATGAGGCAGGGGGCATCTGCTATAAAATAATAATCAGATATATTTACTTAGAATTCATTTAACTTTCTTTTCTACTTCTCCTTTCTTTCCTGCAGCGAACTATTTCACATATCCTGTTTTTCACTTTGAATGTAATTGCAGAAGTTAACTTGCGAGTTAGAGGAAACTTGCCATATTTACGGGAACATTTTGCAAGGTGCTACTGAAAGTAGCTTGGTTGTGTAAGATAATCTTTTTGGGCTTATCAATATATTCTATAGCTTGGGTGTTAGTATAATCATTGGAACATAGTACATTTTAAAGTGTCTTTTGGGAAGATACAAATAGGGAACTATAGGGAAGTTACAAATAGGGAACTCGCAGTCGGCCGACCACAAATCTGTAACAGGAAGAGCTTGTTTACGGAAGGTACTGAGAGCTTGCTCAATGTAACGTGTGGCCGAGGACATTTCAGTAAAGGAACATGTTACCTATTGTCCGCCGGAGATGGTGTAACATAGACGCTCCACATGGTAATCACATGTACACACTTCTCTGTTTTGTTACTTCTCTGTTTCTGTATTGTGACATGTTGTGATTTATGATTGGTTGTCCATTGTAATGCCTCAGAAGGGGCTAGGATTGTATAAAGGTATAAAAGTAACCCCTCGGGAGTTGGCCCGGGGTTCAGACTTTGCCATGCTAATACTCTGAACCCCGGGCCAACTCCCGAGGGGTTACCTTGCAAAATGTCCCCGCTTCAGTATAAGGGGGCGAGAGACAGGTACCTTGGTCTATATACCAAACGAATGACCCATTGGGATCCCCATATCAAAACAACTTACCTTATGTGCGGCCAGAACCTGAAAATAACATTTAACACAGCACGGTATTTAAACAAAATGGTTCGGTTGAGATCTGCATACGTCGGACTGATTGGGGTAGATTGCAGGGGTGACACCGAAATATAATTTTATCATATTTTATCTATATCTTAAATTATTGTATTTTATTCAATTTAATTTTAAATCATATTTTATTCCAATTTCATTTTAAATTGTATTTTATCAAATTCCATTTTAAATCGCTTTCATCAAATTTTAGTAATAATTTTTTTCTGGAACTTTGCACTTTGATATGGCCCAAGGGCTAATCAATAAAGACTCATGTCATATAAGTTTTCTTTATATGAGGCCGACATTGTTAATTTATAATTTTTTGTCCACAATTTTTCCCAATCCTCCAATTGAATATTGTGGCCAAAATTTCTTGCCCAAGCTATCATATTTCCTTTTACTACTTCCTCTTCCCTATCAGTTCTTAACAAGTAATTATACATTTTAGATATAAATTTCTCCTCCGTTCCTAGTAGGATTTTATCTATTGGTTGTTGTTCCCTATCAATACCAAATTCTTCTATATCCTTTTTGTATCTTGTCTGCAATTGTAGGTATGGCCACCAATCAATAATTATTCCCTGTTCTCTCAATTCTTGATTTGTTTTCAATTTACCTCAATTATCCAACAATTGATTGTACCTTCTCATTTTAGTTACATTTAGAGTATTAGGATAGATTATGGCCTCCATTGTAGATAGCCACCCTGGTATTCTGTTGTAATGTTTTTTCCTAATTTTCCTCCAAACTTGCAATAGTGCGCCTCTAATTAAATGATTTTGAAAGTGTGAATGTTTTATATTCTTTTTCTCCCACAAATACGCATGCCACCCTGTTTGCAAATCATGTCCTTCTAATGTGAGTATTCTTTTATTGTTTAGAAGTATCCATTCTTTAATCCATATTAGTGTTGCTGACTGATAGTATAGCTCCCAGTCAGGGAGTCCGAAGCCACCTCTAATTCGACTATCCTGTAGTAATTTATGTTTTATTCTAGGTTTTTTCCCTGCCCATACAAATTTAGTTATTCAGTTCACCGAAGAATTTTTGGTCTAATTTTATGGGGATCGTTTGAAATAAGTATAACCATCTTGGAAGTATATTCATTTTGATTGAGGCAATTTTCCCTACCAATGATAGTTGTAACTTCCCCCATTGTTCCAGGTCTTGCTTTGTTTTTTGCAATAATTTTTTATAATTATCCTCCTTTATCGTTGAACATCTTACTGTCAACCAAATTCCTAAGTATTTAAATTTTTTTGCAATTTGCAGTTCAGTTTTCTCTACCAATTCTTTTTCCTGATTTATCGTAAGATTTTTGGCTAGTATTTTAGTCTTATCCTTATTGATTTTGAGACCCGCCACTTTACCGAATTCTTCTATTTCATTCAATAATATTATTCGTGAATCTATCAGATCTTCTATAAAGAATACCAGATCGTCCGCGAATGCCTGAGTTTTGTATTCCTCATTTCTTATCTTAATTCCCTTAATTCCCTTTTTTTGTCTAACCTGTTCTAGTAATACCTCTATTGAAAGAATGAAGATTAAGGGTGACAACAGACATCCCTGTCTTACTCCCTTAGATATATTAAAGTTTTCTGTAAGATCTCCATTAACCACCACGCTAGCTTTTTGGGTCGAATATATTGCTGCTATCATTTTCTCAAAATTTGGTCCAAAATTCATATTTCGTATTTGTTGAATAAAAAATTCCCAATTCAAATTATCGAAGGCTTTCTGCGCATCTAAAAAAATCAGCGCTGCTTGTTTCTCCGTGTGTGCCTCATAATATTCTAATGCATTTAGTACTACCCTAGTATTGTTCCTAATTTGCCTATGAGGTAGAAATCCATTTTGGTCTGTATTAATTATTTTATTTAATTTTTTTTCATTCTTTCTGCCACAATCGTCATAAATATTTTATAGTCAACATCTAGCAAAGAGATAGGTCTATAATTTTGAATTTGTTTATTATCGGTATTTTCTTTGGGAATTAAAGTAATGTAAGCTTCAGCCCAAGATTTCGGCAGTTTTGCTTGTAATAATGTCTCATTATATATTTCCAACATTAGAGGTTCCAATATTTCGTACATCATTTTATAGGATTCCCCTGAGATTCCATCTGGTCCTGGTGTTTTGTTACTTTTCTGTTTGAATACTGCCTTTTTCAATTCAATTTGGGTTATTTCTTTATTTAACATTTCTCTACTTTCCTCCTCTATTGGGGGTAAGCCTTTTTCTTTCAAATATGTTTCAATTTCCTCCTTCTCTATTTTATCTTCTCCGTAACCCAACTCTGTTATTCTATTCTATTCTAAATTGAATGGCATGTTAAATGTGGTTGGCAGGCATTCGGCAAGCTAAGCATAATTTTCAAGAACAACCTCCCCCTATGCCTGAAGAGAAAAGCTTTTGATCAGTGTGTGCTACCTGCTCTAACATATGCTGGTGAAAGATGGACACTAACCTCACAATCGATACAAAAGCTAAGAGTGGCATGAAGAGCCATGGAAAGATACATGCTCGACATTACAAGACAAGATAGAAAGACCTGCACATGGATTAGAGAACAAACAAAAGTATATGATATCATCAAGAGCGTAAAAGAATTGAAATGGAAATGGGCTGGTCACATAGCAAGAAGAACTGATAGCAGGTGGATCAAGGCAGTGATATAATGGATCCCGCTTGATAAAAAACGTCCACGAAAGAGACCCAAAACAAGATGGATCAACGACATCAGCAAGTATTGCGGGCCCAATTGGCAAACGAAAGCTCAGGACTGTATTGGTTGGAAACATGCCGAAGAGGCCTTCATCCTGCAGTGGATAGACCGGGGGTCGGCAACCTGTGCAGGGGCGGGTTCCTAAATTTTTTACTACCACTCTGTGGGAGTGGCTTAATTTTGTGGGCGCTGCTTAATTTTGTGGGTGTGGCTTGATGGTCATGTGACCGGGTGGGAGTGGCTTCATGGTCATGATGGTGGGAGTGGCTTCATGGTCATGTGACTGGGCGGGTGTGGCTAAGTGGTCACGATCCTAGTTCCCCCTACAAGGATTCCTGCATCTGGACCTTTTACAATCCCCCAAAGGATTAAAAGAAACCAGATTCCATACAGCTCTGAACCCTTAAGCTCTAACCCTTAACCAAATACAAGTGGTCCTCGCTTAATGGCTTAGCAATTGCTTAGCAAGTGTTCAAATTTATGACTGACCTCCTCAGAGCTACTTGACCTGTTTTTTGAGTTTTGACAGCCTTATGCATGCACACATGTACACACGCGCGCACACATACACATTTATGACCAGTTACAACATCCCACAGTCATGTGACTGAGGTTTTCTATGTTTTTTGCCAGTTCCCAACAATTTCTTCTGGTTTCCGGTTAAAAATGCCCATAGGGGAAAATGGACTCATTTAACAATCAGTGTTTGCTTAATGACCTCAAGGTTCACTTAACAACCATGGTATTTGCCTAACCCAGGGGTCTGCAGCCTTAAACACTCAAAGAACCATTTTTCTATTTTCTTTTAAACAGGTATCTCTCTCTCTGTCTTTCTCTTTCTTTCTCCCTATCTCTCTCTCTTTCTCTTCTCTCTCTCTCATCTCCTGTCACTCATCTCTTTCATCTCTTTTTCTTTCTCCCCCTCTTTCTTTCTCATCTCTCTCCCTCTCTCATCTCTTTCTCCCTTTCTCTCTCTCATGTTTCTCTCTTTCCTGTCTCTCATTCTCTCCCTCCATCATTTTCTCATTTCTTTCTCTTTTCCTCCTCTTTCCTCTCTCTCGTCTTTCACGCGTGAGTCCAGTCCCCTAATCATCTTTGTTGCTCTTCTCTGCACTCTTTCCAGAGTCTCAACATCCTTTTTACATAGACTAACAGTGTTTTCAAGCTTCATACTTTTATGGCATTTGGCTCCTAAAATTCTCCAGCCAGCATGCTGGCTGGGAAATTCTGGGAGTTGAAGTCCATACATCTTAAAATTGCCAAGGTTGAAAACCACTGGATAACAATTAAATCTATTTCAAGGACATTTATATTAAATTAACTTAGGCATAGTGCAGGAATTTTAAAATGTACAATTTGCTGCAATGGTTCACCCCTTTAAAAAAAATTGTATTTGGCACAAAATGCTGCTCCAATAGCTGCATGCTTTGCAGTCAACTATATCTCTTATTCTAGAGAATGAAACCATAAAAATATCTGAATTCATATTACTATCTCTTACTTGTATGTCTGGTATTAAATAATGACCTCTCCATTCTAATGAGTTCTGCCATCAGACATTCCACTAGGGCAGGGGTCGGAAATTGCGGCTCGCGAGCCAAAAGTGGCTCTTTGGGCCCTCTGCCACGGCTTCCTGTCCCATCACTGACTGCCCCGCCCCTCACCCTCCCTTCCCTTGCCTAGCCCAGGGAGATTCCGCCTCCCCCCAGCCTGAATCATGCGCGCGCCTCACACCCCCACCCCAGCTGCGCCTGAGGAGAGGGGGGAAAGCCAAGCAGAAACCCCCCTCCTTCCCACGCAAAGCCCTTTAAATTCCCATCGGAGGAAAAGCAGGCAGGACCGCCCTCGTTCTGATCAGAGGCAGAGGCGGCTTCCAATGAAGCAACTCCAAAAGCTTCCCCTCCCAGCAAAGCGACCCTGGAGCGTTCAGTCCCTCGGCGTTCCACGACATCAAAGCCAGCTCGGTGGCCTCGGAACGTTCACGTCCCGATGTTCCACGCCATTGAAAGCTCCGCGCTCAGCCGCCGCTCCTCCTCCTTCTGTGCTCCATCCTTTCCCCAGAAGCTCTTCCCGCGCCTTCCGTCAGTTCCGCCTCCCAGCCCGGCAGCGAGGAGGAGCTCGTCCTCCGTTCTGCTGCTTCCAGTCCTTCCCCCTTTCCTCCGCCAGCTGTCGTCACCGCGGTCCTCACGTGGAGGTGCCGGCCGGGGAGAAGGTGGTTGGCCTCTGGGCTGAGAGTCCCTGGGACGCCGAGCATGAAGTGTCACTACGAAGTGCTGGGTGTGAAACGCGACGCGTCCGATGAAGACGTCAAGCGAGCCTATCGGAAGCTGGCCCTCCGCTGGCATCCATGTATTCACCCGGCCGGAGCCCGAAAGCATTTTTTTCACGCCGCCCAGGCTTCCTCCGACCTGCCCTTTCCCAAAATGGGTGGAATAAAACCATGGGCAGACAGACAGACAGACAGACGATAGATGATAGAAGATGATAGATAGATAGATAGATAGATAGATAGATAGATAGATAGATAGATAGATAGATAGATAGATAGATAGATAGATAGATAGATGATAGATAGATAGATAGATAGATAGATAGATAGATAGATAGATAGATAGATAGATAGATATGGATGGAGAGAGAGAGATAAAGAGATGGAAAGGGAGATATGAGAGGGAGAGAGAGAGAGAAGATAGATAGATAGATAGATAGATAGATAGATAGATAGATAGATAGATAGATAGATAGACAGACAGACAGACAGACAGACAGACAGACAGACAGACAGACAGACAGACAGACAGACAGACAGACAGACAGACAGATGATATGGATGGAGAGAGAGAGATATAGATAGATAGATAGATAGATAGATAGATAGATAGATAGATAGATAGATAGATAGATAGATAGATAGATAGATAGATAGATAGATAGATGATAGATAGATAGATAGATTAATAGATAGATAGATAGACAGATGATATGGATGGAGAGAGAGAGATAAAGAGATGGAAAGGGAGAGATGAGAGGGAGAGGGAGGGAGGGAGAGGGGGAGAGAGAGAGAGAGAGAGAGAGAGAGAGAGAGAGAGAGAGAGAGAGAGAGAGAGAGAGAGAGAGAGAGAGAGAGAGAGAGAGAGAGAGAGAAGGGTTTTGTGGTTCCCAGTTCTCTGTCCTAATGACCGGCTGGGTGGGCGTGGCTGGGGGGGGTCATATGACTGGGTGAGAGTGAGTGATGTCAAGTTGGCCACGCCTACCCAGGTTTTGTGGCTCTCGGTGGGTTTTTTTCTGTGGGAAACGGGTCCAAATGGCTCTTTGAGTGTTTAAGTTTGCCGACCCCTGCACTAGGGATTTCATCCATGTAAGCCCCACTGTGGGGGGGGAGTGGGGAAAATGGACATAGAATTCAAAAGAGATTTTTGCAGAAGAACCTCTCCCCCACCAACATTTTCTGCTTTGTTTCTTTTGGATAACCAAAATGCAGACTGTTAACATTTTCTGACACTGCCAAGGGAAGCCCTTCCTTAGTCCTGATAATTCTGCAACATGTGTTCAAATCCTTGATTGTTTAGTTAAAAGAATTGTGTTTTGACCACAAGAGGATTTGGGTTCATATGTTTTAGCCTCCAGTCCAGTCCCCTAATCCAGGAAAGCTGGCTGAGGAATTCTAGGAGTTGAAGTCCACAAGTCTTAAAGTTGCTAAGGTTGGAGACCCCTGCAATCACCTTAAACATTCAAAGAGCCATTTGGAACCATTTTCCACAGAAGTTGAACCCCCTTCACAGCCTTACTCCTTCCTTCCTCCCTCCTTATTTTACCTTCCTTCCTTCCTTCCTTCCTTCCTCCCCCCCTCTCTCTCTCACACACACAGAGTCTGATTGCAGGCAAGCTCCGTTGTTTAAAAGAGCTCCCTCATTCCCCCCTCCCCCCCTTGTTGCAGGAAAAACGCCAGACAACTCAGACCTCAGGAGCAAGGTAAACCATGTTAGTTTTATTGCTTGCAAGCAAGGTTCAGTCAGAGAAAACGCAGCTTTGGAAGTTCTGATCTGAACGAATTACTGGCTAATAAAAAGCATCTTTATACTTTTTCCACAGTTACAAAGACACGAAAACTTCAGTGATTGGCTAGAGAGTTACACGTTTCTCTCTTAGTGACACGTCTCTCTCTTATTGACACGTATACAAGTCTTGATGTTAACACTTCTATATTTCTTCATGTTTCCTGTGTCTGTTGGTGGTCAGCTAGTGACCACCTATTCCTGGAAAAGGCCTAGTGACTTCCTCTTTGTGCTTTTCCAGAGCAAAAGACATCTAAAACCCTTTTAGATGTCAAATTGCTCCAAGGGACTTTTGCAGGTATGTCTTGTTTCATTTAATGACTTTGTTTCATTTCTTATGTCCTGCTTCACCCCCCCTTTGAGACTCTAACTTAATCTAATATCAGTTGAGTCTCACAGATAATTATAACATTACAAAAGCTGATACATTAGCGATAGCGATAGATAACAGAAAGCAAAAAAGCAAAATTAAAAAGGGTTATTTCCAACTCTGATCTTCTTCAAGAATTTCTTCCATTAGTAACAACTCCTTCTCGGTAGTTATTTCTTTTACTGACTTCATAACCAATTGTTTGACCAGGGGCACCATACAAGGAATGAAGGCCAGGCCTGCTATTCCACATAAGAAAAAGAACAATAGCTGTTTGACCCAGGCTGTTCCTGGTAGCCATGAGAACCACACATCCTTCCCTTGTATTCTTTGTCCAATTTTGGATGCTTTTTCCTGTAAATCTTTTACTACCTCTCTGACTACTCCTGACTTATTCATGTAAAAACAACACTCTTCTCCCAAGAATATGCATAAGCCACCTTTCTCAGCTGTTAGGAGGTCTATGGCACGCCGATTTTGCAGGACCACTGCCGCTAAGGAGTCTATCTGATCTTGGACTTCAACTAAGGTTCCAGCGATCTGGCTTAGGCTTTGTTGGAATTCTTCTGACAGCTGTTTAAATTGACTGGTTGAATGGACTATTCCACCTACCCCTGTTCCAACTGCAGCACCCATCCCTAAAACGGCTAATAAGGGAATTATGATGGGCACTCTTTTCTGAATGTGTCCCAGGAGAGGAACAGGAAGGTTCTGTTCTCCATCCACTATGCATATTTTGGGGGAAAGATGTACCAGGGTGCACGTACCAGTCCAGTTGGTAGGTAGACATACATATGCATTTTTCCCACATAAGAAAAACACCCCACCTTCTCCTAAACAGACTGCCATATTCATGGAAAAGGCGTGAACTCGTTTGTTGTTTTCATTATGCCAGACCCCCAAGGTTCCTGGTTTATTCTTGTATTTTTCTCTGTTGTACGCCGCCCTGAGTCCTTCGGGTGTTGGGCAGCATATAAGAATACCAAAATAAATAAATAAATATACATACATACCGATTAATGGCTGTAGTGGAGGTCCTTGTCTCGGGTCTTTTTGCTTGTCTCTGAGATATGGAATTTCAAGGAGATAACGGGAGCTCCTATTCCCAAGAGGGAAAGGAATACACCTTCCCTTCGTAGGTTCTTTGTGGAGCCAGAGTGGGAATGGGGGTGGTTCCAATTGACCTGGGCACTTTATTATTATCCCATTCCACTTGGAGTTTGACTCATTCCCCCTCTCATCCTGCCCCCAATCATGTAAAGCTCATTTGTGGAGGAGATGAGAAAGTGACTTTGTCTTTGAAGAGCCTGTATGATGAAGGAGCAATGTCCTGAGTTAGTTTCACATTCATAAGCATGCTATGCCTAATGTGTAACTCCCATGGACATTGGCTCCTTTCCATTGACCCCACAAGACTGCCTTTTTGGGATTCCTGACCTCTTTTGACACATAGTGAGGGTTTCCCTAGAAGATCCACATCAACAGCCACAGGGCCTACAATAGGAAGATTGCTAATTCCCAGCTTTTCTAGGGCGTTATAGAGATCACCGTGTAATTTTGCTTCAGGTGTGTTGGTATTCCACCTACCACCTCGTTCAAAAGCTATAGTAGCCCTGGTCTGTACCCAAAGATCTGGCGGAACTGGGACAGCATGATAGGTTGACGGGGCGGCAGACATACACAACCAACACCTTTGGCCTAGGTCGGGGTCAGTCTGGGCCAGTCCCAGCATCTTTAGTATGTAACCCCCTTCTTTTATTTGTTGTAGTGATCCGTCTTTCCTTTGCTTGATATCAGGGATAACAATCTTAGGCTTTGAGGTTGGCTCGGAGTACAGACCCAACCTGGAACCAGGAAGACGGCGACTACAGGATCTCAAAGCTGGGGCCTCAGTTCTGTTTTGCTCTCTGGGACCTTCGGCATCCTCTGGACCTTCCTTAGGAGTAGGAAGAGTCCAATGGCTATCCCCAGGCTTGACACCCAGCAGGCTACTAGCAATTAATAATCCAAGCCATAGGAAACCCATGCCTGACATTAAAAGGATCTTCTATAATAGAATCTGCACAGTCTTATCAAGGGGAATCGTTTCAATTAGAAAATTACCACATCAGGAAGATGGACTGGAGTAGGTGAGGCTAAGGGAAGTTCAGAGTTAGTTCTAGATGCTCCACAGAGCCAGGTCTTTTTTGCTAAGTATAATGTCCCTATGCAACAAATTATAAACATAAAGATAAAACTCAGACATGTAAAAATCACTACACTTATGGCAACATATGATTGAATCACCATTCCTGGAATCAACACACTTTCTCCTTGATATATTAGAAGTTGCTTGTCTTCATCCAAACCTTCAGCCGTACAAAGAGAAGTCAGCTTCCGGAGTGACCCCAGTAAGGCTTCTTCAAGTGCCCCGTATGCCTGCCCGTTGCCGGTAGGACAGTTATAAGGGGCGCTTCTTTAAGTGCAGCACTAGTGGACGGGCATCATCTGGCTTTGCTTCCCAACACTCGTCAGCTGCAGGCTTAACTCGAGTCCAGTGGATCCAGGACTTGGATTCCCACACTTTTACTGCAAGGGGAGAACACATAACCACAGAATACAGTCCTTTCCATCTAGGCTTAAGATTTTCTCCTTTCCAGTGTTTTACCCAAACTTTATCTCCCACTTTGATATTATGACTAGGAGTATTCAGGAAAGGTGGAGTTAAGGACATACAATATTGTTGGATTTCTTGTATTTGCTTGTTCAATTCTCCCACCATCTGACTCACCCAAGTAGCCCCTATCTGACCCAAATCCCCTATCTGATCTTTCAAGTTATTACTGATAATTGGGGGTCTTCCAAACATCATTTCAAAAGGAGATAGCCTAATTCCCCTGCGTGGAGTGCATCGCACAGACCAAAGGGCTAATGCCAACACATCTACCCATTTAAGGTGGGTTTCAAGGCATACCTTTGTCACCTTTTCTTTGATACTTCTGTTCATTCGTTCTACGCGACCCCCAGATTGGGGCCGAAAAGAACAATGAAGTCTCCAGCGTGTCCCTAGGGATTTAGCCAGTGTTTGAGTTACTTGATGTACAAATTCTGGACCATTGTCAGATGATATAAATGAAGGTACTCCATATCGGGGAATGATGTCTTTAAGTAAAATTCTAGACACCTCACGTGCCTGCTTTGTCTTGGTGGGAAAACATTCAGGCCACCCGGTATAATTGCACACAAAAACTAGCATTGCCTTATATAGTCCACATTTGGGCATGTCTGTGAAATCGACAACCAATGAATCCATAGGATAATATCCTGTGGGTTGACTTCCTGGTGGGAGAGTAGGTCCCTGTTTTGGATTGACTTGAGCACAAGTGTTACATCTTTCAGTTGCATGTGCACATAATGAGTGAAGACGATTGATATACACAATGCGATAGAAGGCTTCTGCTAGGGCACTTTTGCCCATGTGAGTTGTTGAATGAGCATCCTTTACTACGGCCCAAGCCAAGTTTTCAGGCACAAAAATCCTTCCATCTGGAAGTACATACCATTCTCCCTGCTTGTGTCCATTCAAATCTACAGTTGCTTGTAGTTCCTCAGGTTGAGAATATCTGGGACTCAATCCTTTTGGTATTTCTAATGCCACACAGGATATTATGTCAGGATAGATTTCATTATCTCGGGTTGCTGACAATCTTGCTTCTCTATCTGCTGCCCTGTTTCCTCGGGCAACTTCATCCTGGCCTTTCTGATGCCCTTTACAATGCATGACAGTTACTCTCTTTGGTCCTTGTACAGCTGTTATGAGCCTTTCAATTAAGAGAGGGTGTTTAATTTCTTTTCCAGCAGCTGTTAACAAACCTCTCTCTTTATAAATGGCTGCATGTACATGTACTGTGAGGAATGCATACTTAGAGTCAGTCCAAATGTTTATGCTCTCATTTTGTGCTCTTTCCAGTGCACGTATTAGGGCCCAAAGTTCTGCTGCCTGAGCGCTTGTGCCTTTTGGGAGTGGGCCACTTTCTATGACATTATCAAGTGAGACTATTGCATAACCTGCATATCGTTGTCCTGTTGCAACGAAACTTGACCCATCAGTAAACCAATTATAGTCTGCTGTTTTCAGTGGCACATCAGTTAAATCAGGTCTACATGAGAATTGGCTTTCTATGACTTGCATACAATCATGTTCAATTTCAGGACCTGGGATGGGCAACAGGGTGGCCGGATTTGTGGTGTTGGTCTGTTTCAATGTCACTTGAGGATTTTGTGTGAGAAGAGCTTGATACTTATACATTCTAGAGTTAGTTATCCATAAATGTCCTTTTGTCTCTAGTACCCCACGAATTGCATGGCTGGTAAATACAGTGGTAGGTTGTCCAAAGGTCAATTTATTAGCTTCTTCAATCAGAAGGGCGGTAGCTGCCAGGATTTTAAGACAATGTGGCCATCCTTTTGATACTCCATCAAGTTGTTTGGACAAATAAGCTATGGGTTGTTGCCAACTTCCTTTCTCCTGAGTTAGGACTCCAAGGGCCATATTACTCTTTGAGTCCACATATAGATTGAAAGGTTTTTCTAAGTTGGGCAGTCCCATAACAGGAGCTTGTGACAAGGCAGATTTCAGACTTTCAAAAGCCTTTTGCTGCTCATGTGTCCAAATATAGGGGTCCTTCCCCCCCCCTTTGTGGACTCATAGAGTGGTTTGGCCAACAGGGCAAAGTTGGGGATCCAGATCCTGCAATACCCTGCTGCGCCTAAAAACCCTCTTAATTCTCTTCTATTGGATGGCTCAGGAATTTGGCAGACAGCTTCCTTCCTTTCATGTCCTATAGATCTCTGGCCATGGCTTATAGTATAGCCCAAGTATTTAACCTGGGGTTTTACTAATTGAGCTTTCTTTCTAGAGGCACGGTAGCCTTTATTCATTAACAGATGAAGTAACTGATTAGTATTGTCCCAACAAGTCTCTTTGGACCGTCCAGTGACTAACACATCATCAACATATTGAAGTAACACATCTCCATTTTCACAGGGCTGAAAATCTTCTAAGTCTGATGCTAAGGCGTTGCCAAAAAGGGTAGGTGAATTTTTAAATCCTTGAGGCTGCCTAGTCCAAGCATATTGTCTTCTCTGGCCTGATGTGGGTTCTTCCCATTCAAAAGCAAATAGTTTCTGGCTGTCTTTGTGTATTGGGATGGTAAAGAAGGCATCTTTTAAATCAACTACAGAAAACCAGGCAGCTGAAGCTGGTATCAGGCTCAGGAGTGTATATGGGTTAGGGACCACTGCATGGACTGTGACTGTAGCATTATTCACGAGTCTCAAATCCTGGACTGGCCTAAAGGAGCCATCAGGCTTTGGAATGGGCAAGATTGGTGTGTTCCAAGGGGATTGAATAGTTCTCAAAATGCCTGCTTTTAAATATTTGATGATATAGTCCTGAATAGTTTGTGCAATTGGGCGAGGGTAGCTTCTCTGTCTGAGACGGATGGGCACTGCCAGAGGCTTTACTTGAATGATTAATGGTGCATGATGAGCTGCATGTCCTGGTGGATTGTCTTCTGCCCATAAATATGGAACTTCAAACTCCTGCCAGGTATCGAGGACTGGAACCTCGTGGGCTAACATTATACGCCACATTTCATCTGGGGGGTGCTTTATTGTTAGTTCCAGATTATCTTCTTTAAATTCCAAGGTTGCCCCCATTTTAAATAATATATCACGGCCCAATAAAGGAATAGGAAACTCAGGCATGTATAAGAATCGATGTTCCAGGTCCCTCCCATTTAGGGAACATGTAAGAGGTTTCAGGAAAGGGCGGCAGTTTACAGAGCCATCAATTCCTTGCACATTTATAGTATCTTTAGAAAAGGGAGCCAGAGGCCTAGTAACTACAGATCTAGATGCCCCTGTGTCAATCAAAAAAGTCACAATATCGCCCCCTATCTTCATTCGGACCAAGGGTTCAGGGGGGGCTGGAATTAAACCCGGTCCCCTTCAGTCCTGAGACCATTTCTCAGCTGCAGCCAAGCCTATGGCCTCTGCTTGTTCCTGAGAGTGGCCACGTCCTGTTCCTTGAAAGCCATAGGGGTGAAGCTCCCTCGGTCTTCCTTGAAAATCATAAAACTTGATCTCACGATTGAAATGACCTCGACCTCTTCCACGTTGTCCATGCCCCTGTCCTCTTCTTCCAGGCTCTAACCTTCTAGGGCAGTCACGGTGCCAATGTCCCTCAGTTTTACACCATGCACACTGGTTTCTTCCCAGGGGCTTGGGAGCATTTGACAAAGCAGCTGCCAGTAATTCTGCTTTGCGTAGCAGTCTGCTGTCCATCTTCCTTTCCTCTATTTTGTCTCTATTTATAAAAATCTTCCTTGCAATCTCCATTAATTCACTTATTGGTTTGCCCAGTGCCCCTTCCTGTCTTTGGAGTTCCTTTTTGATGTCAGGTGCACTTTGTGAGATAAAGGCCATGGTTAGCATACGAGCATTCTGAGGTTCCAATGGGTCAATTGGGGTGTATGTCCTATAGGCTTCAATTAATCTCTGAAAAAAGGCTTCTGGGCTCTCCTCAGCTTCTTGTATTATTAAGGAAGGCTTGGACATATTAACGGGAGGTTTGGCAGCCTGTTCCAAGCCCTGGAGGATCAGTTTCTGATAATCTTGGATAGATCCCATTTGCACATAAGGGTCCCACTTGGGGTCTTGTCTTGGAAATTTTACATTTAAGACAGCCTGTAGATTTCCTCCAGCTGTAGGCTTGAGAATGTTACTAATAGCATTATTCAATATCTCTCTCTCTTCACTAGTAAGGAGGGTATTCATTAATTGTTCTAGATCTTGCCATGTGGGATTATGTGTTTTCATAATGGTTCCAAATAAGTCAATGACCTCTCGAGGTTTAGCTGACAGAGGTCCATAATGCTGTTTCCAGTTTAATAGGTCTGTTGTGGTAAATGGCACATATTGGAAAAGGGGCTGGATATTTGCTTGTCCACCCTGAGCATCTATGACCCTTTGATCTATTTGACGAAGGGGGGCCATAACTTGGGCTCTGGTGCGGGTGGAAATAGGAGTGGAAAAAGAGGCAGCAATCCCTTTGGAATTCCCAACAGCAGCAGGAGGACTTTGCAGCTCACTTCCTGCCCCTTGAGGTTGATTATCCTCATCCTCTTCGTTTGGTGATGGAAAAGGAGGATAGAGGGGACCATAAGGAGGGGGGCTATCATCTTCATAAGGAGCTGTCTGCAGGACTGGTTTATCTTCAGTTTGAATCTGTTTAGCCAGAGGTCTGGAAATTCCTTTCATTCTTGCTACACAAGCACACATTGTTTCTAGTCTGCATTTGCGTAGCCAGTCTGGATTTTCTTTGACTATTATTTGCCACTGATCAATATACTGAAATTGGTCTGGGTGCCCAGTTTCTGGGTCAGTAACAATTTGGTGGACTTTTGAAATAATGTTTAGATCAAGAGAACCTTCTGGTTTCCACCCCACTTTAAAAATGGGCCAGTCATTTTCACAGAATTTCTTTAAACAGTCTGGATTAGGTTTTGTACCATAGTCTCCACCTAAAACCCCTTTTGAAATTTTTCAGCATGCATTGCAGAGGGGTCCGAGGGACACTCTCTGACCCACCCATTCCTAAATCACTGACCTCTGGCCTGTAGCCCTGGAAACTCACAGCCACTAACAGGTACCACAAAGGTCTTACCCGGCCCACACAGTTCTAAAGCCCTTTTTTGAATACACAGATCTTTTTTGGCTTTTTAGGGGGGAGATCAGGCCCCCTCTTTCACTCCTAAATGAGTGAGTCCTAAAAAATGTTACAAGTACTTGCCTGCAGGCGTATTTCTCCTGGCCGGCGTTTGGTCAGTGGCTTATCTTGACTCCTGATTTAGGTTCTTGGATCAGTCGATGCCCACCGTGCCTTTTGCAATGTCATCAGGTTCCTTCCAGATAAAATCATCTGTTTGGCACCTTTGAAGGGTCGTGATAACCTCACCCAGGGCTCCGCTGGTTCGTTCTGATCCTCAGGGAAATGTCCCTCTAAGTCGTCCCAGGCTGGGGTGCCAGATTCTGTTGCAGGAAAAACGCCAGACAACTCAGACCTCAGGAGCAAGGTAAACCATGTTAGTTTTATTGCTTGCAAGCAAGGTTCAGTCAGAGAAAACGCAGCTTTGGAAGTTCTGATCTGAACGAATTACTGGCTGACAGATGAGCATCTTTATACTTTTTCCACAGTTACAAAGACACGAAAACTTCAGTGATTGGCTAGAGAGTTACACGTTTCTCTCTTAGTGACACGTCTCTCTCTTATTGACACGTATACAAGTCTTGATGTTAACACTTCTATATTTCTTCATGTTTCCTGTGTCTGTTGGTGGTCAGCTAGTGGCCACCTATTCCTGGAAAAGGCCTAGTGACTTCCTCTTTGTGCTTTTCCAGAGCAAAAGACATCTAAAAACCTTTTAGATGTCAAATTGCTCCAAGGGACTTTTGCAGGTATGTCTTGTTTCATTTAATGACTTTGTTTCATTTCTTATGTCCTGCTTCACCCTCACTTCCTTTTGCTTTCAGTAAAACCAAATATCTCCGTTTATATTTGCCTCCATTTGCAAGGGAAATAGTGCCTAGCTGTAAATTAGAGAAAGGCATTTTCTGGGGCTGAAAAGTTGAGGGGACCCAAGCAGAGTGGATTCTAACTTACCTCTCTGCTGGCTGCATTCCTCAAGATGGCGACCGCATGCACAGGGCCGGAAGCTCAGCTTCTGCACATGCTCAGAAGAAAATTAAAAAATAAAATAAAATAAAATAAAATAAATTCAAAAAAATAAAAATAAATAAAAGAAAGCCAAAAACAAGATAGCAACTACATGCACAGGGCCGGAAGCTCGGCTTCTGCACATGCTCAGAAGAAAATAAAAAAAATTCAAAAAAAATGGCAGCGCCCAGGGACTTGTAACTGACCATGACGTCACCAGCCAGTTGCTACCGGTGCGATAGAGTGGGCCGCACCGGTAGGAACCCACCACTGAACCTGTGGCTCTGGAGTCGCATGCGGCTCTTTGGGCCTTCTGCTGCAGCTCCCTGTCACCCTGTCGCGGCACAGGGATGAAAGAGCCATCGCCCTGTTGTGGCAGTGGCATGACCGGAGCCTTAGTGCAGGAGCGAAGCGCTCCTGCACTTGCCTTTGCATGGCAACAGTATTCCGCCTTCGTCACGGTACATTTGCTGTTGCTGCCAGCAAAGAGGGCTGGGAGAGAATGGCGGGGGTGGATCTTGCAGGGTGGGGGCCATTCCCCAAGCCTGGCCTTCCTCCTCCCTTGTCGGCAGGGCCAAGAGAAAGAAGGGGGTGGCGTGGGGAAGCGATCCCCTCCCCTGCCGAGCGCTGAGCACAACAGCCCAGCGGGAGGGGGAGATGGCCCGGCAGAAGCACCCCCATTGGTGAGTTGTATGGCGGAGAGGTGTGGCCCGGCTCTAGCAGCGGGATGCTGTTCAGCACCTCCAGACGCGAGCTGCCGCCTTTGAAACGCGCCGCTTTCTGTTGCCTGTGCCTTCCCTGATCTTTTGCCTGATCTTTTGCCCCAGCGAGAGCTATGTTTCTGCTCGCTTTCTTTTCCTGTGCCTTCCCCGGGCAGCGATGGCTGGGGCCGTTGGGGGGGGGCAGCAGAGGCATCAGGGCTGCTCCCTCTCCTCAGCAAGCCGGGCCTGGAGGAGCGCAGAGAGTTACAGGCGAGCGCCGGAGGGTCAGAAGACGCACTCGGACATCGCCCCAACAAGCATTTTCAGCATGAGCTCCTCTGTCCCAAAGTAGGATTGAGTGGGGGGAAGGGAGCAGGGGGAAGGGTAGGAGGGAAAGAGAAGCCGGCTGGCTTTCCTTTGGCATGGGGTGGGGGGAAGACCCAATACACCTTCCATGGCCTGCCTGCTGCTCTTGCAGCGCCTTGCGCAGCACAGCAAAAGCGCACTTCACAATGGGGGAGACTGTATCCCCTCCTCCTCCTCGAGCCCATTTACAACACAATGCGACCCTGCCCCACTCGCCCCTGGCAACTCTCTCTCTCTCGGGGCAGAGAGCAGGTCACGCGTCCAGCACCAACAAAGCCGGAAGTAGTCGCCCGCCATTTCCCGCCAGTCAGCCAGTGAGAGAGAGATAGAGAGAGGGAGACAGATTCGGCTCGATTCGGCTCTGTCTGCTCTCCTCTCTCCACCTTTGCCCAGTTTTGCAAGGATTCAGTGGATGCTGCCTTGATGATTGGGGGGGGGGGGAGTTTCATCCCATACTTTGCCTGCCAAGCATCTTTGGGGGCGCCCAGGGACTATATTTTCCGGCCACTTTGGACTGAGTTACAGGATGCGTATGCGTGCCTGTGTGAGTGTGCTGCTGAAGTGGTGCAGTGGTTAAATGCAGCCATTGCAGGCTGACTGCTAGTTCAACAGTTCAGCTGTTCAAATCTCACTAGGCTCAAGGTTGACTCAGCCTTCCATCCTTCCGAGGTCGGTAAAATGAGGACCCAGATTGTTGGGAGCAATATGCTGAACTCTGTAAACCGCTTAGAGAGGGCTGTAAAGCACTATGAAGCGGTATATAAGAAAAGTGCTATTGCTATTGCTATTGCTGCTTGGGATGATGCTTCTCTGAAGTGCGTGCGGTGATCTAAGGCGGCAACCTCGTGGCGCTATGATGTAACAGCCTGACAGTCACTCCTTTTGCAACGCAAGGTTTATTTTTGTATCTTTCCAGAGACAGAGATAACATGGTCTAATTTTCTTACATTTATTCCCTGGGTGTGTGGGTTGGGAAGTGGAGGTGGGAGGGAGGGAGGGAGGGAGAGAGAGAGGGAGAGAAAGAAAGAGAGAGAGGGAGAGATGAGGGAGAGAGGGGGATGAGAGGGAGAGGGAGATAGAGAGAGGGGGAGATAGACAGAAAAAGAGAAAGAAAGAGAAAGATGAGAGAAAGAGAGATGAGAGAGAGGGGGGAGAGGGAGAGGGAGACAGAGAGAAAAAGAGAAAGAGATGAGAGAGAGAGAGAGAGAAAGAGAAAGAGAAAGAGATGAGAGAGAGAAAGAGAGAAAGAGAGAGAGAAAGAGAAATGAGAGGAAGAGAGGGATGAGAGGGACATAGAGAGAGAGGGTGATAGAGAGGCAGATAGAAAGAAAAAGAGAAAGACAGAGATGAGAGAAAGAGAAAGATGAGAGGGAGGGAGGGAGGGAGGGAGAGGGAGATAGAGAAAAGAGAAAGAGAGATGAGAGAGAGAAAGAGAGATGAGAAAGAGGGAGATAGAGAGATGAGAGGAAGGGAGGGAGGGAGGGAGGGAGGGAGAGAGAGAGATGGGAGAGAGAGAGGGAGAGAGACAGCGAGAGGGAGATACCTATTTCCCATAGAAAAGAAAACACGGGGAGCCACAAAACCTGGGTAGGCATGGCGGGGGGGGGGTCATGTGACTGGGTGGGAGTGAGTGACATCGAGTTGGCCATGCCCACCCAGGTTTTGTGGCGCCCAGTGTTTTGTTTTCTGTGGGAAACGGGCCCAAGTGGCTCTTTGAGTGTTTAAGGTTGCAGACCCCTGGACTAGAAGACCTCAAAGGTCCCTTCCATCTCTTCTCTTCTCTTCTCTTCTCTTCTCTTCTCTTCTCTTCTCTTCTCTTCTCTTCTCTTCTCTTCTCTTCTCTTCTCTTCTCTTCTCTTCTCTTCTCTTCTCTCCTCTCCTCTCCTCTCCTCTCCTCTCCTCTCCTCTCCTCTCCTCTCCTCTCCCCTCCTCTCCCCTCCATTCCATTCCATTCCATTCCATTCCATTCCATTCCATTCCATTCCATTCCATTCTATTCTATTCTATTCTATTCTATTCTACTAGTTTGGAGGACTGATTGTCCTGTTTGCAATATTATTTTGGTAAGTCTTCTTGAGAGTAGTAGTGTTGCAGCAAATCTTGCTTACCAAGTCAGGAATGAAGACCCCAAGAGTAGGAGAACACAGGTTTATTGCAATAGGTGGTTCAGAGCATTCACATGACAAATTCTGAACCTCGGGCCAATGCCCGAGGCTTAACTTTTATCCCTTGTTACAAATCTTGCCCTTTCCTGAGGCGTTACTTTTAGCAACCAATAATAAATCACAGCATGTCATTACATCCTTATACAGAAAAGGAGAAGTATACACGTGTTAGAGTACCAAGCTGGATTATACTATCAAAACTATGGGTCATCCCTTTTATCTTACACAACCTGGCTACGGTCAAGAGTAGCTTATTGCAAAATGTTCCAGTACATGGGGCAAGTTCATGGGACATTCTACTAACAAACAAGTTAACTTCTGCAAATACATTCTAAAGCAGGGGCGGGTTCCTAATTTTTTTACTACCACTCTGTGGGCATGGCTTATTTTGTGGGTGTGGCTTGCCAGCCATGTGACCGGGTGGGCGTGGGCCTCGGGAGCTTGGCAGCGGCTGGAAAAGCGGGAGGGCATTGCCCACCCGCAACACAGCCCCCCGCAGCGGGAGCAGCAAGACCGCGGCAGCGGTTCTTCTAGGAGGCTCCGTCCGGCCTGAATGCTTCTCCCCATTCGATGATCCTAGGCTCCTGCCGCCCGTTCCCCCTCACCTCAGTAGCTCGAGAAGCCTCAAACGTGCAAAAATGCCTGGGATCATCACCGCACGTTCGTGGCTTCTCGGACTGCTGAAGGGAGGGGAATGGAGATAGCTCCTGCCGCCCATTCTTTCAGCGTATCACGAGCTCCCTCAGCCATCCTCCCCTGCTTGGACTCACTGTGGGGTAGGAAGGCAGTGCATGCACAGTGCCGGAAGCTTGGCTTCTGGGCACACGCAGAAGAATTTTTTTAAAAAAAATTTAGATTTTTTTTTTTAAAAAAATGGTGGCGCCCAGGCGCCGGCAACCAACCGCACCGGTACTGTGACCACTGTTCCCTCTAAGCTGCGCTGGTGCGCGGGTGCGCAGACAACAACAAACTTCAGCGCAGCACTTTTCAAGTGCAGCGCACCACCCTGCGAGCACGCCCGTCACCCAGCCTGCTTATGATCGCTCTATCTATCGAATGAATGTCAGCCTCCAAATGCTGTCTGGCTTTAAATCGAATGGGGTCTTAGTTCTGCGGTGGGCGGTCTCCTAATGTGTATGTGTGTGTGTGGGGGGAGTATGAGAGAAAGAGGGAAGGAGGGAGCAGGAGTGTGTGTGTATGCGCGCGTGCATCCTCGGGTGGTGGTGGGAGATTTAAAAAACTTCGGTGTGAAGCTTCTAATCCGGCACGGAGCCGTCCCCTGTGCCTCCTTTGCCCCCGGACGCCCTGCGAACGGGCTGCCTCCCTCCCCTCAGCTAGCCGTCGCACCCCCGCTCCCCGCCCAAATGTTGTGGCTACTCTTCGTAAATCTCCAACCTTCACACCTCCAAACAGTAGTTAAGTGTCTGGAACGCCTGCATCTCCCTCTCTGGGACTCGTCAAAAATAGAAGGGGAGGGGGAGGAGGAGGAGAAGAGGAGGAAGAAGAAGGCAAGGAAGAAGACGTTACCAACAGGCAACAGACTGCAAATTATGCAGACAGAAATTCTTGCCTATTGCCAGGTCACGACTCAGGGTGCTTTCTTTCTCCTGGAGTCCAGGTGATCACCCCCCTCCTTCCCCTTCCCATTCAACCCAGTCTGGCCCCACCCCCGCTTTCCTTACTCCGGTCTCCCCAGTGTCTCTCTCCTCACCCACCCCCTCAAACACCCAGCCTTGCAACTGCAAATAACTCAGTGATAAACTCAGTGTTCATTTTTTAATTTCGCTATGGCAGTCTGTCACAAACAATATTAAAACTTGAAAGCCTGTTTAACATTTCATTCATTAACTTAGGCAAGGCAAATTTGTAAATTCCAGCAGGTGAAATTGGAGTTTGTGCTCTGAAAAAGGCCCTAAATCTGCCTTTCCCCACATTCCTTATACCCTTATACCACTGTTGGTCAGCTTTTGATCCAGTTCTACAAGGACCCTTTACCTTCTTATGTTCATATGGACAAACGGAAAAACAATAAAGAGCCATCATGGCCCACAGAAAATAAGACCTTTTCAGTTTTTAGCTTGGTGCCTTAAACCTCTACACCAAACTGATTTTATTGTTATAGGGGAAGGGAAGGGAAGGGAAGGAAGAAAGGGAGGGAGGGAGGAAAGGGGAAGGGAAGAAGCAAGAAGGAAGGAGGGAGGGAGGAGGAAAGGGAAAGGGAAGGGAAGGAAGAAGGGAGGAGGAAGGGAGGGAGGAGGAAAGGGAAAGAAAAGGGAAGGCAGCAAGAAGGGAGGAGGAAAGGGAAAGGAAAGGGAAGGAAGGGAGGAGGGAGGGAGGAGGAAAGGGAAAGGGAAGGGAAGGGAAGGGAGGAGGGAGGGAGGAGGAAAGGGAAAGGAAAGGAAGGAAGGAGAAAGGAAGGGAGGGGAAGGGAAGGAAGAAAGGGAGGGAGGGAGGAAAGGAAAGAAGCTTTTTCTCTAACATATTGAACATCACAACAGTGCGGGGTCCTTGGTGCTCTCTGAACTTGGTTGTTTTCTTACAGACTTTTCATTATCCAAACTAGGTAACATCATCAGTGCTAGTGGGAGTGATGATATCATATTATCTAGTTTGGGTAATGAAACATCTGCAAGAAAACAACCGAGCTCAGAGAGCACCAAGGACCCCTCATTTCAACTCTGAGCTACAAATATTCTCCTTTATTGTTACAGTAATATATTCTAAGAAAACCAGAAAGATGAAGATCTGGATATCTGTTTTAGACCAGAGTGGAAGTTTGCATAACTGAATATTCCTTCACGTATAATATTCCCTTAAGACAGAAAACACTGATTTCGTTGTCGTTTTGGGTGACATCTGTGAAAAAAATTCATGCTCAGGCATGAAAAATGTGCCGCTCAGACCATATACTTTCCTGATCACACCGAAAAAAAAATTAGAGGGAACATTGACTGTGACGTCACCAGCATGCCGCTACCGGTGCTATAGAGTGGACCGCACTGGTAGGAACCCACCACTGTTCTAAAGTGAATAACAGGAAGTATGTGAAATAATTCTCTAATAGAAATAATGAGAAGTAGGTTATATAGTCAAATGGATTATAAAGCAAATATTTTTGGTTATTATTTTATAGCCTATGCCCCCTGCCTCATTCCCACCTCTTGAAACTTCACCTAAATCATGACATTATCATGGAGTTTCAGCTCACCGTCCTCCGAAATGGATGAGATAGGAGTACGGTAACCTTTGAGTGGCTGGTACAAAGCACAAACTTGTTCAGGTGAAGCAGAACGGGAGGGGTGTAGTCGGCAGGCAGACAAAAATTGGGTACATAAATTGGGGGTGCATTGCATGAAACAACATGTGGCCAGGAGGATAGCACAACCTATGACCCCGTAGCGAAACAGGGCACCCAGCCAGCCTGTTGGTAACTATGACCATAGAGCATCCCACCAAGACCCAAGAAAATCAAGTTTAGTTTGTTTAGTTTAGTTTAATTAGATTTATATACCGCCCTTCTCCAGGGGACTCAAGGCGGTGAACAGCCAAGTAAAAAATACAATATAAACATTAAAATATATATACAATTAAAATAAAATATTCGATGTGGCCGTGATTTAATACAATTAAAATTTGGTAAAATCTTAAAATTTTAAAAACCCCAAAAACTTTTTCACGCCAGCCCGGCTTGATAAAAATAATACGTCTTGAGGGCACGGCGGAAGGTGGACAGGTCGTGAATGGTTCTTAAGTCTGGGGGGAGCTGATTCCAGAGGGTGGGTGCTCCCACAGAGAAGGCCCTCCCCCTGGGTGTCACCAGCCTACACTGCTTGGCTGATGGCACCCCGAGGAGGCCCTCTCTGTGGGAGCGCACTGGTCGATGGGAGGTAGTTTGTGGCAGCAGGCGGTCTCGGAGATACCTAGGTCCAATGCCATGGAGCGCTTTAAAGGTGGTAACAAGCACCTTGAAGCGCACCCGGTAGACCACCGGAAGCCAGTGCAGCTCACGCAGGAGGGGTGTTATATGGGAGCGCCAATTAGCCCCCGAAACCACCCGCGTGGCTGCATTCTGGATCAGCTGGAGCCTCCGGGTGCTCTTCATGGGGAGCCCCATGTAGAGAGCGTTACAGTAGTCCAGACGCGACGTGACTAGGGCATGGGTGACTGTGCACAGGGAATCCCGATCCAGAAAGGGCCGCAACTGGCGTATCAGGCGGACCTGATAAAAGGCCGCCTTGGTCACAGCTGTCAGATGGTCCTCTAAGGACAGCTGTGGATCCAGGAGGACACCCAGATTGCGAGCCCTTTCGGCGGGGGCTAGAGACTCGCCCCCGATAGTCAGAGATGGAATCATCTGACTATATCAAGACGCTGGGAACCACAGCCACTCCGTCTTGGAAGGGTTGAGCCTGAGTCGGTTTCTCCCCATCCAGATCCGCACAGCTTCCAGGCACCGGGACATCACTTCAAGGGCATCATTGGGGTGGCCTGGGGTGGAAATGTACAGCTGTGTATCATCAGCGTACTGGTGGTACTTCACCCCAAAGCCACGGATGATCTCACCCAGCGGCTTCACATAGATGTTGAACAGAAGGGGCGAGAGAATCGACCCCTGGGGCACTCCATATGTAAGAGGCCTCGAGGACGACCTCTGCACCCCTGCCAATACAAACTGCGACCGGTTGGAGAGAAAGGAGGAGAACCAACGAAGAACGGTGCCCCCTATCCCTAACTCTTCCAGCCGGTGCAGCATGATACCATGGTCGATGGTATCAAAAGCCGCTGAGAGGTCTAATAGGACCAGGACAGAGGAACAACCCCTGTCCCGAGCCCTCCAGAGATCATCAGACAATGCGACCAATGCCGTTTCCGTGCTGTGCCCGGCCCTGAAACCCGACTGGAACGGATCTAGGTATGATGATTCCTCCAAGTACTGGGGAAACTGTCGTGAGACCACACTCTCAACAACCTTCGCCACGAAGCGAAGGTTGGAGACAGGGCGATAGTTAGCTAAAATTGCTGGGTCCAGGGAGGGCTTCTTGAGGAGAGGCCTCACCACCGCTTCTTTCAAAGCCGTGGGGAAGTAACCCTCCCCCAAAGAAGTGTTAATAATTCCCTGGAGCCAGCCTCGTGTAACCTCCCGGGTAGCCAGCACTAACCAGGAGGGACACGGGTCCAATAAACATGTGGCTGCACTGAGCCTCCCCAGAATCTTGTCCACATCCTCAGGGGTCACCGAATCAAACTCTTCCCAGATAACGTTCTCAAGACCATTCCCTGTCACCGCGTCCGTATCCACCCAGTTGGAGTCCAGTTCCCCCTGAATCTGAGCGATTTTGTCATACAGATATCGTCCAAAGTCCTCAGCCCTGCCTTCCAGGGGATCCTCCCGCGCTTCTTGATGGAGTAAGGAACGGGTCACCCTGAACAGGGCCGTTGGACGATTCTCTGATGACGCAATAAGAGCGGAAAAATACTTCGATTTCTCCGCTTTTATCGCCACTAGGTAGGTCTTAATATGCGACCTTACCAGTGTTCGATCAGATTCAGAGAGACTGGCCCTCCAACCGCTCTCTAGGCGTCTTTTCTGGCGCTTCATCTCCCTCAGCTCCTCAGTAAACCAGGGAGCCGCGCGGGATCGGAGCCGAGTCAGAGGCCACAAAGGCACAACTCAGTCCAAGGCCCCACCAGCCGCCCTATCCCAGGCGGCAACCAGGTCCTCGGCCGAGTTGAGGGCTAGATCATCAGGAAGTGGCCCAAGCTCCGTCTGGAACCTATCCGGGTCCATCAGGCGCCTGGGGCGGACCCATCTAACTGGTTCTGCCTCCCTGCGGCGTGGGGAAGCGGTATGGAGGTCTAGCTGAAGGAGTGAGTGATCTGACCATGACAAGGGTTTAATGACTACATCCCCTATATCAAGACCACTCAACCACTGGCCAGAGACAAAAATCAAGTCTAGAGTGTGTCCTCCCTCATGTGTGGGGCCATGAACTAACTGGGTTAGGTCCATGGCCGTCATGGAAGCCAAGAACTCCCGAGCCAACTCAGATGTTTTGCCAACGGATGGCAGGTTGAAATCTCCCATGACCAAAAGCCTGGGTGTGTCCACCGCCACTGTGGCTATCACGTCGAGTAGCTCAGGCAGGGCAGCTGCTACGTGGCAGGGAGCCAGGTACGTAAGCAGTAAGCCCTTCTGAACCCCATGGCCCCATTTCACAAGGAGGGACTCACAACCAGCTATCTGTGCACAATGGTCTCCCTTGGCCCAAGACCCTCATTAATAACAACCGCCACCCCGCCGCCCCTCCCCTTAGCCCTCGGCTGATGGAATGCTCTGAAACCTGGTGGGCAAATCTCCACCAGAGGGACACCTCCCTCCGGCCCCAACCAGGTCTCCGTGATACCCGCCAGGTCCATTCCCCCCTCAACAATAAGATCGTGAATGAGGGGGCCTTTATTTACCATGGACCTGGCATTGCATAGCATCAGCCGAAGACTCGGGTCCTGAGTATCTAAACCACCCAGTATCCGGGATGAGCTGTAGAGACCGGGACGCGCAATCGCTTTTAAGCAGCGAGTGCGCATCCCCAATACATGATATGGTCTCTTGCTCCAGATTCCATATCTGCCCCTTCCCATCACCGTGCTGATGGCACAACCCTCATTCAAATGTCCATTTTCCATAGACTGCTCCCCGATCCCTTGTCCAACATCCTCTCGCCCGTTACCCCCTGCCGGGCTAGTTTGCGTCAGCCTAGGAGGATTTCCCCCCCAATCCCCTTTGGTTGTATTGCCAATTCCCCTTAAAACATATTTATACATTAATTTAAACAAAAAGCCTCTTAAACCCCTTTTAGTTGCATGCCATCTCTCAGGGCTCCAAAGCCCGTCATCGAGGAAGGCCCTTGATAATACAGGGGGCCATCGCCGCGAGGGGGGGGCATCTCGCAGTGCAAGCAGTTCCTTTGGAGAGTAGCCCATCACACAAACGGTGGGGTGAGGAGAGGGGGCTCCAAATCCATAAGAGTCGTATTTCGAGGGGTTGAAGATGTAGAAAGGTGGTGAAGAGGCTAAAGCGAGGAGGCTGAGGTTAGGGCCCCTACATTCTCCCACAATGAGGGGGCAGTCAGATTACATGTCTGCAGGCAGGAAAGCCGATCCATCCATTCTCTCACAATGGTAGATGGTAAAAAGTTCTGGTGAGCAAAACTCTGTTCCAGCCTGCTGATGAAAAATAAATTTCCATCGGACTAGCCTCAGTAACTCCAGCCCGCCTACCATCTCTTTCCCCTCAAGCCATAAGTCACTGGATAACAGATGGAAATAGATGCTATATTGCCAAATTCGAAGGAGGGAGCAAAACATCACCTATAAGGTAAATGGTGATGATAATAATAAAATGCCCAGAAGATATATAATGGCCATGAGATGTATAATTGGCCTGTAAGATGATCCCCGAGGCAGCTGGACAATAAACCTCAGTCTATTCAATCTGGGTCTGTGGAAGGGCGTACTGCAAAAGATGGCATAGATGCCAACAAATGCCAGCAGCAACGCCAGCGGCATCCTCACAGCAGCTTAGCAAGTCCGGCCGCTCCAGGTTTTTCCAGCTGCCGGCATATCTCAGATAGAAGTCTGGGAGGGTGCGCCAAACCCTCTCCGCCAAGGGGGGTGCACCAGGCTTCCTCCACGTTCCTCCTCGTTCCATTCCTCCACACTCTGCCAAAGCTCTGCTGCCCCCCCCACCATCTCCAGTCCCATGGGGGCCAGCACTCAGGGACCTGCCTGTTGTTAGAGTCCAGCAAGGTTCTCCACAAAGCTCCACAAAACTCTGGAAACGTGAGTAAACGCTGAGGGAAGCCATCGCCGCCGCTGCCTGTCCCACAGAGCTCCGCCTTTTTTCCCTCATTACCGAGCCGTCCTAGTACCTATTCAGGCAAGGGATGGCTCGTTAGGCATGTCCAGCCTTCGGCTCACTGGGCGTGGGGCCAAAACAAGCAAAGTTGGCACCCAACGCCTGCAGAGACCCCCATTTCCTCACCGTTTTCACAGCGTTCACCAGGGAGCCGCCATTCTCGCGCATGCGCAGTGGATCCAGAGCCTCATCTTGCTTAATTTCTTTCCCTAAATTCTTAAGTTTATCAATCTGCTGCTGGACAACATAGGATGCCATATTTAGTAATGTAATTTCAGACATACAGTCGGCCGTTAGACTCGTAGTTCTGTGTGTCCTGGCTGGGGAGGTATTCTCTAAGGTACTCTGCACATCAGCCTTAGATGGTAGAAAAGCAGTAAGGCGACTAAGACAACAATGTGTATCTGATATATTGGCAGGAATATAATTATAAGTCTGAGATCCACAAGTGAAGAACCACCCTTCAGGTAACCACACGTGTGCATAATTGAAAGAAATCTGCTCATATGATGCACACTTCCAATTTGCCGGTCCCTGGGACATACAGTGGGGTTGGAATGTATTGGTGGAGCAATTGACAACCTGGGCACATGTAAGGCCTTGAGGCACCACTACATGAGGCGTATATAGATGAAAGGCTGTAAAAGGTTCCCTCTTGCTAATGGGGCCCCAACCAATGGAAGATGCATAATTGAATTGTTCCTCTGACAAGGCCAGGGCTGTTCTTACCGGGAAGGAGGACATGTTTCTGACAGCCTCTACTGGAGTACAGACAGGGATCAAACATGTAGACAACAAACCCTCTAAGTCAAATGATTCTGACAGGCAAAAGGCGTCATTATTAGTTATATTTGCCAATTGGACCCACAGATTATGTTTCATCTGTTCCTCTAAGGCAGTGGTTCCCAACCTGTGGCACGTGTACCACTAGTGGTACGCGAGGGCCTTCCAGGTGGCACGCGAACACTTTCGGGGTCATGAACTATTTTTAGTTAGTTATTTTTTACTTCACAAAAATGTTTACTGCCTAACACAAGATAATCTGGCAACGATTTGCAACTGTTGCCACACGCCACCCACCTGGTCCCAGCGGCCCGAGAATTCAGTTTTCTCAGCCTTCATGACCATCAAGTCGAAGAGCCGGAACCGTCTTGCTGCGCCCGGGCATGATTTCCGATGTGCTGTGAGCAAAGTCATGCCCCGCATTGACCAGCTGGTGGAGAAGAAGCAGATACAGCCCTCGCATTGAGTTGTTGTTTTCGTAGTTGGTTTGCGTGTTCTACTTGTACAATTATGGAAATAAAGTGATATCTGATCGAATTTAGTTTCTCTGGAACCAGGTGGTACGCGGCGACTGTACGGGACCTCCAAGTGGTACTCGATCACAAAAAGGTTGGGAACCACTGCTCTAAGGGGTGCTCAGATATCTTGTTAGGTTTGGATATCCCTTTCTTCCCTGCCTGCTAATTAAGGACTTTGGGTGTCCGTCCTGGGGGAGTAATCAATTTATGGATGATCCCCTGATGTGTTTGCCCCTTCGGATAATGTTGTGTCCCAGCACAGGAACCCCCAGAAAGGACACACACACAACTGTTTGCTAAAGAAATAAAGGGTTTTTTACTAATAAAGATGTTTAGTAAAAAGTCAGGGTTTAAAGTCCAGGAACAAACAGAAAGAGAGTCTTGATGAATAAAGTTCAATATTCTCTTTGTGAGCTTTTAGCCAGAGTTCAATGTCCAAAACAAACAGGCAATTACTCCGTGCTTATCTTTTACTCACTAGAGTTGGCTGGAATCCCGGAACCAAATATCAAAGGAGTCCAAAATACAGGATTCAGAGCAGGAACACTGATGCAAAGAAATCTTGAGTGCCATAAATCACCGTTGTTGTTTCCAGCAACTACTACTGCATGCTCCAAGCCTTAAGTAGCCTGAGGGCATGGCCAAGTAGCCCTCAGCTCTACATGTGAGGAGACCTCCATCTGTAGAGCCATTCCTGCCTGCTAGCTGCTCTGCGTGCCCTAGCATCCAGCAGAGGCTCCTCCTCTTCTGATGACTCACTCAGCACCAGCTGAGAAGGTGCAGAAGGCCCTGGCTGGTCTTCCTCCTCTGGCACTGAGTCCTCCTCGCTGTCAGACTCAGGTGCCAGGTACATGGGATGATAGTGCCGCGCCACGGTCGGCTCTTGAACCTCCGGATCCGCTACCAGCTGCGCAGGATGCGGGCAAGCCACAACACTATCCCTCACCACAGGGCCCTTCCCCTGGGTCTGTCGGTCCAGATGCGGTCTCGAGGGGAATTGCGAGTGGAAGGCACGAACCAGGTCCGGAGCATGAACATAGGTCGCATCCTCCCAAGTGAAGTCTTCCGGGCCGTACCCTTTCCACTCAATGAGGTACTGGAACCGTCCCTTCATCCACCGGGAGTCCCGAATGCTGGCGACCTCGTACTCGGGTGGTTCATCGCAGAGGTGGGTTCCTGCCTGTTTTTGCTGGTGCGGTTAATAGCTGTTGTTCGGCACAGAGCCGAAGATGCTGCTGCTGTTCGCGGCGCGGGAGCTTTCCCCGGGCGCTTTCCCCGCCCGCATGGACGCCGCCAATTGCGTTCTTTTGCCCTCTGCGCATGCAGAACGCTTTGCACATGCGCAGAGGGCAAAAGAATGCAATTGGCGGTGTCCATGCGGGCGGCGGCAGCGCCTGGAGAAAGCCCCTGCGCCGCGAACGGCAGCAGCGTCTTCGGCTCTGCGCCGAACAACAGCTATTAACCGCACCGGCAGGAACCCACCTCTGGTTCATTGGGAGCGCTGGGCACAGGTTGGGGCTGAGCAAGAGGGCAGAGCGGACAGGCAGGACATTCGGGAACAAGGAGGGAACGATGGAAGACGGGATGAATACGTAGTGAGCAAGGCAAAGTCAATCAATAGGCCACAGGATTAATGACCGCTTCCACCGGGAACTGACCCAAAGAATCGGGGGTGGTAGCCCAAGTTGGCTAGGAACGGAGTGGTGTGGGTGGAGGTATGCTGGGAATTGTTGAAGGCGAACTCGGCCACGGCAAGGTACTCCGCCCAGTTGTCCTGCTGCTGATTGACAAAACAGCGCAGGTACTGCTTGAGGATGCTGATCACCTTCTCCGTGCCTCCATCAGTCTCCGGGTGATGTGCAGAAGACAGACAGACTTGGACCTCCAGGGCCGCCATCAGACCCTTCCAGAATTGGGCTGTAAACTGGGGCCCCCGATCCGACACAACCCTATCCGGCAGGCCGTGTAACTAGAAGACATGCTGGATGAATATGCGGGCGGTGGAGCGAGCTGTCAGCAACCCTCGACAGGGGATGAAGTGCACCATCTTCGTCAGCATGTCCACCACAACGAACACAGTCGTGAAGCCGGCGGACGGGGGCACGTCCGTCAGGAAGTCCATGGACACGGCCCCCCAGGGTCTCTCCGGCATCGGCAGGGGCTGCAGCAGGCCCGGAGGTGCTCCAGGGGCGTACTTGGCCTGGCGACAGCGGACACATGAAGTCACGTAGGCCTGGACGTCGTGCCGGAGTCTAGGCCACCAGAAAGTCCGGGACACCAGATGCAAGGTCTTGAACAGGCCGAAATGTACTGCCACAGGGTTGTCGTGGCACTGTTGGAGAATCAACCCACAGAGCGGGCCGGCGGGAACGTAGATCTGATCCCGGAAACGGAGCAGGTCATCCGAAAATGTCCAAGGGGACTCGGGCCCTATCTCCTGCCTCCGTTGCGCCACATATCCGTCCTGCTGCTGCGCCTCCCGAATCTGTCCTCGGAGGTCCACGGGAGTCTGGGTAGCCGCAAAGGACTCAACGGGCAGAATTGTCTGAGGTGGCAGCGGGTCCTGGGTGTGGGCATATTCCGGTTTGTGGGATAATGCGTCCGCCTGTTGATTACGCCCACTCGGGATATAGGTAATTTATTTATTTTATTTATTTATTTAGCGATTCTTATATGCCGCCCTACTCCCTGGGGACTCAGGGCGGCGTAATGCGGAAGTGGAAACGGGAAAAGAAGAAAGACCAGCGGATCTGTCGTTGGTTCAACTTCCTGGCAGTCTGCAAAAACTCTAGATTTTTGTGGTCCGTCCACACCTCGACTTGATGTCGGGCCCCCTCGAGGTGGTGCCGCCAGGTCTCAAACGCAGTCTTGATGGCCAGCAACTCTTTTTCCCAGATTGTGTAATTGCGCTCAGACTAGGTGAGTTTCCTGGAATAGTACGCGCACGGGAATAGAGGACCGCCATCTTGTCGAGTCTGCAACAGTACAGCTCCCACGGCAATATCGGACTCGTCCGCCTCCACCACGGACGGACGGTGAGGGTCTGGGTGCTTGAGGATCGGCTCCTGCATGAAGGCATCCGTGAGGACCTTGAACGCCTGCTGTTCGGGAGCAGCCCACTGGAAGGGGACTTTCTTCTGCAGGAGCCAAGTGAGAGGCGCGGTCAGAGTGGCAAACCCCGGGATGAAGGTCCGATAATAGTTCGCGAACCCCAGGAGTCGCTGGACATCCTTCACCCGGCGAGGAGGTTGCCACGTTTTCAAGGCCTTGACTTTGCCACGATCCATTGCTATGCCTTCTGGAGAAATGTGATGGCCCAAGAAATCGATGGTCGTCTGGAAGAATTGGCATTTCTCCAGTTTGGCATAGAGATGGTGTTCTCGCAGCCGTTGCAGGACTTGGCGGAGGTGCTGGAGGTGACTGCTCCGGGACGTGGAGTAGATCATGATATCATCGAGGTAGACCACAACAAACTGATCCAGCAAATCCCAGAAAATGTCATTCATAAAATGCTGGAACACCGCCGGAGCGTTGGTTAAGCCGAATGGCATGACAGTATACTCGAAGTGGCCATACCGAGTCCCGAACGCGGTCTTCCACTTGTCCCCCTCACGAATCCGCACCAGGTTGTAGGCTCCACGCAGGTCCAACTTTGTAAAGATGGTCGCCGACTGGGCCTTGATAGGATCAGCGAACATCTCCTCCAAATGAGCACAAAAACACCCGAAGTCCTGGAGGAGAGGACTGTTCTGAACAAGTAACGGGGTGGCCCAACGAGCTGCATTGCCAGACAGCAGGCTAATAACGAACCCCACCTTGTCCCGGTCGTGGGGGAAATCATCTGGCCTCAAGGACATAAACAACTGGCATTGGCCCAAGAAAGCCGAGAACATTGACTCATCCCCATTAAATTTGTCCGGCATGGCTATCGGGCAGTTTCTCCTCTGGGCGGGAGCCAACATAGGTGCAGCTGCTGCAAGCTGATTTGAGCAGCCATGGTTGCAATCTGCTGCCTGAGTTGGGCGTTTTCATCCCGAAGCTGATCCATGTTGCTATCTTGGGTTGTGTGTGGTCTTGGGCTGGAAGCAAACTGTTGTGTCCCAGCACAGGAACCCCCAGAAAGGACACACACACAACTGTTTGCTAAAGAAATAAAGGGTTTTTTACTAATAAAGATGCTTAGTAAAAAGTCAGGGTTTAAAGTCCAGGAACAAACAGACAGTCTTGATGAATAAAGTTCAATATTCTCTTTGTGAGCTTTTAGCCAGAGTTCAATGTCCAAAACAAACAGGCAATTACACCGTGCTTATCTTTTACTCACTAGAGTTGGCTGGAATCCCGGAACCAAATATCAAAGGAGTCCAAAATACAGGATTCAGAGCAGGAACACTGATGCAAAGAAATCTTTTTTTTATTCAAAAAGTTTTATAAGTACAAAGTACAAACATTTTTCTTTTTTCTCCCCCCCTTCCCCCCTAACCCCGACCCACCCCCTTCCCTCCCCCCCCTCTCCCCCCCCCGGACTTCCCAGAGAAAGTACAGGGCATAATATTTAAAAAAAATTAAATTAAGTTAAAAGAAATTCTTAATTTCCACATTTTTTAAAAGTCTTTAACTCTGAATTATTCAAAACTGTTTAAAGAGTAATCAAAAGAAAAATAAAGATAAAAAAATAAAAAAATTAAAGAATTAAGAAAATAAACAAATAAAAGAAAAGAAAAAAGCATTATATTAATCAAACATCATACAACATCTCATGCTATAATTTACATCACTAAACCTCTATCTTTTATATAATCTATATATAAACTACTAACAATAGGAAAAGATAAAAGTAAGAGAGAAACAAAAGTAAAATAAAAAAAAGAAAGAAAAAAAAATTTCCTCCCCCTTTCAATCAGTTACAACACAGAGCATTTCCTCAAAACTAAATAAAACTTGAATAAATATTACATAAACAATAACTAAACATTAAATATTTATACCTATTCAAAATACCTAAATATTTAAAATATTCTTGCAGATTATTAATTCCGATGTTTTAAAAACTAACCCCTTATACCTCAAAGATCTTAAACTTGATCATAAAGTCAAAGACAATATTAATAACATAATATTACAATATATCAAATTATTACCGTATTTTTCGGAGTATAAGACACACCTTTTTACCCTCAAAAAGAGGGTCAAAAACTGGGTGCGTCTTATACACCGAATGCTGCATTTGGGGGGGAGGGAGTTGATGCGACCCTGCCTTAGCCGCCCCCCCTGCCGCCGGACCGCAGGAAAGCCACCGCCGCCGCCACCAGACCGCAGGGACGCCGCCGGACCGCAGGAAAGCCGACACCGCCGGACCACAGGGACGCTGCTGGACCGCAGGGACGCCGCTGCAGGGACGCTGCCGCCAACGCCAACGCTGGACCGCAGGGACGCCGACGCTCATGCTGGACTGCAGAAAAGCCACTGCTCCGCCGGACAGCATGGATGTCGCTGCTGCAGCCGGACTAGAGAAAAGCCAGCGCCACCGCCGCCGCCGGAGTGCAGGGGCTCTGCTGCCAACGCCGACGCCGACGCCGGAGCGCAGGGGCTCTGCCGCCAACGCCGCCAATGCCGCCGGAATGCATGGCTGCCGCCGCCGATGGCCCCGGACCCGAGAAAAGCTGCTCCCGCCACCGCCGCCACTGCCAGAGCGCAGGGGCTCTGCCGCCAACGCCGCCAATATGCATGGCCGCCGCCGCCGATGGCCCTGGACCCGAGAAAAGCCGCTCCCGCCGCCGCCGGAACTCAGAGGCTCTGCTGCCAACGCCGCCGGAATGCATGGCCGCCGCCGCCGGTGGCCCCGGACCCAAGAAAAGCCGCTCCCGCCGCCGCCGCCGCCGCCGGAGCGCAGAGGCTCTGCCGCCAACACCGCCGGAATGCATGGCCGCTGCCGCCGATGGCCCCGGACCCGAGAAAAGCCACCGCAGCAGCCGCCGGAGCGCAGGGGCTCTGCCGCCAACGCTGCCAACGCCGCCGGAACGCATGGCCGCCATCGCTGATGGCCCTGGACAGCAAGAAAGCCGCCGCGCAGAGGGCAAAAGAACGCAAATGGTGGCGTCCCGGCAGCCGGGGAAAGCGGGCGGGGGAAGCCCCGCACCGCAAACGCCAACAGCTTCTTCGGGTCTGCGGCGACGAACAGGCAAGACCGCACCGGTAGGAACCCACCCCTGGCTGGGACCCCCCCTGCAATGAAGATGATGTTTGATGGCAACCCAGATAGGGTTGCTCTTTTTTGGGCCAGGTGGTTGACCATATCGATAGATACGGTCACCTATATAATTCCCAATGGGCTATGGTGATGGCCGTAGCAGCAATGTTGGAGGGCAAGGCGGTCGAATGGGTGGCTGACCTATACGGGGATCACGCAGCAGAGTTGGGAGACATTGGCCTTTTCCTCGCAGCATTACAGGAAAGGTTTGAAGATACCACCCGTGTGCAGCAAGCAGAGGGGGAGCTGATGTCGGCCAAACAAAGGGGCAGGCCAGTGGTGGACTATATACACCAGTTTAGACGCTTGGCGGACAAGGTACGCTGATGGCCGGAGAGACTGCTAGTCCACCAATTCAAGACAGGGTTGGATCGGCAGTTGAGACAAGCATGTGTGACCCACGGTTTGCCACTATGTCTTGTTGCTTGGATGCAAGCTGCAACGGAAATTGATGCTGAATTGCGCCGAGATGATCGGTCTCGACAGGACTGGGTCCCTATGCAGAGGGGTGGCTTGTCACCAAGACTGAGCAGGGGATCACCTGGAATGCCACCGAGGACACCAGTTATGCCATCAACCAGGACTGCACCAGTCGCGGGAGCACTGATTTGTTTCCACTGTGGAAAACCAGGACATCGTGCGGTGGAGTGCCCCGATAGCTGAAAGCCTATAGTGCTGACCACTAGTACTACTACAGTACCATGGGATAATGGCTGTGGCACAGCAAGGAGAAGCGGTCGCTGGGCAACCGAAAGCATGCGCATGTCACAGCAGGTGGGCCTCTCCGCTGTTACTGATGCAGCACCTGCGGAGGTGGAGGATTCCAGCACTAGCGATGATGAGCCAGTGGAAGACCCCATGGTAAGCGACCCTGTACGTCCCTTCCTTATTCAGGTGAAGATTAGGACAGCCACAAAAGTGCAGGAGTGCCAGGCTTTGGCGGACTCTGGATGCACTAGATGTCTTATGAGTTCTGATGTGGCCTCTCGATTGGGCATATGATTTAGGAAGTTAGCCACTCCCATTCGCTTCGAACAGATGGATGGTTCTGTGCTCGGCGGTCAACCAGCAACACATATAACTGAACAACTTGTCTTAGAAATCGGACCCCACCAAGAACAGATCCGGTTTGTTGTAGTTCCACGCATAACAGAAGCCATAGTCCTCGGGTTGGTGTGGCTGGATAAATGGGGCCCAACCATTTGGTGGGGTGGGGGTTGTAGACATTTACGTTTGGCTCTTGGGCCTAATCCACCCCCACATGAACGGTGTGGGGATAGTGTGGAGGAGAGCAGTGTGGGCTTCCCCACAGTGTATGATGATCTCAGGGAAGTGTTTAGTGAGAGGGAATGCGATACCCTACCGCCTCACCGTGCAACAGACTGTGCTATTGAGATCATACCTGGAGTGGTTCTCCTGAAACCACGGATGTATTCAATCACTCCGCAAGAAATGGCAGAAATGCGCAAGTACATTGAAAAGAACCTAAAACAGGGGTTTATACAGCCGGCTAGGTCAAAGGTGGCCGCTCCAGTATTGTTTAGAGAAAAGAAGGATGGGGGTTTATGCCTCTGCGTTGATTTTTGGGGTATCAATGCAGTGTGTGTCTAACATTTATATCCTCTCCCTTTAATGAAAGACATGTTAGCATGCTTGGCAGAAGGGAGGATATTCACAAAATTAGACCTTAGAGAAGCGTATTACAGAGTGCGGATCAAACCTGGTGACGAATGGAAGACCACGTTTAATTGTCCTCTAGGGAGTTACCAGTTCAAGGTTATGCCCTTTGGGCTACAGGGAGCACCTGCTGTATTTATGCAACTTATAAATGAGGTGTTACAAGATCATTTATATAAGGGGGCGCTTGTGTATCTCGACGATATATTAATATATACTAAAACCCTAGAGGAACACATTTCGTTGGTCCGCCAGGTTCTCAGAAAACTCTTAGACGCTAAGCTCTATGTAAAAACATCAAAGTGTGAATTCCACAAAAGACAACTAGACTATTTAGGCTATCACATTTCCCCAGAAGGAATTGAGATGGACCCTGAGAAAGTGAAGGCAGTGATAGATTGGCAGGCTCCTAAGACTCGTAAACAACTGCAGAGCTTCTTAGGATTTGCGAACTTTTATAGGCAATTTATCCCATCGTTCACCAGGGTAGGGTTACCCTTGACAGACCTTCTGCGCACTAAACACTTGCCTGGGAAACCACGTCCAGGCCTCCCCTTGCAATGGACAATGTCATGTCAGCATGCCTTTAAACAGTTGAAAGCCTTGTTTGCAAAGGAGCCGGTGTTAAAGCATCCCGACCCTGCTAAGCCATTTGTCGTGCAGGCCGATGCCAGTGACGTGGCTGTGCCTGCAGTACTGTTGCAAACAAATGAGCAGGGGAGGTTGCAACCATGCGCATACACCTCCAGGAAGTTGAATGACACCGAACGCAAATGGGCGATTTGGGAGAAGGAAGCCTTTGCAGTTCGGTGGGCTCTGCTGACATGGTGACATCTTTTGGAAGGGAGTGGGTTACCCTTCGAGGTCTGGACAGACCACAAAAATTTGGAGGCTCTGCAGGTCCCATGTAGATTGTCACCAAAACAAGTTAGATGGGCTCTATACATCCGACGATTTAACTTTCGCCTCCGGTATATCCCGGGTGGACGGAACTTTCCAGCCGATGCTCTGTCAAGAAAGCCCCAGTACTCCAGCAAACAAGATGAAACAATTCAGGCAATTATACCACCCATGGATCCGCCTGCAGAGTCATTACCTTTAGTACCAAAAGACACTAGTAAAGTAATAATAAATGGATTAGTGAAGGATATGAAAGAAGCATTAACAACTGATCAGTGGTACCAGGCTAATTCTACTAGTCTTAGCCACAGAGCGGGGTTTACCTGGAAGGGGAATAAAATATATGTCCTGGAAGCTTTGCGGCCTAAAGTTCTAAGTCGCTGTCACGATGTATGAACAGCCGGTCACTTTGGTTTCCTAAAAACCCTACATCTTGTTAATCAGCAGTTCTGGTGGCCCCATTTGAAAAAAGATATTGAAGCGTACGTTCGTAGCTGCCCAACATGTATGACGATGAAGAAACAGCCAGGCAAACCTCCTGGCCTGTTACAGTCCGTAGCTACTCCTAGTATACCATGGCAGGAAATAGCTATGGATTTTATCGTGGATCTCCCTAGCAGTCGTGGCAACACGGTAATCTGGACTGTAGTGGACCTGTTTTCTAAACAGGCCCACTTCATCGCATGTCCTGGTTTACCATCTGCCCGAAAACAAGCCAACCTGTTCTTAAAACATATATATCGAATCCATGGAGTTCCGAGAAGGATAATATCAGACTGGGGCGTACAGTTTACTGCCAGGTTCTGGCGGCAGTTTTTACGTAGCATTGGATCATCGCAAGGACTAAGTTCTGCCTTCCATTCTGCTACTAATGGAGCTTCTGAAAAGGCGAATGCAATGGTGGAACAGTATATCCGGTGTTATGTGAAACACCAACAGCATGACTGGGCGGACTTGTTAACTTTCGCAGAAGTAACCTACAATAATGCTGTCCACAGTAGCACCGGATATACCCCGTTCCATATTGCTACTGGGAGGGAATTCGTCCCAATTCCTGAATGTCCTCACTCGCAATCCGACAATGCGGGAGTACAGGAATGGCTGTCCGGGATGGAAAAAGTGTGGATCAATGTTTGGGACGCATTAATGACGACTATGCAGAAGTATAAACTACACGCCGATAAGAAGCGAAGACCCCAACCCCCTTTTACAGTAGGTCAGAAAGTGTATCTTTCCACGAAATACCTAAAGTTGAGGGTACCGTGTAAAAAATTAGCACCAAAGTTTATTGTACCATTCCCTATTGTTAAAGTAATAAACCCCGTCATGGTGCAGTTGCAACTCCTGCCGTTATTAGGAAAGACACACCCAGTCTTTCATATTATTATTATTATTATTATTATTATTATTATTATTATTATTATTATTATTATTATTATTATTATTATTATTATTATTATTATTATTATTATTATTATTATTATTATATTATTATTATTATTATTATTATTATTATTATTATTATATTATTATTATTATTATTATTATTATTATTATTATTATTATTATTATTATTATTATTATTATTATTATTATTATTATTATTATTATTATTTATTTATTTATTTTAGTGTTCTTATATGCCACCCTACTCCCTGGGGACTCAGGGCGGCGTACAACATTTAAAGAACAACTAAACAATATAATAATTTAAAAACAGTTTAAAAAGAATTTTAAAAACATATAAAACCATACATACATGGGGGGGGAACCTAAGGTGTGAAATTGTCTCAAATCACCCCGCCTGCAGGAAGAGCCATATCTTAATGGCTTTTCGGAAGGCCAGCAAGGTGGGGATAATTCGGATCTCTGTGGGTAGTTGGTTCCAGAGAACAGGGGCCCACACAGAGAATATTAGTTTAATACGCCCCATCCATACATCTCCTTTGCGGCCGACCTGTCCACCAACTGGCCCTATAAATGACAAAGGACCGCCACATTATGCAGTTGAAGATATCATTGATTCCCGATTACATTGGGGCCATATTCAATACTTTGTGCTCTGGAAAGGATACCCACTGACGGACGCGTCATGGGTCCCATACGCTCATATCAGAGCCGATAGGCTCATCGCCCGATTTCACCGTAAACATCCCGGTAAACCGGGGCCAGTCACGTAACAGAACTTTACTCACTACCTTTTCTATTTTAGACGTCTTCATGGTAGAGGGGCAACATGTCAGCCCCACCTTCTGGGGCTGCCATTTGGGTGGAGGGAACCTCACGCTGTTGAGAAAACATCACAAGCCGACGATTGCCTCTGCAAAGACTGGAGAAGCCAAAAACCTGCCTTTTGTCTTCACGATGCCCAGCTGTGCAAAGTGCCGAGCAGCTGAGCAATCATGGCTTGAGGCACGGAATGCTGGGAGAGGGTGGAGTCGCGGGGTGGGGCATGCTACATGCTAAATAGGGGGAAGGGTCACTGGGAAGTTGCTGCTGACAATATTCTCATTCATGTAATGATGGTTGGTGAGTGCCAGGAGTTGGAGAAGTAAAGAACTTCGATTGCAAATGCTTGTGTTCAAGTTTTTCTTCCAACAGCTTCCTGGAACCTGACATCTAGCATGTGAAATTCTAGCACTTTGATATACCATAGCCCATGGAGTGCGTAGAAGGTGACACCTTATGGAGGAATTGGATATGCACTGCCAATATCGAATCCCTTCCCGCTCACAAGGGGGAAGAGATTGAGAATCCCAATTAGGAGGTTTAAGAGCGGAATAAGTGAAGTGTGTACCTGAGGATCGATTAACAAAGCATTCGGCACAAGGAAGAATATGTAAATTAGCGCTGTTCATTCCTTGTATATTTGGACTGTTTTCTAGTTGGGCCTCAGGGGTGGTTTGGCACCCCTGGTCCTCATGGTTCACCTGTAAAGTAAGGGCCAAAGTAGGTGTTACAGACGTGTCCTGGTTAGCAGGAGTGGCTGTACCCCAATCCTGATTGCCGTCATCATTGGGGTTTAGCCCCGATCGCTTTCATTTTCCTTAGCAATCAGCTTCATATACAAGTACATAGAGTTAATAAACACACTAATCACTAACAGGAAAATTACCACCCAAACCGAGGGCATAAGACATTTTCGGATCCAAGTGGTTTGTCTGATTCTTTGACTGGGTTCCATGTTGTATTATATGAAGCTCAGAGCCCTTAATAATATGACCAAACAAACAAGTGTAAGAATGTCAAGCAGAGAAAGAGAAGAAAACAAAAGAAAGGAAAGGAACTGGCAGGCATGAAAGCCAAAGCCGCCAGCACCCCCCTTTTTCTTCTTTTTCTTTCCCTGCAAGGATTAGTCACGTAGAGCCCTCAAGGGTGGGTTAGTGTGACAGCGCAGCATCCAAGGTATAGACTGTCCGTTGCCCGTGCTCCCGGTATTAGCATCTGGTGTAATACCCGCAGGGGTGTGGTTGGAGGGGACACCCGTTCGTTGAGCGACAGCTTCCGGATTGTCCGCAGAAGGGGTGTCCGCTGTAGGGTCTCCCGTTTGTCGATCGACAGCTTCTGGAGTGTCTGCAGAAGGGGAGACTGTCCTGCTGGTCCGGCGAAGCGTGAGTTTAAGGGGTTGTGAAGGGGTGGTGGCAACAGTCCAATGGGTGGGGACGGGCCCCCAAGGCGGGGGCAGCCAATTTAACTCGGGACCAATGGATCCAAGATTTAATCTCAGCAACCTTAACCGCAAGAGGGGAGCAAAGGACAACAGTATAGGGTCCCTTCCATTTAGGGGATAGTACCTCCTTTTTCCAGTCTTTAACCCACACCTCCTGACCCAGTTGTATATTATGGGTGGAGGTCACTAGAACATGAGGTCTATAGGTCAACACATACCGCTGTAATTCCTGAACCACTTTGTTCAGAGCTTGCAGTTGTTTGATCCTGACTGTATCCGCTATTTGTGTAGTAAGCGGCACAGTAGGTGGGAGTAAATTAGGGACTCTCCCATACAATAATTCAAAAGGTGAGACCTGCAGTCCCTTTTGTGGGGCACAGTGAATGGCCAGCAAGGCCATGCTTAAGGTGTCTGGCCCAGGGGCGGGTTGCTCGCTTACCTTGCTACCGTTGCGCTGTGTGCGCATCACCATGTTTCGTGCGCACGTGCGCTCGCTACACACGTGCGCCCCCTCACACGACTTTGCTTCCGCACATGCGCGGAAGCAAAATCGCGCCCAGAAATTCGTGAAAAAAGATGGCGGCTCCTGGGGACCGGCAACCGACTGCACAGGGTTGGTAGCCTCTTGATGATGTCACCAGCCTGCCGCTACCAGTGCGATAGTGTTGTCAGGCAGTGATTTTATATTGCCTGTTACATGTATATGCAGGGAGATGCATCCCTATCAAATATAATGGTTTATTCCTGAGCACGTGATTAATATGTTCCTAGTACGCATGTGTACATTCCTTTCTTTGTTCCTTCCTTCTTCTTCAGCTTCTGTAAGGAGCAAGACCTGTTTTATAGCCAAGATGTGATTTATTTGTTTTTGTACTGAAATAAATATTTTCTACTTTAGTATTTTAAACTGCGGTTTCTTTTTATAATGTCAGAGTTCCAGGGAAAAGATCTATTTCGCCTCTGATGAGAGTAATTCTTATCTAACATGGTAGCAGAGGATGGTTCCTGGATCTTAATTAATTCTGACAGGTTCATTGCGTTTAGCTCAGATAGATAGATAAAAATGTTTTTGGCTGTTTTGAAGTGAAAACTCCATAAATCTACTAAAATGTCTTCTCCGGAGAAAGAAATCTTACTCCTCCTCGACCAGCCGATTGAAGAAACACAGAAACCTCAAGAAGCAACTTATTTGCCTGTCTCTTCTCCGCTTTTAATCACTCCTCCGAGACAGACTGATATTGCATCTCTGCAAACTTCTCCAGCGTCTTCGCCCACACGATCAATCACAGCGGCAGAGGCTTTCCAACAGGAAAAAGACTTTCAAAGGTCAGTCAATGTCAAAAACACTCATTTTTCCCCGGTGCTAGTTCAACTCAAATGGGGGCTGTTCAAACGGGGGCCATTCCAAAGATTACTCATTATGAGCCACTTCAGCCCCAGTTACTTGAAAGTTTTTCTGAGGGAGCCCCCTCAACTACCGTATCAGCCACAGAAAAATTTATTGATGCACGCCTCAAAGACCTTCTTGCTAGTAAAGACAGAGAAATTAAATACTTAAGGAGGCAGTTACTAGAAAGCCAACGCCCATATGAAAAACAAGATGTCTGCCAGCCTTCTTACATTCCAGAAACTTTTCCTGGGTCATCTTTTCCGGTCTCTCCAACATTAGAGTCCCACCCCAAAATGGGTGTTACCTTTCATTTGCCGGAAGGGACATATGACTATACGTCAATAGGGGCTGGCTCTGATCAAAGATTTTATGAACAAAGAGACTTTCCCAAAAGTAATGTTGCAGTGCCATCTAGTGGACAAGATAAAACAGAACTTATGTTTCAAACCATTTTAGAAAGACTCGAAATTCTAATGTCTGGTAAAAGACAACCTTTGTCACCTATACCACCTGGAGGTTCTGGATTACAGTTTGTTCCTCCTCCATCTACAGCCCAACAACAATTTCTTCAACCTGCCCAAACAATACAGGCACAAAGTGCACCACCCATTCCTATGGCTGCACAAATTATGCAGCAAACTCAAGCTGCTTCACACTTGCAGCGCCCCCTAGCTGCAACACGTCTTCCAAATAGAAGACCCCCAGAGAGGAAATACACTCCAAGATTGCTACGTTGCCAATATTGTGATCGTGTGGGTCATACAAGCAGAGATTGTCGTAAATTGCAACGCACTCAAGTTCCTGTCCAGCCCAGAGGAACAGATTACAGGGACCAGTACCAACCCAGAGGCACAGCCTACAGGAGAAGTGCATCCCTGCCCAGAGGAACAGTCTTCAGAGGCAGCAGAAGCAGAAGTGGCAGCCAACGTCGCCCAGGTCCAAGGCGCGGCCCATTTGGCCCATATGCCACTCTTGCCATCACACAAGCTATCCAACCCTGTCAGCAATATGATAGACATTTATTGTGGACTTTAGACTCAGGTGCCTCAATTAGCATTACTTACCAAAAGCACCTTTTCAAAGAAATGCATGCACCAGAACCAGAACTTCGTGAACTTTATACATTCACTGAACGTCCTTGCAAAGTCGAAGGAAAAGGGACTGTTTACATTGAAGAGTTAGATACACTGGTTCCAGATGTTTATTATGTTCCTGCTGCAGCTTTTAATTTGCTTAGTTATACCCATTTAATCAATATTTTAGATTTTCAGATTCATCATTTTAAGAATGCAAGCTTCATTGTTAAGAATAGTATGATTGTTGCAGACACAATTGTGATTGCTGGAGTCTTCTACTTAAGGCCAAAACCTGAGCCTCAAAAACAAGCAAGTATAATACCTTCCATTAATGGCAATGCAGGCCCAGAGAGAGCTGTCCAAGAGAGAGATCCTGTGATTGCCTCACAGACTCCTAAAAACAAACCTAAGGTTCCTAATTCGAATGTTAACTTTGTTAATTCTCTCACAGGCCGACCCTTACATTACAACTGCATACATAAATGGCACAGGAGGATGGGACATGCCAGTTTTGATGTCCTTAAACGGATGCCATTGTTTGCCCAAGGTTTGAATTTCAAAGGATGTAAGGTACATTTGGATTGTGCTGTTTGCAAAAAGGCAAAATCAAAGGCAGCAACCGTTCCAAAACATGCTATACGTAAGTCAACACGCATTTTTGATTTGGTTCATACTGATATTGTGGGTCCTTATGGCCCAACTATTGGCGGTAAAAAGTATTTCTTAACTATTGTTGATAATCATTCTAGATATGGTTATGTCTTTCCTATGAGAGAAAAATCTGAAACGTTTCAGATCTTTAAAGATTTTGCAATACAGGCTTTCAATCAACATGGGGTGAAGATCCGCAGAATCCAGAGTGATTGTGGTTCCGAGTTCATGTCACAACGTTTCCAGGATTGGAAACGTTTCCAGGATTGGATGCGCAGAAACGGTATTATTCACCAAACATCCGCCCCTTCAACGCCAGCTCACAACGGAGTGGCAGAGAGACGGCAAGGGGTTCTCCAAACCATGATGCGTTGCCTCCTAGAAGATGCTAATCTGAAACATTCATTTTGGGGCGAAGCAGTTAAGTATGCAAACTACCTTGTTAATCACACTTGGAGTAGTGTGATTGACCAAACACCTTTCTATATGCTGCATGGCTACCAGCCAGATCTTTCTAATCTACACATCTTTGGTTCATATGCAATGGTGAACATTCCATTAGCGCTAAGAAGAAAAGGTGGCCAAATTGCTAAGAGACTGAGATATATGGGCATTGATGACAATTCGAAGTGGGGAAAATTCATTGACTCTAACAATATGATTACAATTTCTAATTCTGCTAACTTTGAAGAAGATTCAAATTGGTCCAAAATACATTCTAATGATCCTGGAGTTTATTTTCCCAGAGATGATTCATCTAACATTCCATCTTCACCTGCCGCGGATGCTCATGCTAGCGACAACGATGGAGATGAGGAAGATGAAGAAGATTGGACAACCACTCCAAGACGTTCCAAGAGAACTACAAAAGGTATTCCTCCAAAGAAATACACATTGCATTGCACCAACAGACCACCACCATTGGTCTGTAACGTTACACTTCCACCAGAGACTTATGCTCAAATCAAATATCTTTCACAAGATGAACAAGATAAATGGCACACCGCCATGCAAGTTGAGATGGACAGTCTCCAGACTCTTAACGTTTTTACACCTGCAGCACCTCCTAAAAACAAGAAAGTCATTGGCACACGATGGGTGTACAAAATTAAACAAAAACCAGATGGTGAACCATTATACAAAGCAAGACTAGTAGCACAAGGTTTCGCACAAAGTTATCCTGATGATTACACAAACACTTACTCACCTACCGTGCTGACTGAAAGTGTGAAAATAGCCTTAACTACAGCTTCCATTCTTGGATTTGAAGTTTTCCAATTTGATGTTGAAACTGCCTATCTACATGCAGACCTAGATGAAGAAATCTATGTGAAGTGCGCCCCCGGATTCCGTGACGACCTCCGTGGCCCAACAAAAGTCTTTATGGTCTGAAACAATCAGGTTTGATGTGGTATAACTGTCTCAAAGACAAACTAAATTCAATGGGCTTTATTAAGTCCGAAACTGATGAATGCGTGTTTACAAAAAGGTTTGGGAATGCATATGAAATTGTTCTTGTTTATGTAGATGATATTGTTTACATTGGTCCTAACAAACACATGAGTGAAATTTTTGTTTCAGGTCTGAAGAGATTCTTTACATTGAAGTCACTGGGTCACATCAATGATTATTTAGGTATACAGATTGAAAAGACACAGAAGGGGTTTAGCCTCTCACAACAAGCCAAGATAGAACAACTCCTACACTATTGAAACATGCAAGATGCTACACCGACATACACTCCTATGCAAACAGATTTTTGTAATCTGAAAGATGAACAAAGTCCTGACTTCAAGGATCAAACACTTTATCGCTCAGTAATTGGTTCACTACTATACATTAGTGGTTGGACTAGACCAGACATAGCACTTAGTGTCAATTTGTTGTCATGACATGTAGGCAAAGCCACAGAATTCCACTGGTCATGTATTAAGAAGTTACTGAGATACCTAAAATACACTCAACACATGAAATTAAAGCTAGAACCTACACATTCTGATTTTGCTGACTTGTATTGTTATGCAGATGCTGACTGGGCAAGCGATAAGGAATCAAGAAAAAGCACATCAGGTTTCATAATGTACCTGAATGGATGTCCCGTTCATTGGAACGTGAGAAAACAGAGTTTTGTTTCCTGTTCTTCCACCGAGGCGGAATATGCGTGCATTTCTGACGCTAGTAATCAGTTAACTTGGTTCTATTCTTTAGTTACCGATATCTGGACCAAACCGAAGAAGCCAATCACCATGATGGAGGATAATCAATCAGTTGTTTACATTTCAGAAACACGTTTCACAGGTTCCAGGTCCAGACACATTGACATTCGTTATAAAAATGTTAGAGACTTAGTAAGACAAGGTTTCATTAAGTTAGAATATGTGCCAACAGAATATCAGATAGCTGACATCCTGAACAAGCCATTGCCCGCAGCAAGACATGAATCTTTAACATATCTAATGTGTATAGAGTGATATAAGCATATCCATCCAACAGACAAAGAAGGGGTGTCAGGCAGTGATTTTATATTGCCTGTTACATGTATATGCAGGGAGATGCATCCCTATCAAATATAATGGTTTATTCCTGAGCACGTGATTAATATGTTCCTAGTACGCATGTGTACATTCCTTTCTTTGTTCCTTCCTTCTTCTTCAGCTTCTGTAAGGAGCAAGACCTGTTTTATAGCCAAGATGTGATTTATTTGTTTTTGTACCGAAATAAATATTTTCTACTTTAGTATTTTAAACTGCGGTTTCTTTTTATAATGTCAGAGTTCCAGGGAAAAGATCTATTTCGCCTCTGATGAGAGTAATTCTTATCTAACAAGTGTGGACCGCACCGGTAGGAACCCACCACTGGTCTGGCCATTTCAAATGTGTTTCCTGGCAGATCTTGGCCAATTTATCCTTAATGGTCCTATTCCGTCTCTCAACGGTCCCACCGGAAGGGGCATGGAAACTACAATGAAGCTTCCAGGTAATCCCCAGTGGTGGGTTCCTACCGGTGTGGTCCACTCTATAGCACCGGTAGTGGCCCGCTGGTGACATCACAGTACCGCTGCGGTCGGTTGCTGGTGCCTGGGCACCGCCATTTAAAAAAAAATCTAAATTTTTTTAAAATTTTCTTCTGCGCATGCCCAGAAGCCGAGCTTTCGGCACTGCGCATGCGCTGCCTTCCTACCCCACAGTGAGTCCAAGCAGGGTAGGATGGCTGAGGGAGCACGTGAGACAATGAAAGAACGGGTGTCAGGAGCTATCTCCATTCCCCTTCCTTCAGCAGTCCGAGAAGCCACGAACGCGCGGTGATGATCCTAGGCATTTTTGCACGTTCGAGGCTTCTCGAGCTGCTGAAGGGAGGGGGAACGGGCAGCAGGAGCCTAGGATCATCGAATGGGGAGAAGCATTCAGGCCGGATGGAGCCTCCTAGAACAGGGGTCGGCAAACTTAAACACTCAAAGAGCCAGTTGGACCCGTTTCCCACAGAAAAAAAAACACCGGGAGCCACAAAACCTGGGTGGGCGTGGCCAACTCGACATCATTCACTCCCACCCAGTCACATGACCCCCTAGCCACGCCTACCCAGCCAGTCATTAGGGCAGAGAACTGGGAACCACAAAACCTCTCTCTCTCTCTCTCTCTCTCTCTCTCTCTCTCTCTCTCTCTCTCTCCTCCCTCCCTCCCTCCCTCCCTCTGTCTCTGTATCTCTCTCCCTCTCTCTCCCCCCTCTCTCTGCATCTCTCTATGGCACTCTCCCCCTTTCCCTCTCTATATCCTCCCTCTCTGTATCTCTCTCCCCTTCCCCCTCTCTCCCTCTCTCTGCCTCTCACCCCTCTCTCTCCCCTCTCTCTGTATCTCTATCTCTATTTCTATCTCCCCCTATCTCTGTATCTCTCTGTATCTCTGTCTCTCTCTCCCCCTCTGATAGATAACATTACAAACATTGATCTTTCTTGGGCATGCAGTTCATAGATGAAGTGCGTCACAAAGCAGTTTTGATGTGTGTTTTGCTTATTCAGTAATATTGTAATATACTGAAACCGGTGTTTCAATTTGGAAAGTCCACTGCAGTTAATGAAACAAATATCCAAATAATAAGTTTTAAACCATTGTTTTAAATGGTGTTTAAAATAAATACAGTGATTAAGATGCATCTTTCTCTCTTCTCTGAGCGGTCCTTGGTGCTCTCTAAAGTTTGTTTTCTTGCAGACGTTTAATTATCCAACTAGGTAACAGCATCAGTGTGATCTCATTTTAATCAGGCCAGCTGTGATTTGGCCTTGCAGGATATTTGATCTCAGTCACTGGACTGTCAGCAGGTGCCTCTGCAAAATTCAATTTGCAAGCCAAATTGTGGGCATTTCATTATGCTCCTCACTGTTACAAAACACCCATGTCCCTTAGCAGCCCAGTTCTAGACAGGTTGCCCTCACCCTGTGAGCCCCCTCCCAGTATAGATTTAAAATCAAGCCTTGCCTTGTTTCTGACAAACGTTGATGGATTGGGCTCAGATGTAGCATAAAGCTATCAGGGCGAGAGCTAATCAGAGAAACATCAGAATGAAGCAAAATCCTCCACTATTTCCTGGCAGTAGACCTCCTGATCTCTAGCAAGTGCCACTTTTGAACAAGCAGAAAATCTTCCAAATGAATTGGAAGATATCTGGCTGCAGATGGATCCAAAGGATCAAAAACCCCAGCAATTCCCAAAGTTCCTTCCTTCCTTCACTCCTTCACTCCCTCCCTCCTCTTTTCAACTGAAGAAGCTTCTTGGATGAAAGTGAAATGTTTTTAAAACGTTTTCAAAGAAAATCCAAGAAAGTCCTGTTGCCTTTTGGAAAAGCACTTTTGGGACAACCATAACCTGGATGACTGAAAATCTCCATAGACATTAGAGGTTCCCTTTTCAACGCAATGCAGCTAGCCCCGAAACTAAAACTCTTCCCCGTTGCTCTTCCCACGTTTCTCCCCAGAGCCCCCTGCTGCCTTTCTGCCCCTCCTCACGCACCCACGGAGGTGTCATTCCTAAACAGCAGGACCAAACCAGGGTTTTAAGTCCTCCGTTTTTCCTCCAATCTGAGTTCTGTTGCTAACATTTCCTCCCCCCCCCTCGTAACGCCCACAGGAGCAAAAAGCAAAGGCACGCCGCTTTGCATGCTGGGAAACGTAGTTCCGAGCTTAATTCAGGACCTGGGAGGCTTGCTCCGTGCTCAGCGTTCGATCTGCTTGGTGACAAAGGCACCACTCGCAAAGAAAAGATGAGATAAAGCAAGGGACTGTGGCATGGGGAGCATGCATGAAGTTTGCATCGAAGTGATTCCCATTTCCTGAGTCCAAACCTCCTCTTTGGACTCAGGAAATGGGAATCACTTCAATGCAAACTTCATGCATGCTCCCCATGCCACAGTCCCTTGCTTTATCTCATCTTTTCTTTGCGAGTGGTGCCTTTGTCACCAAGCAGAGCGAACGCTGAGCACGGAGCAAGCCTCCCAAGTCCCGAATTAAGCTCGGAACTACGTTTCCCAGCATGCAAAGCGGCGTGCCTTGCTTTTTGCTCCTGTGGGCGTTACGAGCGGGGGGAGGGAATGTTAGCAACAGAACCCAGATTGGAGGAAAAGCGGTGGACTTAAAACCCAGGTTCGCTCCTGCTGTTTAGAAATTACACCTCCGTGGGTGCGTGATGAGGGGCAGAAAGGCAGCAGGGGGCTCTGGGGAGAAACGTGGGAAGAGCAACGGGGCTGGGAATGTAGGATGCGTGCACAGAGAGGAAGAGAGCCTCGGCAGCTTGCAGGTGTGGCGAAGATTAGGGGTAAGTGTTAGTGAGTTGGGGGTTGTTGAGAAGAGCCACATTCCAGGGGCCAAAGAGCC